>CANSNZ010001333.1:600000-1156834 GCA_947646795.1 Beta lomatogona
TTTGCACATGGCAACAACTGTAATATATCAATATTCAGTAGCATGTGAAATAAAGGAAATTAAGAAGAAAGAAAGAGCCTCACATTGCCCACATATACTGAACGGGAATCGACCTCCTCCTTTTCAGCTTGAGTCGGGTTAGCACTAGTAGATTCTTCATATCATATAAAAAATAATAAAAATCAATAAAAGAATGAAAACATTCACCAATTGCAATTAAATTAGCCAATGTTAATGAAAAAAATATAAAAGAATCTTTTTCAAGTTACATCAAAGTTTCTTATTAAAGGATCTATATGTATAAACCCCAAAATGAAAATTCTGAAAGTAGTTCCTATATTATTTCATAAGATATCAATGATTAGGGGTAACTAAGTGACGATTGATCTTTTGTTGATACAAATCATTGTAAGCTGTAGGAGGGGAATAAAAGAAAAATTACAAAATTAATATAACATTGTGAGATTCAAGCATCACGTCAAATCAATCCAAAGGGATTAAGAACAAAAAATGTGCTGCCCCTAGGCTATTAAGGTTTGATATGTGCAAGATTAACTTTGACCGTCCCTCCACAATCTCGCAAAACTGCATCCATCAATCATAGCAAATACTGCTAAATCAGTATGCTTTGTTAGGTGGAGAAAACAATTTTCTTAGTTTAAATCTAGTTTTCCCAAGGGTAAAAGACTTTCCTTTTCTAAGAAAACAAATGAGTCATTCATCTTCCTCCTGCAAAATGACGCGTTATCTTCCCTATCCATCATCTTCCTCCTCCCCTCCTCCCTCTCCAATAAGTCCAATTCCCTTTTCCTGTTTCACTTGAAACTTTTCTAGCAAAAAGACAACCAAAGAAAAATGAAGCTCAAAACCTTTTTCTTCGAAATCAAATCTCAGTTCCAAATGTGATACTTCATCTTATCAAATAACATAGCCTTAAACAAAATTTGGATTCTTATCCTCCGCATTAATTCCTAAAATGATGAAATGAGTAAAGGTTTTCCTTTCCAATCAACAATTCATTAAATACATACCAAAACAGTACACAAAATGGCAAAGCCGGTAAATAGCCTGTTAATTAGTATTTAGACTGCGTTTTAGGAGGAAAACATCTCATGTTTCCCAAGAAAAAGTTCCCCTCACAACCAAAAAACACATATTAGGAGCACATTTGGTTCACTATTTATGGGCTCCAAGAAACAGAATTAATAACCGATTCCCTTTCTTCTTGTTTGGTTTAACTCCTCATCAATCCATAACACTACTTGATGAAAATAGATTCCCTCAAATTGTTATCTCCCCCTCCCCCTCTCCCTCCCCCTTAAGTAACAAAATCCATTACTTATGGTAATAGTTACCATTCATTTCCATTCCTTGGCTTGAACCAAACGCTCAATAAAGAAAACCATTTTTGCTACCATTCCCCTTCTCTATTTGAGTCCATTCCCTTTCCATTCTATTCCATTATCTTTGAATCAAACGACCCCTAACGGCTCGTTTGGTAGTCGTTAATAAATGGTGGTAATGGAAATTAATTTTAAGTGTAATATTATAAGGGAAACACCCTTAAAATCTAGCAGGGGAGGCAATTTCGACCCCCAAGTTTGTATTTTTTCTCCATGGGGAAGCAATCTCACCCCTAAGCTTGTGTTTTTTTCTCCAAGGGGAAGCAACTTTCATTACCACTCATTACCACCTACTAGGTGGTATTGGATGGGAATGAAAATATAAGAAGAAAAATAGACACTTTAGGATAAATTAGCATTACCATGGAAATGAATAATGATTTTCTTCACAAATTTACATACAAAATCATTCCCATTATCACTATTTACAACCAACTAAGTTTCTGAATCAACTATACTATTTTCCTAACATCTCTAATATTCAGCAATCCCTAACCCCTAAAATGAACAAAATAAGCTTGATAAAAAAATAGAAATCAAAAACAACAAAACGACGAGAAATTAGAAAATAATCAATTACATTCCATAAATAAATACCTTCAGGAATTCCCATCTCTTGCTCAACTTTAGCTTGCATTTCACGAAGCGCACCAGCTTCATCCTCAAGCTCTTCCAACCTCTTCTTCATATCTTCAAGATTCTATTGAGATTCAAAAAACAACGAATTAGGTTTAGAACAAAAAAAATAAAGAGCAGAAGAAGAAGTAGGAGGAGAGATAAAGAGGTAAAAAACCTGCGATTTAGGATCGTCTTCCGCATCAGTTCCTGCAGTATCAACATCGGGAATTTCACCGTCGTAAACAGCAACATCTTCTTCGCCATAGTCGTCGTGCTCTGGTGAGTGAAGCTCAGGGTGCTCCATTTTCTCTCTCCTCGATTCGAGATTTTTTTTTTTGTGTGTGAGGACTGAGGAAAGGTTTTTCAAGTCGGGCTAAAACGGCTAAACCTATGTGTTTTTTTAGCAACTTTTAACACTAGAGAAAAGTGGAGGTAGTCATAGACTTAGGAGTTAGGATCTAGGAGTGCGTTCTCTTTACCGTAGGTTTTAGGTCTGTAATCCTGGTTTTGCATCGTGTATTATGATTTATGAATTTATTTTAAAAGGTGAAGATAATATAAAGCTCTGTTTTTAATTTAACTGATGAGAAAATCTAACATCTAGTAAATTATATTAATGCATACAGGATGGAACTTATCTAGAAAACTAACTTGTTTAGGACACAATTTTAGGAGGAAACTTACTTTAGTAACTTTTGTTTTAATATATAATGTTAAGTATTAATCGCTCATTCGCTTCCACTTCATTCTTCTATTGTCTCTATTGAAGTCATCATAAGTCTACCTAACTTCTTCTAAAATTATCGATACATCATTTAATCTAAAATGTATGACTTAAAATCATTCCTAAAGTGACTAAGTGAGGAGTTTATTTTCATAGCGGCCATGCTAAGAAAAATTAGTAAATCACCATATGTGACAAACTATCTACTTTAAATAACTCTTAAGTATTCATGTTTAGTGTATGTATTGGCCAATGTTATGAAATCATTAGATGCTAATGGTGAATCATAAATCGAAAAGATTGAAGTCCTTAAGAAGGACACCTACAACTAGTGGAATGAATAATTCAAATGCAAAAGTTTCATAAGGAGTTTCATGAGTGTCAGTTTTTCCACATATATTGACTTTTTCTATAGGCATTCGACCAATTGAATTGCTATGTTCTTATAAGTATGTTTATCGGCAAAATCATGGCGTACATTAACTTCATTTGTATTCAACCAATTGAATTACTCCACCTCCAACAACGACATTTCAAGGGCTGGACAAAGTTCCCACTAAAAAAGAGTTTATTATATATAACTGAAGCAACTTTTGTTAAGTCTATGCCTATGCAGTTATTAGGGGTGTTTATAAATATTCGATCCGGTCGATCCGATCCGATTTTTCGGATATCCGGTCCGCTTTTTTGGTTTTCATATATTTCGGATCGGAATTTTTATTTTCGAATATCCGAAACATGGGAAATTTCCCGTTTTTTCCAGATATTTTCCGATATCCGATCCGAAATATCCGTTTTCAAGTCCGGATATATGATGATCCGATCCGAAACATATTTTATGAACTTTTCCTTTTGAAAGTTTCATTTTTTTAGTTTTTGGATACCCGTTGATCCGCCTCGAAATTGGATATCCGATTCGAATTTTTTCGGATCGGATTCGGATCGCATTTTCCCGATCCGAAATGAACACCCCTAGCAGTTATGCACAACCCACCGTCGTGAATGGTGTGATGCTTGTGGCTATCTCTATACCAAATATGGCTACATCTAACTTTAAGAAAAAAAAAAAAAAAAAGACTAGCTTTGTTTAATATAATGCAATGTCATCGATCTTTACCTCCATTTCTAAATATTCTTATAGTTGGTGGTGCTTTAAACACCAAAGAGTTACTCCAAATCAATTGAAGATCATGGTTCTTCTTTTTGCTTATGTGAGACAAAGGTCAAACTTGGCTTGATCATATTAAACCTAATGATACTACTTGGAAGGAAGTAGTCAGAGCCAATCTAGTGAAATACGATGCTCCTAGCAAGACCAATGAGATGAGACACACATTCATTGCATTCACACAAGATTATGGGATATCTCTACACGATTCTTAGGAGTAGTTAAGATTTACATCGTTGGTATCCACATCACATACTTGAAAAGTTGTTGGTGGTGCAAATTTCCTATAATTAGTCTCAAACCTGATATTTATAATATATTTTTTTGCAAGAGAGGTTATCCTGAATAACGAAGCTCATGAAGACTACAATTTTTTAATAAACCTGGATAGTAACCACTGCAACCATGCTTGAGCATTGCTAATTAGGGAAGGCAATCATGAAGATGATTCTTACAATATCCTTTCCACTCAACTTAGATGCGCCCTCTCAAAAAGTTTACTCATTGAATAATACCCATATCTAGGCCCCGTTCTTTTGATCTTATTTTGACTGAAATTAAATTAAATTAAATTAAATTAACTGAAATTAACTGAACTGAAATTAACTTAACTGAATTGAAATTAAATTAACTGAAATTAAATTAACTGAACTGAAATTAAATTAAATTAAATTAACTGAAATGAGAGAAACTGAACTGAATATAGTTAATTTTCTAAAATAATAATTATCGATAATAATCAATAAGTATTAACATAATATTATCAATACTTATTATTATTATTATTATTATTATTATTATTATTATTATTATAATTATTATTGTTATTATTTATTATTATTATTATTATTATTATTATAATTATTATTATTATTATTATTATTATTATTATTATTAATCCTTATTAGGATTAATTTATAAGAATAATCCCACCTTTACCCAGTCTTCTGAATGTGGTCCTACCTTTTAATAATCTGAGAATAATCCCAACTTTAGTTTACATCTGCCCAAAATAGGCCATTACTTGTTGGTAACTTGTAAAAGCAGGTTAAAAACCTTAATTGTGTAATTAATAACTAACATGATATGTTTTAAAAATGAATTCTTAACTAAACACATATATTTAATTATTAATTAACTAAAAAAAAAATAAAACATTATCCCTCCCCTTCTTCCACCATCCCTCCACCCACTGAAAGCCCCCACCCTGTAAAACCACCCATTTGCTTCCTCACCTATCCCACCAGCAGCCACCCCTCCCCTTCCTCTTTCACCATCCCCCACCCTAGTCCCCAACCTCCATCTAAACTGGATCCTATCACCCAGAGGGGGATAAGACGACGGTCGACGGTGGGGACTGACCCCTAGGTCTGTCTCAAGCCGATAAAGTCTATCTTGGTATTGTTGGCACTTCATGTGGTTGTATCCCACCCATTTCAATTGAGACTTGGCAATACGCCACCGTCACAAACGACCACCACCACTGACGTTCCTTCTCCTCATTAGTGACATTTCCCTGCAACTCAACTCACGAGGCCATGGCTCGTCTGATTAACTCGGCATCGGAACCGCACAAACTCGTCTTTATTTACATATCCTATGTTTTCTCCCTCCTCGTCCCTCCATTATTCCTCCTCTCCCCATAACCCCTAACACCACAGCCACCTGCTAAACACCACTATCCAATTTCTCTTTCCTCTAAAGGCCAAACACCCCCCCTTCTGAGTGGTGGTGTGGGATTTTTTTAGTGGGTGATGTATGTTCAAGGATAGTGGGTGCGACGTTCTTGTGGCTGAGCAGGACTTGAGTGGTGGTGGTGGAGTAGGTGAGTTGGGTTGTGCTGGTGGTGGAAAGAGTAAGGCTCTTGAGAATTGAGGTTGACGGTACAAAAAAAAAATGAGAAAAAGGAATTTAAATTATCAAATTTAACCTGTTCGACAGGTTTTAGGTAAAATGGACCACTTTAAGAAGATAAGGTATTAAAGTAGGATTATTTTAAGATTATCGAAAGTTTGGACTATTTTGAGCAGACTGTTTAAAGGTGGGATTATTAGAATCAATTAATCCTTATTATTATTGTTGTTGTTGTTATTATTTATTATTATTATTATTGTTGTTATTATTTATTATCATTATTATTTATTATTTAATTTAAGTTAGTTAAGTTCAACTTAATAATAATAATAATAATAATAATAATAATAAATAATAAATAATAATAATAAATAAATAATAAATAATAATAATAAATAAATAATAAATAATAAATAATAAATAATAAATAATAAATAATAAATAATAATAAATAATAAATAATAATAAATAATAAATAATAATAAATAATAAATAATAAATAATAAATAATAATACATAATAATTAATAAATAATAAATAATAAATAATAAATAATAAATAATAAATAATAAATAATAAATAATAAATAATAAATAATAAATAATAAATAATAAATAATAAATAATAAATAATAAATAATAAATAATAAATAATAAATAATAAATAATAAATAATAAATGATAAATAATAAATGATAATTAATAAATAATAAATAATAAATAATAAATAATAAATGATAAATAATAAATGATAAATAATAAATAATAAATAATAAATAATAAATAATAAATAATAATAATAATAATAAATAATAATAATAAATAATAAATAATAACAATAATAATAAATAACAAATAATAATGAATAAATAATGATAATAATAATAGTAAATAAAATAATAATTATAATAATACTAAATACTAGTAAATAATAATAATAATAATAATAATAATAATAATAATAATAATAATAATAAAAATAAATAATAAATAATAAGTACTTCATCCGTTCCATAAGAAGTGAAACACTTACTATTTTAGAACGTTTCAAAATAAGTGAAACGTAACATACCTTAAATGGAAAAAAGAAAGTGACAAAATGACAAGAATACCCATCACAAACTTGTGTGGTTTGCTTTTTTCTCTCCTCCTTTTGATAATGAAAAGGGTATTTTATGACTTTTTGGCTTTTGAAAGTGATGTTTATTAAATCTTGTGTCAAATCCCTATGTTTCACTTATTATGGAACGGAGGAAGTAATAAATAATAAATAATAAATAATAAATAATAAATAATAAATAATAACTAATAAACAATAATAATAATGATAATAATAATAATAAATAATAATGCATAATAAATAATAAAAAATAATAATAATAAATAAATAAAAAATAATAAATAATAAATAACAAATAAAAAATAAAAAATAATAATAATAATAAATAATAATGATAATAATAATAATAATAATAATAAATAAATAATATAATAATAATAAATAATAATAAATAATAATGATAATAACGATAATAATAATAATAATAATAAATAATAAATAATAATAATAAATAATAATAATAATAATAATAATAATCATAATAAATAAAAAATAAAAATTAAAACATTAGATAAGATTGAACTAAACTGAAATTAACTGAAATTAACTGAATTGAACTGAACTAAAATTAAATTAACTGAACTGAAATTAAATTAAATTAACTGAAATTAAACTAACTGAACTGAAATTAAATTAACTGAACTGAAATTAAATTAACTGAACTGAAATTAACTGAAATGAACTGAAATTAAATTAACTGAACTGAAATTAACTGAAAATAAGTTCAAAAGAACAGGGCCCTAGTGTATCACCACTAATGATGTGTACAAATTCTATCCCCACTTTGGGCAATATTTATGTGAAGTTTGTGTCATTGAAGCTCATTTCAATCAAAAGTTGCGATGGCAATGGGTCGGATCTGGAGCCGGTTCAGATCCATTTTCAGACTCTGGATCCAGATCCGACCCGGATCCAGGGGGTCTCAAAAAACTGGACCCTTATCCAGCGGGTCCAAAAAGAATCCTACACATTTTATGCAATTTTACCTACTTTTTTATATTAAAATAATTTCCAAAGTAATAAAATAAGAATTCACACATTTCAAGCTATCATTAGTACTGTAATTAACTAAAAAAACTGTACAAAACACATAAAAAAGAAGAAAAAAAATTTACCCAAAAGAGTTAAGAGGAGAGAAGCATAAATATAAGTTTTAGTAGTATTCGTTATTTTTAGCCTCTGTTTGACTGTTTCTCTTATAATTATATTAACTGAGAGTCCCCATTACACAAAACAAACGGGATCTAAAGATATTTATGAATAAGAAAGGAGTTGTTGAAAGGTAAAACAACCAAGAGATGGTGAAGCATGTAAGTAGCGAGAAATGAGTCGGTGAAGTACGAAATAATCAATCGACATCACCAATTTAACAGGATTAAACACGAAACTGTATACAACAACACAAAATTTGATATCCTGGCCTCCATTCCATATATAATGACTTCAAAATCATACATACAGTACAAAGGAGCAGGAGATGCATATGTATTCAATAATGCTATACTGCGACACAAATTATATTTGGTTATTTAAAAATGAGTATGCGGGTCCGAGTCCGGGTCCGGGTCCATTGGACAGATCTAGACTGGATCCATCAGGTCCAGAATTTTAGGATCCAACCCCCGAAAAAAACGGATTGGGGTCCGCGGATCTAGGATGGGTCTAAGGTCCATTGCCATCCCTAATCAAGAGTATTGGTCCTATAATTAGGGATGGCAATGGGTCCAAGACCCTACCCAGACCCTACCCTAAAACCAGGGTATGGGTCTTGATTTTTTGGACCCTATGGGTAAGGGTAAGGTATGGGTCTTGGTCCTATCGGGTAAGAGTAGGGTAAGGGTCCACTCCTCAAATACCCAGACCCTACCCATACCCTACCCATAGACCCATCTAAACTAATATATATATATATATATATATTTTTAAAAAAATTAAAATAAATATATATATATATATAAACATATCCTTTCAACAGACTTCCAATAAAACTAAAATCCTCCCTCAGTTAGGAACCCTAGCCGCAAATCGCAATCACGTAAAAATATATATATTTATATTTTGATGTATGAGATGTGCAAAAAATATGTATTGGTATGAAATGTACGTGATATTATGTGTGCTAATTACAAAATTAATATATGAAATTGTGCTTAACGATTATTTATACATGTGAAAATGTAAGCGGATTTATTTTTGTGTTGGACCCATTTTAGACCCTACCCAGACCCTATCGAACCCTACGGGTACGGGTCCTAAAAAATTTTACCCTATGGGTATGGGTAGGGTATGGGTCTACATCCAAAAGTTAGGGTATGGGTAAGGGTCTAGCCTTACCCTACCCAGACCCTACCCAGACCCTACCTATAATGCACTGAATTCTCGTAGTGCACAACATGAGCAAGTAACTACTTTTTAGCAAATTCAACAATAAAATTCATTTTCTAACACATACAACCGAAAAATTCAACAATATAATTAGGAAATGTGATTTTAGTCATGTTGCTATTATTCCAACAATAGGTTTTTTAAGTGTCTTATGGCCTTATGGGTTTTGTGGAAGGATTCGCTTTGCCTAAGTACTAAAACTGCCAGCTACAAGTCCCCAGTGAGATATGTTTTGGCCAAGTATTTAGTACTTAGGCAAAGCGAATCCTTCCACAAAACCCATAAGGCCATATCGATCATTGCCCTGTTGGTAACCGGTTCACCAAAATTAATCCAACCTTTCGATAATCATTTAATAATTCAATATTTAGGGGGTATCTTCCCATATCGATCATTGCCCTATTGGTAACCGATTTAACAGCTTAAACCTTCTTCCTTCCACCCCCAAAACCACCAGCCCACCCCAAAACCTCATCCCTTACCCCCGAAACCACCACGCCACGCTCGAAACCTCCTCCCCACCCCTGAAACCACCTCTGCAGTCTGCACCCTCAAAACCTCCTTCCCCATCCCCGAAACCAACACCCACCCCCAAAACCTCCTACCCCACCTCCGAAACCACCATCTCACCCCGAAAACCACCAGCACACCCCTCTAACTCACTTAAACCATCCCAACCCCTCAAAATAAATCCTATGATCTAGTTTTTCGGGTGTGCTTGGGGTATTGTGAGTGAGGGCTGGTGATTTCAGAGGCGAGATAGGTGGTTAGGGGTGGGGTGTTGTGGCAGTGAGTGGGGGTGGTGGTAGCGGGTAAGGGTAGAGGTGGTTTTTTTTTCTTTTTCCATAAAATTACTGCTTGTTCAAGTTACAAGTTACAAGGGACCAATATGGGAAAATACCCTCTAAAAGTTGAGTTATTAAATAATAATCGAAAGATTGTATTAATGTCGGAGAATCGATAAAACGTTATATCTCTCAAGTTAGATTCTCCTAATGCATATCCGAAACTTGAAATTAAATCGAATTAACCAATAATCAAGACTCTCATTCAAAACCCTAAAAAGAAATCCCTCAAAAAAAAACTCAAAAACTCAAAAGAGAGTTTCATTGGGTAGTTTAGGTGTCAATTTTCACAACAAACCTTCCACTTTTAGGGATACTCATACTCATACAACAAAACTCTTGCCCTTTCCCATTACCCACAACTGAAAACCGTTTCTCCCCATTTCTTACCCAAAACCAGAAAACACTCACACACACTTCCCACTTCTATTAAACAAACACTTTCTAGTTTCCACCTCCATTACTCTATCCCCAAATTTTCTCTCTCCTCACTCAAAACTCCGCATCATCATCATCATCATCATCATCATCAGATGCTGAGAAAACCCCCCAAAATCCTTCCTACAAACCACAATGCGACCATCAACTCCACCACCTTCTCTCTCCTCCCCTAACTCCGACGCCTCCGATGGCTCCGCCGATCGCCGCCTTCGCGAGGCGGAGGAGCGCCTCAAGGATGCCATTGAAGAGCTCCATCGCCGCCAACTCAGTCGCGCTGCTGCAGCGCGCGGCCCGCACTACCCGCCCTGCGACCACCCTGACGAGTCTTGTGTTGCGCACGCAATTGGTAATCTCTGCCAGAGCTTCCTCCTCTCTTATGGCGTTCGTGTTGGTATCGGTATCTTGCTTCGTGCTTTTAAGCTTGCTCGTCGTCATTCTTACTCTTCTCTACTCGATCTCAAGGTATCGTTTCTTCACTCAATTTGTTGTTGTTGTTTTTGTTGAGAATTACGTATGTTGTTGATCGTAGATTTGTTGTGGAGATCGAAATTAGGTTTATGAATTGTAGATGACGAGCAAGTGTAGCGTATGGCAATTTGATTGTGAGTCGTACTAGAGCAGCAGAAGAGAGGAAAGGTGGTAGAGATGTAAACAGTAGATAGATTGAATGTTGATTAAACTTTGATGATTAATTAGGCAGTTTATAATTCATTTTTGTCGAAAAAATTGTAGAATTGCATTGACGGATCTGGAATTTTGATGTTGGATTTGTACAATAATGTACTCCTGGTAGAGATGTAAACAGTAGATAGAATGAATGTTGATTAAACTCGATGATTAATTAGGCAGATTATAATTCAATTTTGTTGAAGAACTGTAGAATCGCATTGACGAATCCGGAATTTTGAAGTTGGATTTGTACAATCATGTACCCCTGGCATTCCTTATAGGTGTGATTCATATTTTAGTAATTGAATTTGACTTTTTATTTGTTTAAAATAACTCTTGAATCACAATTCACAAATCCCTAACATCGTTGTTTTATGTAGTTGATGATTTTTATCAGTATATCCGAACCATTATAAGTTAGAATTTAGGAAACAGCGTCGAAAGTGAAACTTATTGTTGAGAAGACATTCTCAGAGAATGTAAAAGTGATTTTGGGGAATGAATCCATCCTGTTTTATTCTTCTTACAACAAATGTCTCAATTGTTGAGCTAAAAGTTTGACAATAAATTCCCACCAATGTATATGAAGAGACATTATCATGTGAGACTTTGTTATATTCATTTCAGTAAATAATTTCAAAATATCATTTTTCTCATTGTTTTTATGTATACATACTTGAAGGAAATTAATTTGCATTGGGAACCGTGAAAAAGCAATTAGATGAATAAAATGGGACAAAGGGAGTACTTGATTTTGGTTGCTTTGAAGTTGAACAGGGGGTTCATATTGTTATAAACAAAGTTCTTCTACAATGAAAGTGGAATTTTATCGAATAAGATGAAGAAGAAGTAGTGCCAACTACCGAGCCTTGTACTTAGTATATTTTAATAATATTATCCTATTTTCTTGGATGGGTAAATCTACCCTGTGTTTGGATCCTCTAGAGTTCTAAAAAAACTCTACAGGGTAGAGTTTGAACAATATCAACTATTAAATAAAAAATCAATGGCTCATATATTATCTTTCCAGATTTCCCCCTATTTCTTCTCTTCAAAATCCACCCCCTATTTTCCTCTTCCCACTAATATGAGCCCTTAATTTTAAAATGTATGGTTCAGATACAACTCTACCTATTAAAACTCTAGAGGATCCGGACTCAAATTTACCCTAATCTAGTTGTAGTTGTTGGCCATAAAATCAAGGAAGGCACTTTGTGGGGAAGAGTCTATGCAACATATACCATATTTAGAACTTTGTTGGAACTATCTTGCATGTATATAGGATGCTATAATGTGGGGATAGTAGCTTGGTCGGTTGCTTGTTCAGTTTGATCTATATGCATTAAAGCTCTATGCTGGCCTCGTAGAAGGTATTACTATAACCAAATGAGGAACTAGAGTAACTTTTACACCAAATAGGCATTTGAGAATGCTAACCAATTACAAAGTACATCTAGATGAGGTAGCTAAGTTTATGTTTATAGAAAGTTATGACATGTCATGTGGTTTAGATGCTGTAGGAGATGTGTATGTGCCTTTAGATTTTCCCTGAGGGGAATTGAGCAAAGGATTGGAACCCTTCATGTATTTGGTTGTAACATCACTTAAGAGATATAAAAAGAGGTGATCATTGCTGTGTCTGAGTAGGCTGGCCGACATACATGCGGGGTTTGGTCTGATAAGACCCTTATGGGACTGGTTGATACTTGATAGCCTGATTGGTGTTTTGCGCCATAGACTTCTAGTCATGGTGAACTGGGTTGGGTCCGGGGCCTAACCACCACTTGTCCACGGTTGAAATTTTTTTTCCGACTGCAATATTTTTTCATGTTTTTTATTTTTCAATAATTTACTATACTTTCATGTTCAAAAGAAACTTTGATTTCAATGACCTTAGATCCTACAAATATATTTCACCCTCAGTGGACTTCGGGGACGATGGCGACTGGGTATGCCCTCCATGTACAGGATTGTACAGGATGACTTCTAGCCATGTTATATTATCATTTTAGTTGAATATCAAGAAATGCATTATAGCATCAACTATGTCCTTGGGCTTAAGACAATGTCTTACTAAACGTGTATCACCGCCCTTGAGTTTGGCTCTTGTAAGAAGACTCATGTACACATTTGAGAGTTGACTATGAAACTTTTAATTAATAGTGTGGTGAATTATATTTCGAAAAAGAAGAGTAAGGAGAGGAATGTAGAAAAAGAACGAGAAAGGAATTGGGGTGCGTCTATAGAAATGGAGTGGAAGAGAACTGAAGAAAAAGAAAAGGCCTGGAACTTCATTGGAATTGTATGTTTTGCTGAAGTATTGGTTTCCAAATTTGTAATATTAAAAAACTTTGGTGTTTTCTAATGGGGCCGATTTGAGGGGTTCAACCAGTCAAATTCAGGGCTTGAATTGTTTTATGGGCTATTCCTTATAAAAAAATTTTAAAAAAACTTGCTCTGAGACCCTCACTGATTTAGAATTTTGACTTTATCATGTCGGTTCTAGGTGAGCTCGCCTTCCATTGGCTCATTACCGCCACTATTAAGGAGTTAAAAAATTTGCTTCATATGCCCTTTGTTTAATGCATTTTGAAAAGTCAACTAAGATAAGCAATGTGAAATTGGAGTAATTTTATCGTTTAGATGGTCACATACTTACATGTACTAATCAACTCTTTAAAAGAGATGTAAATTGCTTATGGGGATTGTGGTGGTGGCTGACCTTGGGTAATTTATGTCGAAATAAATTATTTGCTTAATTTTGGATGTTGGAGTAGCAAGTTTTTCTCAGAGGTGAATGAATTCTCCGATATCCCGGCGTATCGCAGATTAGGTTTCCGATACTGCTTCCTGATTGTCCAATGTCTCAATACTGTTGGTGACGTGACTTGATATTCTCTATGTAGCGAGGCTTTTCAGTCTTTCACCATAGCCCGAGATATGATAGATTAAACAACATGGGGTTACACTTTTGGAATCGTCTTCCACAATTTATCTGTGTGAAGAGATTGACAATTGTACAAAAGTTATGGTTCGGATCTATAAAACCTCCTAAATCTAGCATTTCAAGCATCAAGGGGAAATCAAGGAAGAGAAAAAGCTTTGGATACAAGTCTAACCAAGTTTTCTTAACTAATGTGACCTTCAGAGTAAATTATGTTATTACCATTTAGTATAAGGAATTTCCATGTGCAAGGAGTGTATTGATGTTATGAATACCTTGTTAGACCAGTTCACAAGGCATTTGTTGTATGCCTGTTTATTCTTGTGACTCGGGATCACTTTACTTCAAATTAGGTTAACGATGCTCTTGCTAGGATGGCAATGGAGCTAGTTTGATTATCAGATTTGGCCGTTCATGTTCTTGACACCACAAAAGTCTCTCCTTGCTGATAATGAGTTGTATATATCGTGTTTGAAGTTTTAGCCTTGTTTTATGTTGCACGTGGGAATAAAATTTTGGCCTTAAATTGTAATGGACTAAGCATTACGACAATTGATATATTTAGTCTGTAACTCTGTAGTTACTAGGGTAAGACTCTGTACTCTCTTCCATCCCAGTGTAATACGAGAGCCTCATTACTGGTGATAGTGGTTTCTTATATGTTGTGCATAGAACAAACTTACAATTTCTTGCCTGATTTTGAATCTTGTTGGTTTGCCTTTCCGGCCAGCAACTTGTCTCAGAGAAGGATCTGATTGTTAGAGAGGAAGCTTGTCGTGTTGGGTTGCTTTTTGGTGGTTTTACTGGATCCTATCATGCCTTAAGATGTCTACTGAGAAAGTTGAGAAGAAGGGAGACTCCTCTCAATGTGTAAGTTTGTAGTGCAGACTATATTGTTTGTGGTTTTTTGAGCTGCTCATAGTAGTTGTGTGTTGTATTTGTTTGTTAGCTTATAAAAATTCTTGTATCACATATTGATAACTTTGTTAAAGCTGATGATGGAGCAGAATTTTAGCAGGCTCTGTTGCAGGCTTGTCAATCTTAGCTTTAGATGATCCCAACCGAAGGCGTACTCTAGCTTTGTATCTCCTTGCTAGGCTAGCTCAGGTATCAACTAAATTGCTTCTTGTACATTGACTAAAGTCACTTTCTGTTCATTCATGTAACTGATCTTGTGTGGTTTTGTTTGACGACATTGTGAGCCTGTTGTGCCACCTGACAGTGTTTTCTTTCTTCTGCTTTCAGTGTGCTTATAACTCTGCTAAATCCAAGAACAAATTTCATTTCTGGGGAAGTCATTGGAGACACGGGGATTCTTTACTTTTTGCTTTGTCATCTGCTCAGGTAATTTATGCTTTAGCTGCTTCATTATATTCTTTTTCTACCTTGTAAATATTTGAACTTTTACTGTCTGAGAAACCCCCCCAATTTCTTGCATGGTTTGCTACGTTTGGCGCATTTGTTTAATATTCCAGCAAAATTTGGGAAAGCAGCTAACAGCTTAATGAACTGTAATTCACTATATGTATAACCCTGTAAATGACACCAATTGCATTAGCTAATTCATCTGATCAATATGATCATATTTCTTTATCTAGAATTATGTATATGGTATTGATCAGATTTTGAATCAAATGAGCCTATAGTGAGCTTAAGATGACTATAGTCAGCTTCATCTTTTCTGAACAGCTGATCCAGAATCTTTATTTTTTTGAACTCAAGGTCAGAATACAGTGAGCTACTTTTTTTCTTTTACATATCGGTTCATCTTTTCTGAACAGAAGATTCTGTTTCTTTTTTATAACTCATTTCAGGTTTCAGATTTATCTTTTTTGAACTAAAGGTTCATTTATTTGATCCTATTTTTTTAGAATATTGAAGGTTCATATTGTTTAAAATGCTAATTCATTTATCTTGACTAAAGGTGCATTTTCTTTTTCGAGATCACCTTTTTTAAAATAGAGGTTCATCTTTTCTGCTGGTTCATGTTAATTTTGTATTGAAGGTTTATGTATTTTAACCAAGGTTCATCGTTTTTTAAACTACAGGTTCATTTTGTGAGATCAAGGTAAAATATTTGGGTATATCTTTTTTGAATTACTGGCACGTTTGGTATGTGGGACTTGGATTATGGGGATAAAGGGGTGGGATAAGGATGGGGAATCGGTAAGTGAGATAAGAAATATAATAGTATTTGTCCCTTGTTTGGTATGTATAGGAATAGATTAGGGAATAAATAACAAAATTACTTAAAGGCCCTTATCAACTCTACCCCTCCTTCCCTTTCATTAAGGACAAATGTGTCTTTTTGTCCAAAATCCTTATCCCTCCTCCTTATACCTGCCCCTCTTAGGTATAGGATTTGAGGGATAAGAGGCCTTTATATCCTCATCCCTATCATGTGGGATAACTTATTCCTCTCAAACAAACAAATGATATAGCAAAATAGGGGATACTCTATCCCCTTCGCACTCCTTATCCCTCTAAACAAACGCCCCGTTAAAGGTTCATTGTTTAGTTGGTTCATTTTTTTTCTTTTTTAACTTGAGGTCCATTTTGCCTTTTCTTTCAAGTTTATTATTTCAACTAAAGGTTCAACTGTAGGAGCAATACTCATTTTAAGATGTGTTCACTGGATCCTCCCTCTATATATCATAAGATCATGTTATATTTGTTGGATTTCTTTTTAACAACTGAGATTGAACATTCTTGGACCATCTAACCTGGAGATACTTTACTCAGGTTATGTATTCATTCATAATGCGTCCTGAGAGCTTGCCAAAATCCTATCAAGAATTCATTCAGAAAACAGGGCCAGTGGCAGCACCTGTGTACAAGGCTGTCAGAGACTGTTGTAGAGGCAGCTCAGTGGACGTGGCTTCATTGTCTGCGTACTTGTCAAGTAGAGGGGTCCAAGATTCAGTGTCCTTGGAACAGTTCCCCTCCATAATTCCCTGCTCCATAATTCATCCAGATACGCAGTCATGTTTAGCTCACGATATGGATGCAGCATCATCTACTTTCAGGAAAACCTTTCCACTTTACTTCTCATTGACCTTTGTACCTTTCGTGGTTTTGCATTTACAGAAGGTACTATCTTGAGGAAATCATTCTTTTGTCATTTCTCATGTTTATAACTCAATACACTTTGTTTTGCTGCTTGTTTTGTTCAGCATAGAGATTGGAATTTACGGAAAAAGTGCTTGTGTTGGATATATATCTTCTTTACGTAACATTCATGCTGATAGATTACATTTTGGGGTTGGTTTTGTGAAATATGTGCTGAAGACTCCTCACAGCACTACTTGAACACGGGTGCTATTGTTGTTTATGGACCAGTATGTATTACTTTCTGACGTGCATAGAGATTGCTCTAAAAGGTGGTACTTATAGGATTGCTAAATCGCTAAGGTAAAGGGAACCTAGTTGTCTCCTGGGAAGTATATGGTAATTTGATACTCCCTCCATCCCTTATTAGATTTTCCATTTCTCCAATGCACGTTTGCCAATTACAAGACTTGAAGAGGCATGTTCTCATACCTCATATTAATCATTGAGCTCAGGTCTTAGGATTGATGTTTTTTCTTGGATGTAATTTCAGCATTTTGTATTGGGAAGCTTCTGAGTTGTCTAAATTTTTTTTTCACTCTTGGCTGTATCATTAACTGAAGCGAAGTCCCTTTTCTTGTAGTTCATGGATTCACCAGCTCGAACTTGCTGGCTTGCTTTGAAAGATGCTGTTCGCTCAACAACATTCTTGTCAGCATTTGTTGGGATCTTTCAGGTAGCTTTTTCTCTCACTTCCCTCGATATATATTCTGGATCCGCTTGTCGCATAACTTGGATTTTACTCTGGAATGCAGAGTGTCATTTGTTTCCACAGAAAAGTGGCGTCACAAGATCACAAGCTTGTATACTGGATCTCTGGGGGAGTCGCCGCCCTTTCGGTGTTGTTGGAAAAGAAAAGTAGGCGGAGTGAACTTGCTTTATATGTTCTTCCGCGTGCTGGAGATTCTTTATGGTACATTCTAATAAATCGCCATTTGCTTCCACATATTAAGAATGCCGAGGTGAGCTTCGACCTCCAATCCCTTTCTTTTTTCTCGTTTCATCTGTTTCAGTTCTGCATCTTGGCTATGACTTCAAATTTATTATTTCATCCATTTTAAGATGAATATATTAATTTTAGAATTTATTCATCTGTCACCCAAATAATTGGTACCTCCTGAGTCCTGAGATTTCAAACATTCAAACTTTTGTTTCTCAATATGTGCTACTCAATCTTGCTAGCTGGACCAAGTACTAATTGCCTTTTCACTCATTGAGATCTGCCAGAAAATGTCACTTGATTAAAGTCTTTGATTTGATTTTGGCATGCCAATGTTCTTTTTGGAGTCTGGACTGCACTGCTTCTGTCTAATTGTCCACTATAAAGTTTTAAACAGCCTTTTCCCTTTATCAATGGATAAGAGTAAGACTGTTTACATCCCCCTTCCCCCACCCGAAAAGACCTCGCTTGACCAAAATCTATAATTGGGTGTTTGTGATTGTTGTGTTTTCTTTTCTGTTGCATGGTTGGCTGGAAGCCTTAATCTGGAGATGTTTTTCTTTTCTGTTGCATTTTGGTAACTATTTCTATTACCTTAAACAGGTGGCTTTGTTTTGTGCTTGCATGGGTGGGATGATGTATTATCTAGAGCATGAGCCGGACACGATGGCTCCTTTTTTACGGGGCTTAATACGTCGCTTTTTGGCCAGCAGAATTAGTAATCCTAGCCCTCCACCGAACCGTAATGCTTCACATACATATTTACAGGCTCTCGAGACAGTGGAAAAGCCGAAATTACAAGAGAACGAAGAAGCTGCAGAGACACCTTCTGCCAAGTATAATCTTGAGTCCATATCTGGGCTCTGATGATGGTTATTGCTTAGTCAAGAAACATAGCTGATCCATTGAATTTTTAGTACATTATTTTGACCATCTGGGGTATGGGTACTACGTCAGATTTTGCTCGTTATAGTTTTTCCCCCCTCTTTTTGACTTCCCTTGTTCTTTTAATCATTAGTATAGGGTTAGTGAAAAAGCTGTAGTGAGTGGTATAGGAGATCAGAAGAGAAAGAATATTAGAACTAAAGAAGTATTTCAGGGACATCATCTCATGGTACAAGAAAAAGAAAAAAGAATTCCGCAATTTGGGAAATTAACTTATATGGTATAACTTTTGGGTATGAATCTTCACAATTGTATCCAGAGAGGGGAATTTTTTCCATACACCCGGGTGTACCATGAGCATGGTACACTCAAGGCTATTTTTTTTGCTCATTGCTCATTTGAAACTCCAAATGAGCATAATTACATAATAGGTGGAGCTCCAAATGAGTAAATGAGTAAAAAATAGTTTTGGGTGTACCGCATAATACACCCGGGTGTATGATGAATGCAATCATCCAGAGAGAAGTATAAATCAAAATTACTTCATTTATAGTTACATTAAATTTGTTGTTTTCAAAATTAATCGTGTTTGTTCATTATTATAATTATAATATTTGGTGAATGATTATGGTACATACTTAATTGAGTTTTAGCCCTTAAACATTATTTGTCTTACTTGTCTTAACATGTGATTGTCGAAACTCTACCACAAAAGAGTTAATGGGTAAGAGCTAAATAATTTGGCTCATCTTCCCCTACTAAATAATCATTAATCTTTGATAATAAAATACAAGCACCTAACACGCATAATTAGCATTTAGTAGCTTTATTCTTACAACAATCCATGCAAACAATATATTACAAGTCTAACATGAAGTAAACATGCAATCCTTGAAAACAGTAGATAATCACACTATAACTAAAATATAAAACGTTTCACCGATTTCACAATATACATAGCAAGTTCTGCTCATACAAGATATTCCATGACCTTATACTTTGCCAAAGCGTCTCCCTCTCTGCTGAAACGAGGTTAATGCCTTTATAAATTCATCTTCTCCAAAATCAGGCCAAAGTGTATCAGTGAAGTACATCTCAGAATAAGCTGATTGCCATAGATAGTAGTTACTAACTCGAAACTCGCCGCTTGTTCGAATGAGCAAATCAGGGGATGGCACATCGGTAACCTTAGTTTGAAGCTGTTGCTCGAACACAGATTTGGTTATGTCTTCAGGTTGTAAAAGCCTATCTTTCACTTTTGCAGCAATGCTTTGACAAGCATGCACTATGTCATTTTGTCCACTATAACTCATTGCCATTATCAAGTGAAATTCAGTGTTGTCTTTTGTTCCTTCTTCTATTTGTTCAATTGCTTCTTTGGAGGGATTCGGGTAGTGAAGATGCATCTCCAATCACTGAAACTCTTCCTCCATATCTGCTTATTATGATTCAAATATATGAGTACAAGCTCCAAAAACTTTATACTTCCTCCGTAACAATATAGATGTTACACTTTGAAAATTGCACTATTCACCTACTACATTTGACCATGCATTTTTTAGTTTTAGATAAAATCAACCATTACTATATGATATGTTGTTGGATTCGTCTCAATGTATATTTTCATAATATTATTTTCTTATAATTTTTACTAATACACAATTAAAGTTATTAATGGACAAAGATCTTGCATCGACAAGCGTGAAAGTCAAAGTGTAACATCTATTTTGTTACGAAGAAGTATATCCTTTAAAAATAAGTTGTATTTAGTTTAGAGTTACTTTGAAGGAATCTCCTTAACTCACCGTGACTATTAATGATGATTTAAAATTTTGTATTTTGTTAAATCTCTTATAAAGGTGTCACTATATATGCAATATGATAATAAGAGAAAGTACTATTTAATTTCAATGATTTAGAAGATGGATTATTATTACTAGAAGAACTATTAATTGAGATAGCCAACATTATGGATTTACTCAGGAGGGGCCAAACTTGATATTAATCTTGTTAACTTTCCTTCAAATATAACGTTTTCTTAGTACTTACTTATCATTCTTATCGGTATTTTAAGTTTTATTCACATACTGCCCACTTTGAGTTTTTAACCCATAATTTATTTTTCTATTTCGCTTTCTCTCCTCTAGAAAGAATAAATAGCCTAAATACTCCACATGGGTAGTTCTTGCTTTTTCTTTTGTTGATTTTTGTATAAACTAGCCTTTATATACACGCTATGCATGTGAAATCGAAGATGAGTGGTAACTGTTTTACAGTTTGTTAGATCGGTTTTCCCCTCTTTTTATTTTTATTTTTAAAACTAATAATAGAGTGGTTGGTATTGTAGTTTTCTTTTCTTATTAGGAGTATATTGGTTAAAAAGGGTGGATACCAAAGTCTTTCAAGAAGTTGTCATATATAATAGAGATGGTAATGGATAGAACTCGAAACCAATGGAATAATATTGTTAAGTTTTTTTTTAAAAAATAAATTATATAAACAGGTGGTATATCAAACTAAGAGATGTTAGGACATATATCAATTGATTAAAGAAGCTATAAATTGACTTATGGTATTGAAGTGATTATTGCATTTAAGGGGTGTTCTTACTTGCGACAATGGCGTAATAGATAATGCGTCAATGAACCTTCGAAGAGCTCGAGCAGGAAATCAACTTCTTCCTGTAGGAACAAAAACAACAACAATACCATGCGCATATTGATCAGCTTGTTAGGGCATCCTTAACAATGAGTGAAAAACAAAGATCAAGTGCTTGATCTTAAAATTGGGTTCTTAATAATGATTGGGAAAAAGATTGATGAGTGATTGGGGAAAAAAAATACATGGGACGAGTGAAAACTTGATCAGGCGTGGGAGTGGGACCCACCGCCTGATCTGACAAAAGTTAATTTTTTTTGGCTTCGTTTTGGCTGGGGGAAAGCCAAAAAAAAAAAACTTTCGTCAGATTTCTGACTTGTGTGTCAGATTTTCTGACGCACGCGTCAGAATTTGACACTTGTCAAATTCTGACAGGTTAGAGAAATAATACAATTACAAATATTAAAAATGCAATATCTTAAAAAATATAAAGCCAAAAAAAATAAAAAAAATTACCAATGGCTCTATTTTTCAGAGATCTACAAATAGAGACCCATTTTGTAATATTTTGGACAACTTTTTTTTTCAAGCTATTTACTAATTTTCTATAATTTTGCTTATTTTATATGAAATATCTTCCACTTTTACACTCTAAAATAAAATAAACAATATTTTTGTGCATTTAATTTAGTTAATGCTAAAAACGCTAATTATGTATTTATTTAATTAATCTTTTTATCAATTAGTAATAAATATTAAATATTATTAAAAAGTAAATAATAAAAATATTATATAGTGGTGGTTGGGTGATGAGAGAGAAAAAATAATTGGGTGGGGTAAAAAAGTAGTTGGGTAGGTAAAAGTAGTTGGAATGATCTTTTTTTTTTGGTTCATTGTTAAGAAGAAAGTGGGAAAAGATTGTGGGATGTAATTTTTTAGAGAGAGAAAGTTAGAAAGAGAGTGGGATGATCTTTTTTTTCATTCATCATTAATGGTGCTCTTATGTACAACCGTATCACTTCAAAGCCCTTTAATTCTAATATCTTAATTAAGGCATTGTTGATTATACAGCTAACATAGATGCACTTCAAAGCCCTCTAATAAGGCATAGACGCATAGTGAATTTTCCAGTGCTCTAACATACAAAATCTCTACTCATTGTTTTAAATGGCCAGTATTTGGAGTGCAACCCTTATATTGCTGATATGATGTAACAGTTGCATCTTCAATCAATGTAAAAAATATACAACTAATATGTTTATGTTTGTTCGTACCTCAAAAACTCCTTTATTTTTGAAGTGTGACTTTTTATTTTGATTTTTCTTTTATCCTTTTCGCTCTTTTATACTCCACATATCCATCTCAAATGTTGGATGCATTTCATTTTCACAAAGTTAGGGTTCATCAACTTTCATGACCATATGTTTTCACTAATATATAAGAAAAACTTATCTTGTGCATATCTTTTAGTATTGCATAATCAAAGATATCGGTGGTCAAATACGTGTTTAGAAGTGCGGATTGTAAATGGTATGGTATTCGGATGGAGGCGTATTCTTTTTCACCTTATTTTCGGTCCTTATAAGTTCCAGATAAGGATTAATAATGGTGTAAAAAGTTCCGATAAGTTCAGAGTAGAAAAAATAAGGTTTGACACACTCACAAATAAGTTATGCTACAACGACAATAAGTTCAAATAAGAAAAAATAATTAAGCTGAAAAGAATGGAACCTATATATAATCACATGAGTTATCTATTTACTAATTACTAGTAACTAAGGCTTCATCTTCTCACCTGAAAAAGACTATTTATTCAAATTAATAAACTTATTTTAGTTTTGAATTGAACTTGGTTAACTATATATATCTGAACTAATTTGAACTTATTTGTTAGAATGCGGACCCCATCCTTTTTCATCTAAATCTAATTATGAAACTCTATATGGTTTTATTAATGTGAAATTAACGGCAAAGCCATAGAAACTTACTTTAGGGCGATGCCAATTCTCAGAGGAGAACAAGAAAAGTGAGACAATTGGAATCCTCCACCTGCGACACAAAGTAAGAAACACTCCCAAAGTTGCAAGACCAGCCTCATATCCTTCAACAGGGGGTCGTCCTCTCTTCTTAGCCCACCTCCTATTCCCATCCAATATCACCGCCAGGTGCTTCGGCATTCGCTCTTGCCGGAGCCCCTTTGGAAGCTCACCATCAATGGCTGCATTATCATCCTTGAATAATGATTCTCCTGAAAACATGTTAACAAATGTCTGTTTGTGTACTTGTTCTTGTTTCTTATTTAGAAACAAGAAAATTGGAATGGTTATAATCCAGCTTGGGATTATTGCTGTGATTATTGACCATATTTTTTGCAAGACGCTCATTTTCCAATTTGGCTTTTGGGTGTTTGGAAAATGATCTCTCTTTGGTTGTAATCTGCTAATGATATGCATACACATATATATGTAAGATCATGCAAATAAATGCATGCATGCTTAATAGTATGAATATCGTACAATTTGAGCTTAGTGCTGTTATGTGAGTTGTGACTGACAACTATATCAGGCATTAACGTAGGCGTCGAATTCACCACATGTATTTACTTCTGTTATACGCTTTTTTAGTGCTCCATAGTGTTAGATCTAATTCATATTAGCAGCGGCGGATCTTGAAATTTTTGTTACCGGGGCCAAAAGAATTTCACAATTACATATATGAAAGTCTTGAAACTACAAAAACATACGGATATTATTTTCAAATCCAAATAAAACAAATAAATATATATACTACATCAAAATAAATTAATCTATAAATTAATTTTTTATAGCTGATAAGTAATAAGTATTGACACAAAGACAAAATAGAAAAGTCAAAAGTCAAAAGTTCAAAGTTTATAGCATAAACTAAAATACTACTTGTAGGTCCTAAAGTATATACAGTACAAAAAAAGTTGGATAAAGATAAAAATCAATAGTAATAAAATGAAAGAAAAAAAAAAGAAAAACAAGGAAATGAGGAATGATCAATGGGTCACGTCAATTCAAATAGAGTAAAAACAAAATGTCAACATCACAACTACTTGTTGGTCGTGAAAATAGTTTATTTCTCAACTGGGTAGTGCGTACTGGTACTATTAGGGATGGCAATGGATCCTGGACCCGGCCCGGATCCGTGGACCCGGATCCGTTTTTACGGATTTGGATCCTAAAATTCCAGACCCGTTGGATCCGGGTCGGATCCGGGTCTTATTGTCAAATTGCGGATCCGGGTCCGGATCTAAACACAGACCCGGACCCGGATCCGCAGACCCCTTTTATTTTAAAACTAGTTTGGCTGGGCTTCTAAGCCTCTGCCTCTCTCATTCTAATTCTAACGTTTCATTGTAATGGTTCACTGAATCACTGACTTCATAGTTCACTCCCTAAACCCTAGCTCCCAGCCACCACGCATCTCCTTCACTCCCTCTCTGACCACGCTTACTGCGCCTCTTCTTCTACTTCCTGCGTCACTTCACTCCCCCCCCACCAATCTCGTTATTCGAACACAGGACTAACAGGGGACCGCCGCATAGCGACGACCACCGAAACTTCTCTCTCGAATTTGCTTTGGTTTTGTTTTGATTTTTTTTTTTCTTTCGATTTTGTTCTTTGCAATTGTGTGGTGTTTCATTGTTTCCTAATAAACATTCTTTATCTAATTCAATTCTTCATATAGATTTTATATTAAAGGCTCTGATGTCTTTTTAAAATCTACTCGAATTGAGGTAGAAGTATCAGTGGAAAATGTATTGCTCAGATCTATTGATTTGTAATTGGTAAATATACATTAACTCTATATCTGCTAGTGCTGGCCAGCTGGGTGATCATCCTAAAGTCTTCAGTTGCTACTTCTTTGTTCATTTTTGGGTTAGTTTATTGTAATTTGTTGATCTAATATTTGTTTTGTTTTGTTTTTGTTGCTGCGATTGTGTAGCATAATTTGAGATAATTCGTTGATTTCAGTATTTTGGTAATTTGTTGATTTAATATTTGTTTTGATTTTGTTGTTGCAATTCTGTCTGTGGAGTAGAATTTGTTGATTTGAATTTTGTGATAAAGTTGGTCAATTGTTAAAAACAAGTAGAATAGTACGGATCCGTTTTGGACCCGTATTGGACCCGGATCTGGATCCGGGTCCAACATTTTCAGACCCGCTGGATCCGGGGCGGATCTGGATCCAGCGTCTGAAAACGGATCTGGATATGGGTCCACCTGGACCCGGTCCAGATTCGACCCGTTGCCATCCCTAGGTACTATGGGTATGATAATCACGTGTAGGTACTGTATTTATGTGGGTTATTGACTATTATCTGGGCTTCTCTTTATGGGTTGCGCTATAATTTTTTTTCAAAATCTTTTATCCTTTAGGGGCCAAGCCCAGGCCTGCCCCTTAAAAGAACTGCCGGTGCATATTAAAATAAACTAATCTATAAATTAATTTTTTATAGTTGATAAGTAATAAGTATTGACACAAAGACAAAATAGAAAAGTCAAAAGTCAAAAGTTCACAGTTTATAACATAAACTAAAATACTACTTGTGGGTCCTGAAATATATACCGTACAAAAAAAATTGGATAAAAATAAAAATCAATAGTAAAAAAATGAAAGAAAAAAAAAGAAAAAATGACCAATAGTTCACGTCAATTCAAATAGAGTAAAAACAAAATGTCAACATCTCAACTACTTGTGGGTCCTGAAAATAGTTTAATTTATTTCTCAACTGGGTAGTGCGTACTGGTGCTATGGGAATGATAATCACGTGTATGTACTGTAATTATGTGGGTTACTGACTATTATTCTGGACTTCTCTTTATGGGTTGCGCTATAATTTTTTTTCAAAATCTTTTAGGGACCAGGCTCAGGCCTGCACCATAAAAGATCCGCCAGTGCATATTAGCAGCGGCGGATCGTGAAACTTTTGTTACCGGGGGCCTAAAGAATTTCACAATGACATATATGAAAGTCTTGAAACTACAAAAACATACGAATATAATTTTCAAAATCCAAAGTAAACAAATAAATATATATACTATATCAAAATAAACTAATCTATAAATTAATTTTTTATACCTGATAAGTAACAAGTATTGACACAAAGACAAAATAGAAAAGTCGAAAGTCAAAAGTTCAAAGTTTATAGCATAAACTAAAATACTACTTGTGGGTCCTGAAGTATATACAGTATAAAAAAAGTTGGATAAAGATAAAAATCAATAGTAATAAAATGAAAGAAAAAAAAAGAAAACCAAGGAAATGAGGAATGACCAATGGTTCACGTCAATTCAAATGGAGTAAAAACAAAATGTCAACATCACAACTCCTTGTGGGTCGTGAAAATAGTTTATTTCTCAACTGGGTACTGCGTACTGGTACTATGGGCAAGATAATCACGTGTAGGTACTGTATTTATGTGGGTTATTGACTATTATTCTGGGCTTCTCTTTATGGGTTGCGCTATAATTTTTTTTTCAAAATCTTTTAGCCTTTAGGGGCCAAGCCCAGGCCTGCCCCTTAAAAGAACCGCCAGTGCATATTAAAATAAACTAATCTATAAATTAATTTTTTATAGCTGATAAGTAATAAGTATTGACACAAAGACAAAATAGAAAAGTCGAAAGTCAAAAGTTCACAGTTTATAACATAAACTAAAATACTACTTGTGGGTCCTGAAGTATATACAGTACAAAAAAAGTTGGATAAAGATAAAATCAATAGTAATAAAATGAAGAAAAAAAAAAAGAAAAACAAGGAAATAAGGAATGACCAATGGATCACGTCAATTCAAATAGAGTAAAAACAAAATGTCAACATCACAACTACTTGTGGGTCCTGAAAATAGTTTATTTCTCAACTGGTAGTGCGTACTGGTACTATGGGCATGATAATCACGTGTATGTACTATATTTATGTGGGTTACTGACTATTATCCTAGGATTCTCTTTATGGGTTGCGCTATAATTTTTTTTCAAAATCTTTTAGGGGCCAGGCCCAGGCCTGCCCCTTAAAAGAACCGCCAGTGCAAATTAGCAGCGGCGGATCATGAAACTTTTGTTACCGGGTGCCAAAAGAATTTCACAATGACAGATATGAAAGTCTTGAAACTACAAAAACATGCGAATATTATTTTCAAATCCAAAGTAAACAAATAAATATATATACTATATCAAAATAAACTAATCTATAAATTAATTTTTTATAGATGATAAGTAATAAGTATTGACACAAAGACAACATAGAAAAGTCGAAAGTCAAAAGTTCAAAGTTTATAGCATAAACTAAAATACTACTTGTGGGTCCTGAAGTATATACAGTACAAAAAAAGTTGGATAAAGATAAAAATCAATAGTAATAAAATGAAAAAAAAAAAAAAAAAAAACAAGGAAATGAGGAATGACCAATGGGTCACGTCAATTCAAATAGAGTAAAAACAAAATGTCAACATCACAACTACTTGTGGGTCCTGAAAATAGTTTATTTCTCAACTAGGTAGTGGGCATAGGGATGACAACGGGTCGAATATGGACCGGGTCCAGGTGGACCCAGATCCAGATCCGTTTTCAGACGTTGGATCCAGATCCGCCCGGATCCAAGTGGGTCCGAAAATGTTGGACTCGGATCCAGGATCCGACGGATCCCTGGATCCGGGTCCAATACGGGTCCAAACGGATCCGTACTATTCTACTTGTTTTTAACAATTGACCAACTTTATCACAAAATTCAAATCAACAAATTCTACTCCACAGACACAATTGCAACAACAAAATCAAAACAAATATTAAATCAACAAATTACCAAAATATTGAAATCAACGAATTATCTCAAATTATGCTACACAATCGCAGCAACAATAACAAAACAAAACAAATATTAGATCAACAAATTACAATAAACTAACCCAAAAATGAACAAAGAAGTAGCAATTGAAGACTTTAGGATGATCACCCCAAGAAGCCAAGCACTAGCGGTATAGAGTTAATGTATATTTACCAATTACAAATCAATAGATCCGAGCAATACATTTTCCATCGATACTTCTACCTCAATTCGAGTAGATTTTAAAAAGACATCGAGCCTTTAATATAAAATCTATATGAAGAATTGAATTAGATAAAGAATGTTTATTAGGAAACAATGAAACGCCACACAATTGCAAAGCAACAAAATCGAAAGAATTACAAAATCAAAACAAAACCAAAGCAAATTCGAGAGAGAAGCTCTTGGTGGTCGTCGCTATGCGGCGGTCCCTCGGTAGTCCCGTGTTCGAATAACGAGATTGGGGGGGAGTGAAGTGACGCGGGAAGTAGAAGAAGAGGCGCAGTAAGCGTGGTCAGAGAGGGAGTGAAGGAGATGCGTGGTGGCTGGGAGCTAGGGTTTAGGGAGTGAACTATGAAGTCAGTGATTCAGTGAACCATTACAATGAAACGTTAGAATTAGAATGAGAGAGGCGAGGCTTAGAAGCCCAACCCAACTAGTTTTTTTTTTAAAAAAAGGGGTCTCATGGATCCGGGTCCGGGTCTATGTTTAGATCCGGACCCGGATCCGCAATTTGACAATAAGACCCGGATCCGACCCGGATCCAACGGGTCTGGAATTTTAGGATCCAAATCCGCAAAAAACGGATTCGGGCCGGGTCCAGGATCCATTGCCATCCCTAAGTGGGCATGATAATCACGTGTAGGTACTGTATTTATGTGGGTTACTGACTATTATTCTGGGCTTCTCTTTGTGGGTTGCGCTATAAATTTTTTTCAAAATTTTTTAGGGGCCAGGCCCAGGCCTGCCCCTTAAAAAATCCGCATATTAGGGAAATTGTGCATGGTACTTCTACATATTCTTGACAATTGTATTTGGCACTACGTTAAAATTTTATATTGTATTTCATATGGAGCCACTTAAACAATTAACATTTCTAATTGACAACATTTTGAATAATAATGTCAATAATCACATTTGCCGATATATACATTATTGACCCATCGATTATCTATAATGCACTCGTGTCTCAGATTTGGCATACATTAGTCAGAACTCATATATAAGGGTTATAATAAACTTTTTTCAAATAACACTTCCCTTTTCATATAAAAAAGAAAAATTTGCCAAAAACTTTTAAAGCATTCTTTGCCAAAAAAAAACCACAAACTTAGTTTTTCTTGCGAGATGAAACCTATTCTCATTTTCCGGTGTGGTCTTTGAGATGCATAGGGGTAGCGTTGCAGTTAATGGAAATATTGGGTTAACGGAAGATAGAAGGGTCAGCGCCGAAATTGAGAGAAACCACACCGGAAAATGGGAATAAGTTTCTTCTTGGAAGAAAAATTAAGTTTATGGTTTCTTTTTACAAATAATGGTTTAAAAAGTTTTTTTTCGCAAAATTGAACTTTTAAAAGGTTTTTTTTTGGCAAATTTTCCCATAAAAAAACACAATTTAAAGTTCTTTTAGATAGAAGTAAACAAGCAAAATTTTTAAGGCTACAGCTGCGAAGAACTCTCCCTAAAGAAAAGAGAGTTAAGCATAAATACAGGACTTCACATTTGGTATTTTTCACCTTTAAGGACCTCCCACTTTTTTTTTCACCTTTGAGGACCTAACATTTAGTTTCAAGCCATAAATCATTAAAATAAACCCAAGTGTAGTTAAGCCATGGTTAACTGACATAAAGTAATAATTATGGGGCTCAAGTTGTCTTGGGGAAGCGGGGCCGATCGTACAAACATACAATCATCTCGTCACAAGGAAGAAGTTGGCGCCCTTTCATTTCTTCTCCCCTGTTCTAATACTGCAACCACCATTTTTGGAGGAAAAAGCAAGGCGATTAGTCTCTTCTTGGAGCGATTTACAACCGATTTTCAGAATTTAGCAAGGGACATTCATAATTCCCTTATTTCAGTTGTTTTTTTTTTTATTTAATGAGAAATTTTTTCTTGGTAATGTTAGCTTTTAGGGTTATATGATGATCATGTGAAATTTTTTGTCGAATTGTTACTTTGTTGTTAGTTAACAAGTTGTTAATGTGCGTTGCATGTTTACATGATTAAATATCGTTTAAATTTGCTGAGAGTTGATGAACTGAAACCCAACAAGTTCGAGTAAATAAGAGTAAAACAGGGGGTAGTGTAGTGGTGGTTTGAAATTGGTTTTATGCTGACTGTTGGAGTTTTTTCGAAGGAAAAATATGGCTTCCCTTGATGAACTTCACCCAGTCCTCTCCATGCCTGAGATTTTGCGATTCCACGTATTCCCTCGACTTAGAGACCCAAGGGACAGAGAGTGTGTAACAAGTGTATGCAGGGATTGGAGGAGGATTTCCCGATATGGTTTGGAAGATGCCCACCAAGTGTTAGGAATGGACGACATTATGTGCTTGCATGTGTTTCCTAAACTTGACTGTTGGAGGTCAACCTTTGTGAAGATGGTTTGCAAGGACTGGAGGAGGATGTGGGGGTTAAAGGAGTGGGTTCATGTGAGGCACAACCTGGACAGTAACTCCATCAAGAAGTGGACTCTAAAATCCATCGTTGAAGGTGATGGGGTTGATTTCTGGGCTCACATGACTGGTGAATGGTGGGCTTATTGTGATGGGTTCCCACTATTGTTTGGTGAAGATTAGGCTTAGTTAGGGCTAGGGGTTTGGTAGTAATTTTTTGGATGCCATTGTAACTAAAGGGCCCTGTTGTTTTTTGCTTGCAGGCCCTATTGACCTAAAATGTTGGTTTTGTTTAACCTAGTAAATGTAATTACAAACTCTTTTTATGATGATCATGGATGTTTAACCTATGATTATTTGTCATTGAATAATGACATTGTGATGTTGAAAGTTGTAACACAATGTCATATCAGTGACAAATCTTTTGTAATTAATCTATGAATGCTATATATGTATATGTATATATATATATGTATATGTATATGTATATGTATATATATATATATATGTATATGTATATGTATATATATATGTATATGTATATATATGTATATATATATATGTATATGTATATATATATATATATATATATATATATATATATATGAAGTTGGTTAATCCTAATTGTCTATTGTTCCTGTTATTCTAGGTATCAAATTATTATTGTATTGATTTGTGATCAATCATTTATTGTAGATATTATGGATTTGATGGTGGATATCTCACCATGTATTGTGCTGCATCATGGGGGTAAATGGGAATCTACCCCTAATCTCAATTACATTGGTGGACAAGTGAAAATTATCAATGATTTGCCAACTTCTTTCAATGCCTCATACTTGAAATCTGTGATTAATTCATTGGGATATGATAATGTCATAAAGCTCCACTATTGTGATCCTTTAAAAAATATTCAATCAGGGGTGAGGTTCTTAGGTTATGAAGATTGTACCTTTGCAAAGTTTCTTAGTCTGTTAACTAAGTACAACATCATTGATGTTTTCACTGAGCATGATGATAATGTACGGGGTGTTGAAGGAACTAGAAGTCATTTAACTCAAACTTCTTCCTCTAAAAGACCTATAGAGTTACTCTCTTATGACCCCGTTGCTTGTGTATGGTGATGATTATGTGCCTGTTTTAGAGGGTGCAGTGAGTTTAGGAGATGATGATATTGATTATGATGAAGAGGGTAGTGATAATGAGGATGTTGAAACAACAAATGCTAGGGAGAAAATGAAGGAGGCAAATCAGAATGAGTTTGATTTCTTCAATGAGATACAATCATTGAATAGGGTGGCTGGTAGGTTAGGAGATCACACTGGTGTTCACAGTGATGATGGTGCTGAGTCATCAGACTTTGATGGATCACCTAATAACTCTGATGATGATAATGGTTGTGGCTATTTGTTGCCTCAACCTATGAAAAAGAAGAAAGTGTTGAAAAAACCAAAAACCACACTACTGTTGATAGGAAATTCAGAGAATGAGTCTCCTTTCTTTTTAGGACAACAATTTGAGGATGCTGGGGAATTAAGATCTGCTATCACTTCCTACTCTGTTAGCATAGGAAGGGACATAGAATACATAAAAAATGACAAAACCAGGATTGGGGCTAAGTGTAAGGCAATGGATAGGGGTTGTCCTTGGTATCTCGTGGGCCTCGGTTCGGGGGGAAATGGAAGTATGACTGTCAAGACACATGTTCCAAATCATAACTATGGAAGACTAGCAAAGGTTAGAAGAATTAGGGCAAGCTGGATTGCTAGCAAATACCATGGTAAATTCAAGATTAACCCATACCTTAAGTGTCAGAAAATAGTTGACACCATATGGTCTGAGTGGGGTATTAAGATCAGTTTGTGGATGGCACTTAAGGCTAGGAAGATGGGTCGAAGTTAATCTTAGGTGAGTACGAGAGCAAGTACTCAATACTTCACGGTATGCTCAAGAGATCATTAGGTCAAACCCTAATAACACACTTAAATTCAAACTCAACAATAACATATTTGAGAGGGTGTACATCTGTTTCTCTCGCCTTGAAGAAAGGGTTTCTAGGCTGGGTGTAGACCTTTTTTTGGGTTAGATGGTTGTTTTCTGAAGGGACCTTTTGGTGGTCAGCTACTAGTAGCTGTTGGTAGAGATGGGAACAACCAAATGTTCCCAATTGCCTGGGCTTGTGTAGAAATAGAGAACACAGAAACTTGGACATGGTTCTTGACCTTACTTGCTGATGACTTGGACACAACTGATGGACATGGCTATACAATAATGTCAGACCAACAGAAAGGCCTTCTCAAAGCTGTAGCTGATATATGGCCTAGTGCTGAGACAAGAGTGTGTGCAAGGCATGTGTATTGTAACTTCAGACAGAAGTTTGGTGGTTGCTTACAGTATAGGAGAGGGTTCTGGAACATTGCTAAGAGCAGTACAGAGAATGATTTTAACAGAAATATGCAACAATTCTCACTACTTTCAGTGGCAGCAGGACAAGATGTGTTGAACAGAAATTATAAGAAGTGGGTAAGGGCTTATTTGACAACTACATCTCAATGTGACAGCATTGATAATAACATGAATGAAGTGTTCAATGCTTATATATTGTCTAGCAGACACAAGCCTATGATAACTATGCTTGAGGATATTAGAGAAAGCCTGATGGAGAGGCTTCATAAAAAAAGAGACTTCATAGCCAACAAAGATATTTTCATTTGTCCTAGAATAAAGAATAAGTTAGAGAAGTCAAAGATAGATGCCAGAGGGTGGAATGCATTCTGGGATGGCCATTTTTGTTATGGAGTTAGGGAAGGAGCCACTCAAAATAGGTTTGTTGTCAGCTTGTTGGAGAGAACATGTACCTGCAAAGCTTGGCAGCTTAGTGAAGTTCCCTGTAATCATGCTGTGGCAGCAATTTGGAAGGCTGTTGAGCACCCTGAACACTATGTTTCTACCTGGTTCACCAAAGAAACATACTGGTCACAAGTGCACAAACTGTGGACAGCCTGGTCACAACAAAAGGAAGTGCCCTACGTCCTCACAAGTTGGAGACTCAACTGGACCAACAGAACACACAGCATCTAAGAAACACACACAAACAACTACAACAAACAGGCAAGCAATGGTAAGTTACTTTTCTTATTCACACAAATTTATTTCATACATAAATGTTCATACATAAATGTTCATACATGTTTTGCATTTTGCTTGCAGTTCATCAATCAAAGTCAGACATATTCTACTCCTCAATCAAATCTCACAAACTAACCAACTACGTTAAGGTAATTACATATCCACTGTCACCACTCAATTATAAGCACAAATTAGTACAATTATCAAAAGCAATAACAATATAACCAATCTGTAAAATGCTGTCGTTTTCTTGTTCTGCACCTCTGCTTCCTCAAGGAATTCATTTCTCTTTATCAACTTGATCATCTCATGTTTGAGTTCCCAGTCATGGTCTTCATCAATCCATTCCCAGAAATGGCAGCCATTTGATTGCTTGTAGTTCCTACATGTGATGAACCTTCTAAAAGGATTTTTTTAGTTGTTTTGGAAACCCTTTTTACCACAACCTGGTTGCACCCACATAATATAACTGACTGATGATACATTTCTTCTGCAAATTATTTTCAGATAACCAGTGTAGATGCAAAGATTGGAGAAATGGGATGGTTGGGCTAAAGATTTCTTTTGTAAAGATCAATTATGTAACGGCTACTTTTTTTAATTGTCAAAAAAAATCTCCATGTAGCAGTTAAACAGCAAAAAACTAAGTTTTTGGTTATATAAATGTACTGAAGGACCTAAGTCTTTGATGTAATTAATGCAATGAAGGACTTCACTTTTTTTTTTAAAGGACTACAACTTTTCGCTGATCTCAGGTGAGTTAAATTGCCTGAGATTTAACTCTAGGTCCTCAAAGGTGAAAAAAAAAGTGGGAGGTCCTTAAAGGTGAAAAATACCAAATGTGAAGTCCTGTATTTATGCTTAACTCAAGAAAAGATGATGCAAATGAGCTAATGTCAGAACAAAGTTATTTTAATTAACACTAAAAATTAAGCAACTCAAAATGATCAACTAAATTATACTCTGGTAAATTAAACTCAAATTCTCAATCTACCATTAATATTTATTCACAACTGTGAACTGTGCGTATCTCAGACCATTAAACATAGTCTGAAGTTCAAATCTTTTATACAAGCTCTAGACTCTATTCATGAATTCAATGTCATGTGTACTGTCACATGGAAAATGAGAGATAAATGTATTTACACACAAGACGATCATTTAATAATGTGTAGTTTCGTATGTGATTTACGCAGAATTATTAAGAACAATCCGTCTTGCGTGGACCCGGTTCACATTAAAAATAGTGTGGACCAGGCCTAGACACATGCCCCACTATAAACTAGTCACTCCCGCTTTCCAAAATCCGCGCGATTTTGGAACTCTTCAATAAGATTCTCTCGCTCTAAAATTTTAACAAAAATAGTTGTTCAGAACAAACATACACTATATCATTTTAAAATACACTATATCATGTCAAAATACACTATCATGTCAAACACTATAACGATCGATTATGATAATTTTGTGTAATATACAAATAAACTACACTATAACATTTCAAAATACAATATATCATGTCAAAACACACTATATCATGCAACTCTATCATGTCAAAAAACACAGCAAAATACTATCATGTCAAAATACACTATATCATTTCAAAATACACTATATCATGTCAATATACACTATAACATGCAACACTATCATGCCAAAAAACTCAGCAAAACACTATCATTTTAAAATACACTATATCATTTTAAAATACACTATATTATTTCAAAATACATTATATTATTTCAAAAATACACTATCAGGAGAGTGAAGCTATCAGAGGAGAGAGAAGTTATCAGGAGAGAGAAAAGAGCGGAAGACTGAACGCGGCAAAAACGGAAAGTCGTGATCATTAAAACTCACGTGAGATGGATAAGGTGCACACTAAGTTAGTGTGCACCGGGTTCATATTAGTTTTTTTACAATATATATGTACAAGAGTCCTAGCGAAAATAGGAAAGCAAATCCTACTCTATATAGGAAACTTGCTAGAATACAATATATGCCTAACACCCCCCTCAAGTTGGAGCATGAGGGATCAAGAATGCCCAACTTGGACAGAATAAACTCAAACTGGGCCTTGTCAAGTGCCTTAGTGAAGATGTCTGTAAGCTGAGCTTTATTAGGCACATAAGAAGGGGCAATTATGCCCTCAATAATAGCATCCCGAACAAAGTGACAATCAACCTCTATGTGCTTTGTCCGTTCATGAAAAACTGGATTGCTGGCAATGTGTAAAGCAGACTGGCTATCACAAAACAAAGGAATGGCTTTTTGATGATTGATGCCTAAGCTGAGTAATAAAGCCTTCAACCACTTTAACTCACAAGTCACAGATGCCATAGATCTATATTCAGCCTCGGCAGAGGAACGAGAGACTGTATGTTGTTTTTTGGTTTTCCATGAAACAAGAGAGTTACCCAAGAACACTATCCAACCAGATAAAGAATGGCGAGTAAGAGGACAAGCCGCCAATCAGAATCACACCAACCTTGTAAAGAAAGGTCACTATCAACACGCAAAAGAATACCCTGATCAGGAGTGCCTTTTAGATAACGCACAATGCGCAGAGCAGCCTCCCAATGTTCTTGGCGAGGGGTATGCATAAACTGAGAATGCACATGAACAGAGTAAGCTAAATCAGGAGGCGTGACAGCAAGATAAATCAAACGCCCCACAAGACGACGATAAGCCGCAGGATCAGTCATAAGATCGCCAAAAGCATGAGCCAAGCGATGGTTCTGTTCGATCGGAAAAGCACATGGTTTTGAACCTAATAAACCGGCCTCAGAAATAATATCAAGGGTGTATTTGCGCTGACACATAAAAAGGCCCATAGAACTCCTGGCAACCTCAATCCCTAAAAAATACTTCAGAGAACCCAGATCCTTCATCTTGAAACAAGCACTCAAATAGACCTTAAAGGCATGTAAGGCAGCGGAATCATTCCCAGAGATTATAAGATCATCAACATACACCAAAACATTGATCTGAACTTTGTCATGAGTGTAAGTGAACAAAGAGTAATCGCAGTAGGATTGAAGAAAACCATACTCTGTCAATGCAGTGACAAGCTTAGCGAACCAACAACGAGGAGCCTACTTCAATCCATACAACGATTTTCGTAATCTGCAGACAAGATTAGGGTTCGAACCCTGAAAGCCAGGAGGAAGTTTCACGTACACTTCTTCTTCAAGATCACCATGAAGGAATGCATTGTGAACATCCATCTGATGAAGCTCCCAATGTTTGGAAGCAACTATGGCAAGAAAAGCACGGACGGTAGTAATTTTAGCAACAGGAGCAAAAGTTTCATTATAATCAATACCTGCTTCCTGATGATTGCCTAAAACAACAAGACGCGATTTGAGGCGCTCAACCTCACCATTAGCTAAGTACTTGATACGATACACCCATTGACTCCCCAAAGCACGCTTTCTAGGAGGAAGATCCTCCAAGGTCCAGGTACCATTATCCTCTAAAGCACGTATCTCATCTTGCATAGAAGCCTTCCATCGAGCATCACGCATAGCTTCTTGAAAGACCTAGGTTCTGTATTAGTCACAACAGCTGCAAGAAACTTTCGGTAATTCACAGAATAATTTGCACCATTAATGTAGTGAGCAATAGGATAAGGAGTACCTGAAGTTGCTGAGGAAGGAGAAGAAGAGGATAGACTTTCAACTTGAACATTGGTGACAAAATCTTTGAGTAACACGGAGGGATATTTCTCCCTTAAGCCACGACCTAGAGGCGCAGCAGCATTAGAAGTGTTGGGCTGCGGCCCAGTAGACTGATCTGAGGTAAAGAAGGGTGTTGTTGGCATCGAGGGAGGTTTTGGGCCATTTGGGAGAGGTGGTTCAGGGACTGTTGGCACCTGATGAGTATTTGGGCTTGTGGCGTGTGGTGAGGGAAAGGGTATGGAGACCGAGGGAGAAGATGGGCCTGCAGCTATGGGAGAGTGAGGAGAGAGCGCTGAAGTGGGGACTTGGGCCTGAGTCGTGGACGGCCCAGACGGAAAGGAGGAAGGGGAAAGGTGGGCTGTTTGGTCAGTAGAGAAAGGGAGGGAGGGCGATTTGTTTGTGGACTGAATGGGCGATTTTTGTGAGGTGGTTGGTGGAGGATTATATGTGGAATTTGGAGGAGAAGTAGGTATTTGGGTTGAGTGATCATCCTCTAAAAAATCGAAGGATGCAAAATCAGGATGAATTGGGTGAGAAGACACAGGAAATAAGGTGCATGGATCACTGTTGACATCTTCGGGGGTAAGAAAGGGAAATACTTCTTCAAAAAATTTGACATCACGGGATACAAAAAATTCTCTAGTGTCAAGATCAAACAACTTCCATCCTTTCTTGCCAAAAGGGTAACCCACAAAAATACATTTTCTACTCCTACTAGCAAATTTATCCCCATTTGTCTTGTGATTATGGGCAAAACAGAGACACCCAAAGGTACGAATGGGCTTATAAGCAGGAGAAATGCCCTTAAGAGTAGCAAAAGGAGAGGCATTGTCTAAGAGAGGAGTGGGAGTCCTATTTATAAGACGAGCTGCAGTAAAAACACTTTCCCCCCAAAAATAGATAGGAAGGTTGGCTTGAAAGAGACACAAGATGTTTGAAAAATAATTCCAGTGGCATTGAAGTAATCATGCAAACAATTAAACTCCGTCCCATTATCACTCTGAACAATTTTAACAGTAGTAGAGTATTGACGTGCAACCATGGCAAAAAATTTCATAAACATTGAAAAAACTTCGGTTTTATCCACCATCAAGTAAATCCAAACAGCTCTAGAATAGTCATCAACAATTGTTAAAAAATAACGAGCCCCACTTGAGGAGAGATGTCTATAAGTCCCCCATAAATCACAATGTATCTTTTCAAAGATGCTAGAAGCTTTATTTGTACTAATGGGAAATTTGTTTCTAGGATATTGTGCACGGAAACAAATCTCACAATGACCATGTAAACTACCCTTATGACCACATAAAGGAGGAAGCAACTTCACCACTTTCTCTGAAGGATGACCCATTCGATGATGCCATAACTCAAACTTCAAAGCAGCGCCATGCACATAAACTTGTCCAACCGTGTCACCTCCGTTGAAGTAGTAAAGTCCATCCTTTCTACGTCCCGTTCCAATCAGCTCCTTCAGATGGTCCTGTATAGCACACATAGAAGAAGAGAATTGGACAATACAGTGCAAATCATTAGTAAGCTGTGAAACAGAAAGTAAATTGCAACTGAACTGAGGAACATACAAAACATTATAAAGAGTGATAGAAGAGGAGAGACGAACATAGCCTTTTTAGTTGCAACAACAGAGTCCCCATGAGGAAGACCAACGGGACATGAGGGAATGTCAACTAAATCAAATAACCAAGTAATCTCACCAGTAACGTGATGCATAGCACCCGTATCAAGAATCCAAGAACTGAAATCAAACGTACCAGTTAAACTGTCATCAGGAATACGAGCATTGTCGAGAAGCCCGGCGAGAGCCTTCCACTGCTCGGCCGAGAATAAAGTAGAGGAGACCGAATGAGGAGCTGTAGGCGAGGAAGATGCGGCAGGAAGTACTTGGACAACATTAGTATGAGCAGTAGGTGACTTTGTTGGGCCACGTCCACGACTTACCGAAGGCCGAGACACACGCCCAGCAGCACGAGAATTGTTGGGCCAACCTTCTGGGTAACCAATTATCTCATAACAACCTTTAGCTTCATGTCCCTGCTTCTTACAATGAGTACAAAACAAGAGAGAATAACACTTGGAGGCGTCATGACCCGGTTTATTGCAATGACTACATACGGGTCTATCACCAGACCCACGCACACGACCCGCATATGGGCGGACAGCAAAGCCAAGAACCTCACTCGGTTCAGGTATGTCCAGTTTGGCCAAGCGAACCCGTTCGTCTTGAATGGCGAGTTGGTAGGCACGATCCAAGGACGGCAAAGGGTCCATGGACAAAATTTGTGTGCGAAGACACGAGTAATACTCAGAGTTAAGTCCCATCAAGAAGTCATGAATTTTTTTGTTTTGCGGCGAGATTCATGAAGGGAACCCACATTACAATTCGAACAACAAGAACCATTGACAGCAGAGAAACAAGTTTTTAGACGAGTCCACAAACGATAAGCCTCTCTATATCTAGTCAACGTACCTTTGATTTCAGAATCAATAGTATTGAGAATCCAAGACACCAACATAGCATTAACCGTCGTCCAGTCATCAGTGGTGTAGGGAGGAATAGCGCCAGGAGATACTGCCATCAAGGAAGCCATATTTGCGCCTAGCCTCAAGAGCGAGACAGACGTCAGCACTCCACTCGTCGTAATTGTCCTGTTTAAGGCGTGTAGGGGTGATGTAATCCCCGGGTCGGTCGCCTGTACCAAGGTAGAAAGGAGAGGTGATGTTCAGATGAGAAGACTGAGGAGGTGGCGGCGGTGGAGGTGGAGGTGGCGGCGGTGGGGGTGGCTGTTCGCCATCTTCGCCTGCCATGTCGTAGGGTTTCTTTAAAAAAATTGTTAGCCTTGCTCCGATACCATGCATGACAAGAGAGATTTAGGTTAAAGTTGTGTGTATGTTGTTGCTGTTATTCATTAAATTATCAATATATATGTACAATAGTCCTAGCTAAAATAGGAAAGCAAATCCTACTCTATATAGGCAACTTGCTAGAATACAATATATGCCTAACATATAGTTGTGTGAGATTTATCAGATTTGTTCTAACAATATCTGCAAAAATATCAACTTTTTATAATACTCCATCTTTTTTTCCTACTTACGTTTGAAGAATCTCTAATGCACATATTTGACAGTTATATCTTTAAATAGGTATTAATAAAAATTATGAATTTAAACTACGTATCGGGACGAATATTAGAAGATTCACATGAGTATGTTTTTCCATATATTATATAAGATAATTTGTCAAAAGACTCAAAACAGACCTTTTATATACCCACTTTTTTTTTGCAAAAAACAACCTTTTATTAATTTTTTCTAGCAACCTAAAACCTTAAAATTTTATTTTTTTCATGATACAACCTCACCTTATTTTGAGGTGTTGACCCATCGACACCCTTGTACCCCACCACCCGCCTTTTTAGGTTCACACAAGATATCCAAAGCAACCAAAGGCACTAACTGAGCTCTGATCTATCAACATAAAAGAGTTTCCGGAAACCCCAAGTTCTAATTCTTTAATTTTAACCACCTTGTCAACCAGAATCTCACAATCCGAAATACGCAACTTCTTTGAGGGGACAGGAATACCCAACTTACGAAACAATAGCTTACCCAATTTAGGGTTCGTTTGATTCAACTTATTTTGTTTGATCTTATTTATCTTATCTTATAAGATAGTTTTTTGTGTTGTCTAACATCTTATTTTATTTTATCTTATCTTATCTTATTTTTTCTGAAATAAGTTAAGATAAGTTGAATAGAACCGAGCCATAAAATGTATAAACAACCATCCTTTGCCCCATATCAGGGGTTACCCTAGATATATACAACTTAGAATTTGAGTGATTAGCATGAAGATCTGGACGTTAATTAAACTAAACACTCTTACGGGGTGTTTGGTATAGAAAATTTTGATGTAGGAAACGTATTCAAATAAGTGTTCCCATTTCTAATTGTTTGGTATGAGTTATAACTTATAAGTAACAAATACCGTTTCCGAAAGGTAACACACTGCCCCCATTTGTTACCCATGTCAAACTGGTGGAAACAAATTACGTTTCCTTTCTTAACCATAAACTTCTCAATTGTTTCCATTCCACTAGGATACCAAACAACTATTAAAGGTAACACTTATTATTACCATTTCCTCTCCTTATCCAAATCCTTTCTATTCCGTTTACGGTGATGATACCAAACGCTCCCTTAATTCTCCCTTACGAAACAACAACAAATCATCGGCAAATCATAGGTGAGTCAATTCAACATGCTGCACCTCTGATGTGTAAATTAAAATTAGGCTTGCCCCGAACATACTTGGGGAGTCTAGATAAATACCCCATAAACACCACGAAAAGGAAAGGGGAAATTAAAGGGGTTCCCCCTTTCTAAACCCCTTTTGTCCTAGGAAAAACCCATGCATATATATATATATTCATTCAAAGAGATAGAGAAGCAAGGAGAAGTCCCAATTCCCATAGTTCAACCAACAACTTGCAAGGGAAAATTCAAAGGGACGTATATTTCTTCAAGAAAAGAATACAATATATCTAATCATAAGCCTTCCTTAATTCTATTTCCATGACGTTTAGGTGGGCCTGAACCTCTGTTATAGTGATTAACCAAATCCTGTCAGATGAAAACATTGTAGACAATTTGCCAACAGATTCAAATCCCCTTGATTTTTCGAAGATAATATCAGGAAGCATAAGCTTTAATCTATGACACAACAATTTATGAAATGCATTTAAGAATGATAGAACAACATGAAATTGGCCAATAGTCCATAACAGATCTAGGCTGATCACAATAAAGTACTTCGCCAATACAAGAACATAACTGGAGCTGTCAAAAAATGACCTGATCTGACAACCCGACCTGAACCTGTAATGACCTGTAACCGACTTGCACCTGAATTTTTGGTAAAACAGGTCACCTGAAACCTGACATGCACCCGACCTGATAATAACTGAAACCTGAACTTGACCCAACAATCTATGACCTGAACCTGAACCGACACCCGCCCGAAAACGACCGATAACTGAAGTGAGCAGACTTGACAACGATCTGAACCCGATTCGACACCCGACCTGATTAGGACCTGAAACCGATTATAACTCTACTTAACCCGTTATTGTCCCGACTGTTGCGACCCGAGACTTGATTTACAAGACCCGTTGAGACTTGGTACATGGTTTTACCCGACTTATTGCTACATGTTACCCGACTTGTTGATTTTTGATAACTCGACTTGTCATTGATTTCACCACATAGTAACATAAATTATAAACTAACACTATTACAAAAGGCATATAACTAGATGAACTATTCAAGCATTGATTTTCAATGAAATATTAAGCAGTGACACTCAAGTTTCATGACCCGTTCCATACCCGAAGCGATCCGAAACCAAGTATGGCACAACCCAAAAACTAACGGCCTGAACTTGACTCGAACCTAACCCAAACTGTTATTCTCTTGACATGATAAGTATCCGACCCACGCTTGACCTGAACTTGAAAGCATCCGCTACAAACCTGCAATAAACCTGACCCGACACCATATGACCACGAATGATGACCTCGTCCCGAAATTGAACGTGCCGAACCCGACCGAACCTGAAAGAAGAAATAAACCGAGGCAGACCCGACCGATTACGACCGTTCCCGACCTGCACCCGACCTGTTTGATTTATTGACCTGACACGACCTGACCAAACATGACCTGAAACCTGAGATGACCCAACCTGAACCCGACTCGAGTAACTGAATTGACAGCTTTAAACATAACTAACGTTTTGTAGGTTTTTCTTCTTACAATAAGTCATGCATGCAACCAATAATCGCATTACAAGTCTTAGGTAAGGTAAAGGTACATACAATAATCCATTATGATGCGCTACAAAATATCCTAAAAATACTAAGGAGTCGCCTTTAGAATAAAAAGCATGCCTAAAATTAGTAACGAGTCACCCTTAAAATATTATCCAAATGCCTCGCGGCCTATTTTCTTAGAAATATCCAACAAAACATACCGAATTTTATTGTGATGATACACGTTACATACCTATTATGCCTAAGGACTAACGAGTGACCCTTAAGATACAAAAGTTTCACCAATCTCAAAATAAATCATTATAACAAGTTATATATGCTAAGAGAGGTTATTCCATAACCTTATACTTTGCCAAAGCGTCTCCCTCTCTGCTGAAACGAGGTTAATGCCTTTATAAACTCATCTTCTCCAAAATCAGGCCAAAGTGTATCAGTGAAGTACATCTCAGTATAAGCTGATTGCCATAGATAGTAGTTACTAACTCGAATCTCGCCGCTTGTTCGAATGAGCAAATCAGGGGATGGCACATTGGTGACCTTAGTTTGAAGTTGTTGCTCGAACAAAGATTTGGTTATGTCTTCAGGTTGTAGGAGCCCATCTTTCACTTTCATAGCAATGCCTTGACATGCTTGCACTATGTCATTTTGCCCACTATAACTTATTGCTAATATAAGATGAATTTCAGTGTTGTCTTGAGTTTCTTCTTCTAGTTGTTTAATTGCTTTTTGTAGGGATTCTGGTAGTGAAGATGTGTCTCCAATCACTGAAACTCGTCCTCCAAATCTGCGCATGATTCAATTATATATATTGTGGATTGACGTCAAATTAAATATATTAAGTTCAAGGCGGATTGACGTCAAATTTGAGATTTTGATATAAAATGAGGAAAAAAATAACTTTTTTTTTTCACTTGTTTGTATCATTATCTGTGCCACGCAATCTTATTGATTGATAACAATTATTCTTTGTTTTATTTGTTTTCATAAAATAGGAAATTTGTTTAAATCTAATAATGTCGACCAATAATATTGAGTGACACATATAATGGTACAAAAAAGTGGGACATAAGGTGTTTTCAAATCTTACCTACGACATTTTCGTATTAAATAATACTTCAAAGCTCCTTCAAAAAGCTCGAGCAAGAATTCAACTTCCTCCTGTGTAGAAACAACAGCAGTATCAACCAATAAACGTACCTTGGGCTGTTTACATACAGCCCATTCATTTCAGTGTTTCCGTGATTAAATATCAAGAATAACATGCACTTGATCATCAAATACCTCAAGTTTCTTCGACAATAGGGCGTTCCTGCGTGCCCAATATGCTAACTATACATAGCATATAATGCAAGAAAATAACACCAATTCTACTCATAATTGTTGATGGCCAAATTTTCGATTGCAATCTTGTGATATTATATCATATATGGTGTAACAATTGCATCTTCAATCTAGTAATTTTCTCGGTATTATAGATCTTCACATGCATTTATAATAGACGGGACTATATATTTATGGTCTTATGGTGTTAGGAGATATTGTATAGTAAGGACTTTCCTTATATTAGGTGTCTTCATATTGTTTTCTATGTTGGTTAGGATTCGTTTTCCTTTCTTCATAGGTCTCTTGTATTATATATATTCTATGATCATCAATGAGAAAACACACAAAATTTAACCTAAATATATTTTACATGGTATCAAAGCAAGGTTAATTTTTTTTTTCATATTATCACCTATGGCTGGCGACGGTGACATCACGCCACCGCCACCCCCCCCTCCGGCACAGCAGCCACATCTCAATGTCGCTTCTCCGTTCTACCTCGGCACCGGGGATAGACCTGGTGATTTTATCACCCCTACCCGCCTTAAACTCGACAACTACGATGAATGGTCTGCCGATATTCGTCTCGCTCTCGAAGCACGCCGCAAGTTTGGGTTTTTAGATGGCACAATCATGGCTGCCCCGCCACCCTTCACCTCCTCTGACTGGACTACTCTTAATGCTATGCTAGTTTCATGGATTCTCAATACTATTGATCCCGAGGTCAAAGGTACGTTAACTAAATATCGCGAGGCTAAACGTCTTTGGGACCATCTTAAAACTCGTTTTGCTACCATTAATGGTCCTCGTATTCAACAAATTCGTTCCTCCATTGCTCGGTGTGAACAAACTCGCTCTATGCCTGTTTCTGTTTATTATGGCAAACTTAATTCTTTGTGGGAGGAATTATCTCGTCATGTTCCTTTGATTTCATGCCAATGTTGTTCTAACTACACTGCTGGCTCCGTTCATCAAGAACGGCGTGAAACTGAAAAATTACATGATTTTCTTATGGGCTTATATTCTGAATTTTATTCGCGTCTTCGAACGCAAATTCTCTCTACTGATCCGTTGCCTACCTTGGATCGAGCCTACCAACTCGTCTCACAAGACGAACGCGTTCTGCTAGCCCAACCAGACACTTCGTCCCAGCCCCGTGATGTGCTGGGCTTCGCGGCACGTCTCGATCCTCCTCGTGGGCGTGGTCCAGCAGACAGGCCCACCTGCTCTTTTTGTCATAAACCAGGCCATGATGCCTCGGTGTGCAGGTCCAAGTTATTATGTTCTCATTGCAATAAAACAGGCCATGAAATTCACACCTGTTATGAGTTAGTGGGCTACCCTGAACCAGGCCTCAATTCTTCTCGGCCCAATCGTGGGGGACGCACTTCCTCAGGCCGTGGCAGAGGTCCAGCCAAGACCAATGCAGTAGCCACTGCTCCTTCCGCTGCAGCCTCCTCTTCATCCTCGCCTGCTACTCTCTTCACTGCAGATCAGTGGAAGGCTCTTGCCGGTCTTCTTGGCAATGCTCAGTTGCCTCCTGAGCGGCTTAATGGTATGTTCGACTCTAATTCCTGGATTATTGACACCGGTGCTACTCATCATGTTACGGGTGATCAATCTTGGTTGTCTGACATGGTTGCAATTGATCCTTGTCCTGTTAGTCTTCCTAATGGTGACTCTGTGTTTGCTATTAAAAAGGGTTCTGTTTGTTTATCTCCCGCTATTACTCTTTGCAATGTCTTATTGGTTCCTCAATTTGGTTGCAATTTACTTTCTATTTCTCAACTCACTAATGATTTGCACTGTATTGTTCAATTTTCTTCCTCTATGTGTGCTATACAGGACCCACTGAGGGAGCTGATTGGAACGGGACGTAGAAAGGATGGACTTTACTACTTTGATGGAAGCGGTCATGTGTCTTCTCAAGCTTCTGTTCATGCTGTGGTTCCGGAGTTCGAGTTATGGCATCGTCGCATGGGTCACCCTTCTGAGAAAGTAGTAAAGTTACTTCCTCCTTTATGTGGTCATAAGGCTAGTCTAGATCATCATTGTGAAATTTGTTTTCGTGCTAAGCATCCTAGAACCAAATTTCCTATTAGTACTAATAAAGCTTCTCGCATCTTTGACAAAATACACTGTGATTTATGGGGTCCCTATAGACATCTCTCCTCTTGTGGAGCCCGTTATTTCTTAACCATAGTTGATGATTTTTCTAGAGCTGTATGGATTTATTTAATGGAAGACAAAACAGAAGTTTTTCGTATGTTCATGAATTTTGTTGCAATGATTGATCGTCAATTTTCCTCTACTATCAAAGTTGTGCAAAGTGACAATGGCACTGAGTTTAATTGCCTACATGACTACTTCAATGCTACTGGCATCCTTTTTCAAACCTCTTGTGTTGCCACCCCTCAACAAAATGGTCGTGTTGAACGTAAGCATCAACATATTCTCAATGTGAGTCGGGCTTTACTTTTTCAAGCTAACTTGCCTATCTATTTTTGGGGGGAGAGTGCCCTTACTGCAGCCCATCTTATCAATCGAACTCCCTCTCCTCTTTTGGATAACCACACTCCTTTTGAAGTCCTTTATGGTTCTTTACCTGCTTATGAGGCCATTAAAACTTTTGGGTGTCTTTGCTTTGCTCACAATCATAAAACCAAGGGTGACAAATTTGCTAGTAGAAGTCGAAAATGTGTTTTTGTGGGTTATCCTTTCGGCAAGAAAGGTTGGAAATTATTTGATCTTGACACTAAGGAATTTTTTGTCTCTCGAGATGTGAAATTTTTTGAAGATGTTTTTCCATTTCTCACTCCTGAAGATGTCAACATTGACCCATATTCCTTGGTTCCTCAATACGATGCTCACATTCATGAAGATTTTGCCATACTTGAATTTCATAATTTCCCTCCTAGTCCGCCTACTCCATCTCCACCTTCTGATCCAACTCCGGCTCATACTTCTCCTGCCCAGCCCACTTTTCCTCACTCTCCACTAAGCGCTTCACCTTCTACTACTGGGCCCGCAGCCCATGTTTCCCCTCCTCACCTTACTCACGCTCCCCAAACAAAACCCACTCCTTCTTCCTCCCAGTCTTCTTCCATCTCCCAGGCCCAACAATCCCCCTTAGCCCATACGGACACCCCTCCTTCTACTTCGGACCCCTTGCGTCAGTCCACTACTACTCCCCAGCCAGCATCCGTGACTGCCCCTCATCCGGTCCCTATTTCCGGCTCCTCTTCGTTGGGCCCTGATCATGTTCCGCTTTTGGGCCGCGGTCTTCGGGAAAAGCATCCCTCTGTGTTACTTAAAGATTATGTGACCCATTCGGTTCAAGTGGATTGTCCATCCTCCTCTACTGCTCCTTCCTCAGTATCCTCAGGTACTCCTTATCCCATAGCTCATCATATTCATTGTGCAAATTATTCTGTGAAATATAGAAAGTTTCTTGCTGCGGTTCTAACAAATACAGAACCCAAGTCTTTTAAGGAAGCTATGAAGGATGCTAGTTGGCAAGCCTCTATGCAGGATGAGATTCGAGCTCTAGAGGATAATGGCACTTGGACTTTGGAACCATTACCTCCTGGTAAGCGTGCTCTGGGGAGTCAGTGGGTGTATCGTATCAAGTATTTGGCTAATGGTGAGGTTGAACGTCTCAAATCTCGCTTGGTTGTTTTTGGCAATCATCAGGAAGCTGGTATTGATTATAATGAGACTTTTGCTCCTGTTGCAAAAATGACTACTGTTCGTGCCTTTCTTACTATAGCTGCTTCCAAAAACTGGGAGCTTCATCAGATGGATGTGCATAATGCTTTTTTACATGGAGATCTTGAAGAAGAAGTTTATATGAAACCACCTCCTGGGTTTGTTGGCTCCAATCCTAATCTTGTATGCCGATTACGCAAATCTTTATATGGACTCAAACAGGCTCCTCGTTGTTGGTTTGCCAAGCTGGTCGCAGCCTTACAAGCGTACGGTTTTCTTCAATCCTATTCAGACTACTCCTTGTTCACTTATACTCATAAACGTGTGCAAATCAATGTTTTGGTCTATGTTGATGATCTCATTATTTCTGGGAATGATTCCGCTGCGTTACATACATTCAAATCCTACTTGAGCACTTGTTTTAAAATGAAGGATCTTGGTCCTCTCAAATATTTCTTGGGTATTGAAGTCGCTCGAAGTGCCATGGGCCTATTTCTCTGTCAGCGCAAATACACATTAGACATTGTCACTGAAGCTGGCTTACTTGGGGCCAAACCCGCTCGCTTTCCAATCGAGCAGAATCATCACTTGGCACAGGCAACCGGTGTCCTTCTTACTGATGCTGCGACTTATCGACGCCTAGTGGGCCGACTGATCTATTTGGCCGTCACTCGTCCTGACTTAGCTTACTCAGTTCATGTGCTTTCACAATTTATGCAGGCCCCTCGCCAAGAGCATTGGGAGGCTGCCTTGCGCGTGGTTCGTTATCTTAAAGGTACTCCTGATCAGGGTATTCTTTTGCGTTCTGACAGTGACCTTTCTCTTCAAGGCTGGTGTGATTCTGATTGGGCTGCTTGTCCTATAACTCGTCGCTCCTTGACAGGCTGGATCGTCTTTTTGGGCAACTCTCCTGTCTCTTGGAAAACAAAGAAACAACATACAGTCTCTCGTTCCTCTGCCGAGGCAGAATATCGATCTATGGCTTCTGTCACGTGTGAGTTAAAATGGTTGAAAGCTTTATTATTAAGCTTAGGTGTTCACCATCCCAAGGCTATTCCGTTGTTTTGTGATAGCCAATCTGCTTTACATATTGCTCATAATCCAGTCTTCCATGAACGCACAAAGCATATTGAGGTTGATTGTCACTTCGTTCGGGATGCTATTGTCGACGGTCTCATTGCTCCTTCTTATGTCTCCACGAAGGCTCAGTTAGCCGATATATTCACCAAGGCTCTCGGCAAACAGCAGTTTGAGTTTTTGGTTTCCAAGTTGGGCATTCTTGATCCTTCCCATGCTCCAACTTGAGGGGGGGTGTTAGGAGATATTGTATAGTAAGGACTTTCCTTATATTAGGTGTCTTCATATTGTTTTCTATGTTGGTTAGGATTCGTTTTCCTTTCTTCATAGGTCTCTTGTATTATATATATTCTATGATCATCAATGAGAAAACACACAAAATTTAACCTAAATATATTTTACATATGGGTACCTAACAAAGTAATGATTCGGACTTATTTAAATTTATTGAAACTATATAGAAACTTATTTTAGTTTTAAATTCACAATCTGAACTAATCCTAGCTTATTTGCTCTAAACTAAAATATGAAGTTGTTTGTTATTTTTGTAGAATGTGAAAAGAACGACAAAGCAGTAAAAACTCACTCTAGGACGAAGCCAATTCTCAGAAGAGAACAAGAAAAGCGAGAGAATTGGAATATTCCACCTGCGACACAAAGGAAGAAACACCCCTAAAGTCCCAAGGGCAGCCTCATAACCCTCAACAGATGCAAGTCCTCTGTCCTTAGCCCACCTCCTATTTCCATCCAATATCACGGCCAGATGTCCCGGCATTCGCTCTCGCCGGAGCCCCTTTGGTAGCTCACCATCAATGTTCGCCTTATTATCATCCTTATTGAATAATGATTCCTGTAAAAACATGTTAACTAATGCATGTCTATGTAATTGTTCATGTTTCTTATTTAGAAACAAGAAGAATGGAATGGTTAAAATCCAGCTTGGGATTATTGCTGTGATTATTGACCATATCTTTTGCAAGAAAATCATTGTTTCAATTCTTTTTTGAGTGGTGAAATGAGTGGGATTTAACTCTAATGATATGCATAAATATATACATATACGTAAGGTCTTGTAATACATGCATGATTAATAGTACAATCAGCGTACGTTTTGAGTTTAATTAGGTGTGTGATAGCTTGAGATGCATGTGCGGTTGTGTGATTAGTAACTAGTAATTAATAGGTTACTTTTCAAGCACACTATTAGCGTGTGTTAGTGGTCGAATCAACCACATGATATTACTTCTGTAATACACTTTGTCCATGGTGGTTCTTCTACGAAGGACTATACATCTCTAACAACTAGTACGTCACAAGGATAAAATGGTACTAACCATTAGTAGAATATTTCTATATTCTAGTAATATTCAAATAATTTGTCCCACATTATATATTATTTATGTGTCCATTGTTTTCTAATCTATTGGTTGATTAAAAAGTGTTTTTAAAATTTAATTATAAAGTGGTAGATTATAGTAATAATGACAACCAATAAAAAACACTAACACGTGCACAAGTAGTACATAAAAAATAGGACATAATATTCTAATATAATATCATCAGAGATAAGAATGTGGTACCAGCATTTCTTTAGTACCAGAACGTAACATATTTTAGTACCACTTGAACATCTTTTAATATCACCAAGAGACAAGAGTCGAAATGGTACCATACACAAATTTGTCTTCTAATATCACGAGAACATTTCTTAGTATGGCGAGAACATCTATATTAGTACCACCGAGATCCTTTATGCTAATATGGATGCACATAGAAGAGGAGGAAAGTATGGTTTAGCTAGAGTGAGTTACCAAAGTGGTCGGAAAATAAATTTCAAAGGGTTACTTTTTATTAAAGATAGCGTGGTAGTGAATTATCTCGTGGGATGAGGTTACTATATAATATAGGAGCAGAATTACATGAGAATGTCTCCTTATATGAAAAATGAGAATGAATCTCAACCACACGATTGGATTAGAGTTATAACACTTGCTCATTAGTGTTGTACCCCCGACAAAATTTTGAGCCCAAAAAAAATATTATCTTTTGAAATTATTTTCTTTCTAATATTTTCTTTTTGGAGTTACATCACTTTTTCATTAGAATTACATCACTTGTTCATTAGAGTTATAGCACGTAAAATCCATTCTCATTTCTCATGTAAGTATGAGAAGTTAACCCGGCCTGGGTTTGCGGGCAGACACTTTGAGAGTTGGGGAATGGTAAGGGGAAACATTCTCTCAAAGTGCCCCTAGTGGGGATCGAACCCTCAACCTTGAAGTTGGAAGGCTTTTTCCTTACCACTAGACCATGCTTAGCTTGGTAAGCAGTTTCCTATATATTGTGGGAAGTGGATTTTTCTAGTGGTAAGTTTCACTTTTCCCATTTCATTATTAATTTGTCAACCAAACAACTCATCGACCTTAGCTTGCACTTTCTAGGAAGTTTCACTTCCCATGTTTTCTTTCGTCAACCAAACAACCACTAAGTTTCATTTAGTTGAAATTCTATAAAACACCCACATGAGCCATCCAACATTGAACACGAGGAGAGAAATAAATTAGCCTACTTAATAAGCTTGAGGATTTACTTCTAGTACTATTACCAATTGGTTTTAAGATGAAAACTCGTGTGCTTGTAAGTTATCAGAATTATTCTTCTTTTATAGTAGGTGCAACCCAGGTCTATCTAATAACAGCTAATGGAACTTGGCAAATTCATTATTAAGATTGAAAATTAAGCAACTTAAAATGCTCATATTTATTAGGTTCTAGTTTATCAACTCTGTTGTACAAGCTCTAGACTTTATCTACAAATTCAATGTCATGTGTACTTTCACATGGAAAGTAAAGAGGTAAATGTATCTACACACAAGCAAGACAATCAATTAATGTGTAGTTTTCTTTAGGATTTGTATAATTGATCATGTCATTTGAACTTGGATTATGTTATCTTATTTTTCTCTTTTTCTAATGGGATATTCAGGAGGAGGGAAACTTGAACCTTAAGTTGTTCATAAACGTTCATAAGTAATATTATCACACTTCACACAGTTTACTGAAAACATTAACTTCCGTAAACAAAACTTATGGCGATCTTTCTGGATCTGTGTTGTGCAAACGTTGTACTGATTTACTGGAGCAGTCATCAACTCATCATCATTCGTTAGTCGTCATTATGTGTTAGTGACTAGCGAGTGTGCGTAGATATTAAGGTAATGTTTTTTGTCTAGGAATATTATGATTCGTTGTCTCACTTAATTTCCTCTTTAAAGATAAAGAAAATTACTCCCTCCGTTTTTTTTAAATCTACACACTCTTGCTTTTTTCTGTTTTTGGTAAACTGTCTCATCTACAATCTCCTCTTTATTCATCCATGTGGTCCACTTTTTAATATAATAACTCACCTTATCATTTCTCTCTGCACCTATTTAATTTATTTCGCTCACTTTTGGACTTTCTCTTTGGTTCTCCCCCAAAGTAAAATGAGTAATTAAAAAGAACAGAGGGAGTAGTATTTTAAGCTCGATAGTTGACACTACCTTTTAAGTGCTTAAAACTGAATTTTTACTAATTAAATACTCATTGATAATCTCGTATTTTGAACAAATTTCATAATTAATTTCACTATATAGAAAAAAAACTACTGTATAATACATGATCATCTCATAAACGCAAAAAAGTTCTTAGTTACCAAATGTAAATTGCAAGGTTATTGATGAGAATCTCGCAAACGTAAAATTGACTTTTCCTGATGGAACATGAAATTTATTGAGTAAAAGTGATGTTTTGCTAGCTAACTAAACTTGATTTGGTATTCCTTCAAAACAAAATTGTTAAGATTTAATCAAGTCGTCTCCCCTTCTCATTCATCATAAATTATATTTATACATCCTAAGGACAAAGTCCTACCCCAAGTCTAATTAGGATACAAATCCTAAATCACATGGAACTCATAAAATAGAGTCCTAACAAAAATTGATTTAGAATTGATTTCCAATAAACTCTTTCCTCCATGGTTAAAAATGGGTACAATCAGGTGAATTATGACTAAGGATGATGTTGATAATATATATTCATGCATTAAAATAAGCTTCGAGCTAAGCAATGGTTCGCTAAGCTTTGCTTTTATCTCACTAAGCTATGTATGTTAATAATAAGGCTCCGTTTGGTTGAGTGTAAAACATTTTCAGTGTAATATAATTTTCACGGAAAACAATTACAATGGAAAGCACAATTCCAAAATTAGTTTTCCGTTGTTTGGTTCCATGTAGGAAAAATGATGCAAGGAAAGGAAAATAAAAGGAAAAGTAAGGAGGTAGTGAGTGGAGTGTGCAAGAGAGATAAGGAAAAGGAGGGAAAATAGTTTTCCCTTTATTTTGGAGGGAAAATGGTTTTCCATCATTTGGGGGGGGGGGTGGTGGAAACTTTATTCCTATGGAAAGTAGTTTTACACTCCTTTGCAAACCAAACGATGTAAAACTGAAAATAGATAAAAGCAGTTTTCCAAGAAAATGTTTTGCACCCTACCAAACGAAACCTAAGGATGATGTTGATAGTATTACACAACTCAAGCGGTATTTGGATTTCAAGGATCTTTCTTTGTATCAAAGCGAGCTATTTACGTCAAGGTATTACCTTAAGCTAGTTATTTGGTGTAATTCGCATCTATTCATATTTGTTCTTCCTCGTTTTCTAGACTTTTTCTCTCTAGAAGAGATTCAATAAAAGCAATTGTTCTTCATTTTCTACAATGACTTGCTGCAAAGGGATGAACATTGAGTGGATAAACAGGATGAACATTGAATGGCAAATTTTTAGATATATTTGCATATGTAAAGTCATACAGGGATTTTGATGACTAAAACCTATTGTTCAAAGTTGAGAGAAAAACACGAGATCCGATCTCTAAGATAGAGAAACAAGACGAGTGCACATCGATTGTTTATGTTCTCTATAGCTTAGTGTGGGATGTCGTTTCAGAAGTACCTGATGACAATTCCATTTCCAATTCATCAGCCCACATAAGAAGTCTTGGTTAAGAAATCCAATAATCTAGTTTCGAAAACTTCTTAGCTTCCCTTGTCATCAACGCTCCAACGTCTAAGTTGTTGGCATAGCCGCTGTCTAAGGGTCTCTGGTGGAGAACTGAACAATAGTTTGCTTCAACTCTCACTGCAATTAACTGTTCAAGTCGTCATCAAACTCAATGAATGGTTCTTTGGGTACATTTAGATTAAGTTTCTGTGTATTCCATCCCGCCTCCTCGAGCAACTCCATGAAACTGTCAAATCTTTGCTCCAATTTTATCAAGCTTTCCTCCAATGCTTTAATAACGTCAACAGAATGATCCCAGTGTTCGTGAAGCCAGTAAGCCTGCCATACACTTTGCAAGACTGACAAACTTGTAGCACCTACCTGTAAAGATTTTTTCTTAGTGGAACTTGAATACCACAAATTAGCATAGCAATGGATTGTACAAAAACGTACCTTGAAAGAGACTAAAACCTCAAAATCTCTCGTTTGCCAATTATCTACTGTAAGCACATATTTCTCCTTAGTGTAAAGTTTCAAGATCTTCACCTGCTGTAAAAGCATAAGTAGAGAGTGAGAGATTTCACTCATTAAATCTAACATAGGACTTAAGATTAGCAGAAAGAAATTTATATTAATACCTGCACAAAATTAGTATTTCCTAGTTAACATCTAAAACAATTTGAAAGCTTAACAACCTAGCATGACATAGAAATCTAACTTTATTCTTTATTCTTTTATCCCATTTATCACATGGATCTAAAGCTAGTCAAAGTTTAAAGAAAGCAAGCATGGCTTTATAACAAATTCTAGAATGAGATGGATGCACAAAAGAATACAGTAAGACGGGAATAACTTTTTCCCTGTAACATTAAGTTAAAATGTTAACTTTTAAAAAGTGACATATTTTGACTTAAAAAGTGACCCACTTCGACTTAAAATGTCACTTTTTTGGGCTAAAACTAAACGTGAAATGGTCTTACATTAAATATATGTTGTGCACCTTGCTGTAGATTTATAAGCCTGCCTATCTTTGAACATAAATAGGTGATCAAGCATATCGAAATTACCACTGATTGTATTATTTTTCTTTAGTTATTCATTGTCTAGCAGACAATCATTGCTTATTGGACCTTGGGTCAATTGGGAATAACCTCTCTATATTCACATGGTTAAGGCTGCACACATTGAATCCTCTCTACTACGGCGTAGTGCAAGAGCCTCTTCAGAGGCATTGGGATTATATTGATGCTCCAGTTGGTGCAACATTCTTCTAAAGGGAAAAACCATAATCCAAACAGTAAATTGATTGTGAAGTGCTTATTAAGAAGAAAATTTTTCAGATTTGTTCAATTGATGACACCATAATCTACAAGGATTTGGTAATTGGTTGCAACCATTTCTTCAATCAACAGAAATTAAATCAAAACCACAATCATCATAAATGCCTGATCTCATATGTGACTACTTATTAATTAGGAATTTAATAATTGGTAGGATGAGGAAGATTAAATCAATACCATGGCAGATGACTTCTCAAGAGCAATCACCTCACTAAAAGGAACACCAAAGATCATTCGCGGTCTTAGGAACCTCTGCCACACTAAAATGTTTTCTTCCCTATTGCAATCAATGCATCCTGGAATGAGATATGCAAAGTGGATGTGTTAAAGATGTTGTGTTTTTTACAGATAGGACAAATAATTTTAATATCCCCACACCCCCACAAAAAAATTGAAAAGAGAGTCTGAGCCACAACTATTCAAAGTTAAAAGATTATAGAAGAAGATATTACCAAGAGCTTTGGAATGCGACACATGCGCTTTCGCCAATATACGAGCACGTTTGAGATTTATCTGTTGCACACATGGAGAAAACTGTGAGATTATACACATAAAAAACTTCTAGTTTCAGTAGTAGCAAACAGTTTTACTTGGCAGGAACACGATATTATACTTGATGCTCATTTAGTGAATCATGTTTTCCCTGGAAAGAGCAGTATTTAGAAGATATTATTACCGTTTTGAATTGCAGGACTGAGAGAGATTGATAGCGTAGCCAAAGGTGAAAAAGGCGTATGCTCATCCATGTGGATAACAAAGCAGGATATGATTTCACCAGGCCCGGCGTATCCTACATTATACGTAAAAATATACAGTCAATTACACCCAATTACAATTTTGTCAAGAGTCCAATTTAGATCCACAGTTTAAGTCACTTACCAGAATGAGTATACCTAAAGCCAATCCAATAAATTGAGCACCAACTTCCCATACTTCCTCCTGCAGTACATGATGAAAAATTAAGAGCTTGACTATTTATCACCATAATACACCACTTGAAATATTGTTCTACGACATGGCTAAGTTTGTCCGACAATGAAATGAGAGAGATTAGATTCCGGGAGAGAGAGAGAGACTAGATTCCGGGAGAGAGAGAGAGAGACAGATATTAAGAACTAGGTGTTTGGCAAGTCATACAAAAGCAGCATATTTCACCCCAAAGTAGTATCTATTTCTCGAACTCAAGCAATACAAAAGTAGAAAACATGCCTTTATGTCAGATGTAAAATAATCATAAAGTAAGTTCCTCTAAACAAATATAACAAAAAATGCAAATCCTGTTAGTGAGGCAGTTGATACAATCACACGACAATGAGCAAGAGTTGGCTGAAACTATTCTTGATACAGCAAAAGCTGCAAGTCCGAGTCCATTACATACCTTAGCTGATACATCTCCAAGATTTCCTACCATTGCAAAATGATTCTGAATCACCCGGAAAGAAGGATCTTTTAGACCTCTAGCAACAGCCTGTTCTAGATAACTCAGAAGTCAGATTAGTCAATCATCAACAAGATATGACGTAGAAAACCCTAAGAATTATGAAAAATATACTAAACGAGAGGCAAAGAGCAAATAACATATGCAGGGAGCCAGGGAATCAGGTACCTTAGCAAGATTTCCAAGAGACGCAAGTGGCAGGAAATATGTCGGATACAGCTGAGTGGTAATATCAAAAATGCTGCATACACATTGAGAAGCATTATGATTCCTTGAAATTTGCAGATACTCGGACCTTACAGAAAAGAAAATTTCATCTAAAACTCACCTTCCAGCACTGCCAATGAAGTCAGCATACATTCGCCATTGTTTTGGGTCATCATCAAACAGATTTCCAAATCGCCCACCTGTATAAAAGAAATTTTAAACTGGTAACAGATATTCAATTAAAGAAGTGCATCCCTCATTTTTCTTCATAATTTCAGACCAATGATTAGTCGGCCAACAGCTCCAATGCCATCCTTTGACACCCATCTGTACAAGGAGAGAAACTGCTAGTGTCCAATCATGGGAATTAATGCCATTAGCTCCAACCAAGATAAGGAATTAAAACAAGGAAATCTACTTGGGTGGTCTTCCCATAATAATTCCAACTATGGGTTGTTTTAGAAATTTTTAACTATTTTTTTGTTTGTTTTGGGGGGGGGTGTATGCGGGTGCCTCCTCAAAATAAACTAAGTGACCCATAACTTATTTAACTAGTTGTTTTTTCTCCTTTTGTTGTTCCAATTATTTTTCCTTCTTCACTCTCCCTCCCACTGCCTAGCCAACTACTGGCACATTATCATTTCACCTTCTAAACCAGTTTTATCAAGTCACCAAGTCATTCTGAGAGAGCACCCCATATTTGCGATTATTATGAGAATACTGGCCATAATTTGAATTTTTCCTATGAACTTTTCATTAAAAAAAATGCAAAATCACATTGAAAGACAGATCCAACAGGCAGAGCAAGAGATTTGAGTCCCAAGTTCTGGATGTTGGATCCTCCCCCGCCCCAATCTTTTTTGCCTTTTGTGGTGGAGATCAGCTCGAGACTCTCAAACTATATGACACAGAAATTTCCAAGGATAAGCAATCACCTTATTGCAGCAGCAGATGCTGCAGCAGCGCTTCCTGAGAAAGAACCGACACCAACTGCCTGCATTATTATCATGTTATTTCATAAAAATGAAGGGGAATCTGATAAAGTATAGCTACTCACAAGAAACACAAAAAAAGAAGTTGATCTTACTATATATGTCCTCTATCATATAAGCAAAACAGCAGAACATCATTAATGTATATGACAATACTTCTTAATAGCTAAAATGATGTAATCAAAGTTCAGAAGTATAAACGCAGCAATTCCATAACACGTTTATAAATACCATTAGTTTCTATACATCTCTATCGAACATATAAGCAAAAAACAGCCATTTATTGCAACTAGGGATCTATCCTTGCCCTCCTGGACACCAGCCTATTTTAAGCCTTAAGGGTATGAATCTATTTCTTTCCAAACCCTACAGATCCCGATAGAGATTAGGGTCTTGGTCTAGGTTTTCTCAGTTAGGTTATAGGTTCCGTTCCAGTGTTTTACCCAATCAAGCTTAAATTGTCCAAAAACGATACTTAGACTTATCCTTAATCCTACGCACAACATTAAACTTAACCTCCATTAATAAAGGGTTCAACCAAAACAAACCTCAACTCTTTTCTCCATCTCGCTCACTCTCTAACCTCAGCAAGTCAAGTGGCTCATGAGACATATAATTGTAACAAAACTATGAATTGTGATGTTGTGTGGCCAGTTATTAGTTGTATTCCCTAGCCAAAAAAGGTTATGCATTAGCTTCGTTGCGCAGTATATAAATATTACAAATAGGCGAAAAAGGAGCAAATTAGTAAGTGAAGGACCCGTTTTAGATTCTAGACCCAAAAGAGAATAGTTCAAGTGGTATGGGCAAAGGTCGTACTTTGTTAGACCTTGTAGTTGTAGGCTATAAGTCCAGGACTCCAGGTAGGGTATGGGTCTAGATCAAATAAAAAGACCTATGGATACAAGCCTTATCACCCTTCCCATTGACATTCCTAATTGCAACACACTCCAAGCACATTATACTTAATAAGTATTGAGAAGGGAGAAGAAGGGAAGCGGAGGACCTTATCCGGCAGCAAATCAAATGAAGGAAATCACTTACAATGAGGACAAAAAATATATATATATATAGTATCAGATGCATTCAAGGAAGATGGAGACTACTAATTACTATATAACATATGTTGCTAATTGCATTTCACACTGACATGAATATGGTCATACTTCAGTCCCAAGGGTTCCTATTTCTTCCTAGACTCATTATTTGAAGACAAGTACAAATCCAAGTCCAATTAAGTAGATAACTGCAGTGAACAGCCAATTTTTGATAGACATGCCTTAAGCAAGCTTGATGTAACCAAGGCATTACACATCCATCCAGTGACATTGGTAGGGAACTGCCACAACATATACTCCAAATAATCATCGGATACTGATTCTGCATAAAAATAGAAAGAACTTCAAACAGCAGCTGATATCCATTATTCATACATAGAGCAATAATAAAGTAAAACCCATCCATTCTCTTGATAGCAGTCTAGATGGGTACCAGCAAGAAAGAAAAGTCCGAAGAAATAAATCATAAAATTTTGAGAAATGATGAAGAAATATTATTACTACCTGGAAATCCAGCAGGCAAAATGAAATCTTTAATGCTCTCAGGAAGCCAGTTCAAGTTAGTAGCAGAATCTGGATTGTGCAGCTTATCATTTACAGTATTGTATTGCTCAGGCAGTGTTTGCTTACTTGACTGTCCATCCAGAATATACCTGCTTCCAGCATGAGTTTCAGTATATGGCAGATTAAACACAACTTCAAAAAAAAAAATTTGAATTTCTGGGGTTATGCATAAAGCAGGAGATACTTCCCTCTTATACTATCAGTCATATGAATTTTAGGCAAACCAATTGTTTTGGAGAAAGATTTAAAAATACGAAATCAGGCTGACTTACAATAATTAATCGCAAGACCAGGTCCCTTTTCTATATTTAGGGGTGATTCCTTAGTAATCATATGTCTTACAATAGATTGTTTCCTGCCCATCTCAAACTCTCAACTAAGACATCTAGATTTTATAAATAATAAAATTCTTAGAATCTGATGGCACCCACAAAAAGAAAAACTTAGATTTTGGGATTAAGAGTGTGTTTGATTGGGTGTAAGACATTTTCCTGGAAAAGTGGTTTTCCCATTTTCCTTTGTTTGATTTGTAAAGGGTGGAAAACAGTTTCCAATTGGTGGAGGACATTTTAGTTCTCAAAATAAAAGGAGACCACATTTTCCTCCCATGCATCCTATCCCTTTTCCAATACATTCTTGCTTTTTTCTCTCTATTTATTAATGAAAGGAACCAAACAACGGAAAACTAAGCTACAATTGCATTTTCCATTGAAAATGTTTTCCGTCCAACTTAACGGAGCCTAAACGGATATATCATGACATGATAAAACATACTCCCTTGCAAAACAACAAAAGAAGTAGTACAAAAAAAACAACTATCTTTACTTACAGTCATGACATTTACTCACTTGCAAAACAAAAAAGACAGCAAAAAGGGAAAAACCCCAAAAAGAAGTGGCAAAAAACACACCTTTTGGAAGCGCCATTGCTGTATCTCTCCACCAAAATCAGAGAGGATGAACTTTGATCCCTGTAAAAATTAGATTAATTGAATCATACAACAAAATGCTGAATTGGGTAAGTTGTAATTCTACAGTAAGTATGAAATTAGCAAAGATAGAGAGAAAGAAAAGGTACCCATCAGAGGAAAATTTATCATCTTCTGAGTCTTGAGAATTGGAGGAAGAAGAGAAAGAGCAAGAATGAAAGTTGGGTAATCTCTTCCACAAATAATGCTTAGCAGATCTGTTAAAACCCAATACTGAGATTGAGGAATGAAGGGTGCAAGACATTTTGCTTCTCAATTCCTATTTTGCTGGTGTATCAGACCAGTATGTATCTCTTCTTGTGTTGTTTAATGTTTCCAATTGTCCGCCTTCTTCTTGTGTTTGACATTAGTATTTCACCAAAATAATACAAACTTTGGCCATTTTGCCCGTTTTATTTTATAGGTTGTAGGTCAAATTGACATACTTTAGAAATTTTAGTAGTATAAAGTTTCTTATATTAAATAATAATCGAAAGTTTGTATTATTGCGGGTAAATCGGCCAAAGTTTGAATTATTCTAGTTGAATAATTCATATTGGAATGGAATTTTTATGGAAAGTTAATTTAGGAGAGTAGGGTTTTACTTGATACTTCGTTAGTCTCTTAAAAGACGAATTATATTGATTTTCAATATTATTAGATGTTAATTTTGACCAAATTTAATCATTATTTCCTTCGGATTTCAATTAGTGACACACTTTGACTTAAGCACTATTAAGTATTAATACACTTCTTGTTGCCAGTATTTTTTTTACTAATATATAAATACAAAAATGATAATATAAAATATTGTTGGATTTGTTTCAATGAATATGTGCATAATAACATTATTTTTTCTATATAGTTTCCAAAAGCACATGATTAGAGATATTAATGAGTTGTGTGTTAGAACGTGAAAGTCAAAGTGTGTCATTTATTGAGAAACGAAAGAAGAAATATCTAAAGATAAATGTCTTAAGTGGTCAATGTAGTTGTTGTGTTAAGGGTCCTCGAATATTTGCTAACGTGTTTAGCAAAGGTGAGACTCTCTAGTCGTGTTGTTCTTGTTCACCCCCGTTGCCAAAAAAAAATGTCACTATCTTGTTTGTAATGGAGTTAATCTTAATATATGTTATCAAAATATTATTTTCTTATAATATTTATAAAACTTCATCAGTTCGAAATTGCAACTTCTCATTTATTTGAAAGTTTTACATTACTTAAATGTTTCTCTTATTTGGTCATAATTTCTCTATATCTCTAATCTATTATATAGGTCTCACCTTTTACATATACGTATCTCTCTTTTCACATGGCTTTCTTGGATAATGTGTCGAGGGATGATGTTGCAATAATAGTAAAGTATATACAATTAAATATGTTAATGGTCAAATAGTTGTATAATGGCAAGTGTCCTAGTCAATATGACACATATATTACGTTATTGAGGAAGTATATCTTCCTCGATGATAGTAAAAAAGTTCTCATAAGGATTATACATTTATACACAACATCCATTGACCTAGCAACTAAGGGCCTATATTAGTAACCCTATTTACTTCCTCTTAGGGATTATTTTTGCCTATTCTGCTATTTATTAAGTGGCCACGTTGCAAGGGATAAAAGTTGATTGACCCAATGGATAAATTACCCACTACTAATAGAATTTATTGTAGAGTGGAATCCAACCCAACATTAACAATCATATTTTATTAATATACTAGAAGTGGGTAATCTACCCGCTGGATAAATGTAGTTATGTCCCGTTGCAAGCTATGATTGGAGCATCATGAGTAGAGGGGGTGGATGATATGACAATATTAGATAAGTCAAAATCAATATCATGGTAGCAGTTAAAGGAGTCCTCGTCCCTTCAAAAGCTAATATGTCATTAAAGCACATGACAATATGATTAAGTCAAATATCTCAGTAATTAGCAACTTAGCATGTCAAAGATTCCAAGGATATGGTCACCCTACTTGATAAAGCAACACACGTATAAAATGGAGAATCTCCTGAAGGAGAGGCTATACAAACAACATTCTTATTGAAATACAATGAAGCGTATGTATCAGTAATGTTGCATAAATTGCTCAAAATCATTCTCTCATTTACTAACAAGGCTACTGGATACTACAAAAAAGAATTTCCCACTGCACTCCCGACTCAACCTAGAAAACGAAGAAACCTTCTGCCCAACCTACACTAACAACGAAGCAAAAACGGGTTCAAACCCTTTCCTAGCACTGCACTGTGTACTACAACGGCAGAAACTTTCCACAAAAAAATTGGCTACCAAAATTGGTACTGAAACAATGCTCGCAGACTCAATCAGCTGAACTTGCTTTCGCTTCTTTACGATTTACCTCGACAATTCTCTGATATTCTTTCTCACTGGCAGCAACTAAACTTTTGACCGTGTCCAAAGGTGGTAAGCCGAATACTGCAACCAGAAAACATTTTAAAAGTTATCACATACTGGGGGTTATAAGGAGAATGCTATACACTCCACTTAGCATTAATGTCTATCTCTATTGGATGATTTACTTAGTGAGTAGATTAAATTTTATGGGATCGAGGTAACTGATTTTGATCAATCCCAAGATGGGAACATAAAGGGTATGCTTTTCTGGGAAGAGAAAATTTAGACATAAAGCAGCAAGCTTTGAAGAACGCATTTTAAATACAAAAGAAGAAGAAACAGTGACATGCATATGCATATGCATATGCATATGCACAGTGGTTACAATTACCTGCTGCTTGGTAAGTTTTTCAAAGCATTGGGGACAAATCCTCTATATAATCCGACCCAGCCATCACGCTCCAAAATGCCTTCATAGTACAAAAAGATTAAACAGTCATATGGGGCAGTAGCTTTAACAGAGTCGAGGAAAGTTTGCAGATAAATACTTCACATTACTGACAAGATGGAGACTTGGAATAAAACACGGTCAGAATTTGTTCATTAAAATCTAGTTAACTATGCCTGCAAGTACTGAAATCGACACACATTGAAGTAGATCTTACTGAAGCCTGTAGTATAACATCAAGTAGTGCTCATGCATCATTATCTCATTACAACCTACAGAAAATTAGATAGATTTGGATGATTAGGATGAAGCTCACATGATTGAAACAAACTTTGGCCAACCACAAGATTTGGATGAAGCTCACTAAGTTGATCATCAATATTTATAACAAATGTACAATTAACTGAAACTATAGAGAAAACAGATCATTTAATTTTATCAAGTACTATCTGCGGCTACATTAGCTGTCACAATATTTGTTCAAATCACACTGTCTTAGGTATTATTTATGGACAGAGGTAGCAGACAGATATATCTAGGACTGGAAGGAAAATTAATTCCAAGAAAACTAATTCTCATCTCTCCCTGCTTGGTTTGTCAAGGAGTGAATTTTTTTCTTGGATTGACTATACTACTTGTCTTTCCACAGTCTACTCCTCTCCTGATCCCGGGAGAAATTAATGACTATTTATTTAGATATGAATAGCCACATTTCCACCACATTCATTACCTTCCTCTTCCCCTTCAATTCTTTTCTATTTTTTCTCGGTAAGAACCAAACAAAAAAGTTAAAGCTGATTTCCATTATACAATTTCCAATGAATACAAAATTCCCTTCAAATTGTTCTCGACAAAACCAAACATAAGCTTGGTGCTCCCCAGATCACATGTACATAAACTGTTACCAGAAGAAAACACAGCGAGAGAGTATGCATCTCACTTTCTCAGTTTCCCACAGATATGATATGACAGTGAATCAGACATCAATGACTATATCCATCACGATTATTATATTTTACTTGGAAGTTGCATCAAAACATTACCTGCAAAGGCATCAAGAACTGTCTTGTAAGGTGTACCCCTCATCTGCATTTGTCTTCTTATGGTATCTAAAGGATAGCATGTGAGTGTAGCAAACGTGGCTGACACCAGAGCTGTTACTAAGGATGTTTCGGGCCTGTTCTGGTACTTCTCTGGCAAAGACTTCTTCACCCTGATAGTTCAAAGAAGTGCATCCCATGTTAACTGGAGATACTGCTATTGTATCCTCCATCACGAGAGGCAAAAAGAGAGTACCAGCAAAAAAAGCTCACAAGTCAAAAATGCAGAAGTTCACAGCAATATAGGGTGCTATTCCAATAAGAGAAGGGCCAAGACCATTGTAGAAAGAAGCAATGCCTTCCTCCTTCAGCATGTTTAAGGCTACCTGCAAGTACCTTGATGGATTTAGTTTTATGAAACCTCAACCTCCTCATTACAAACACAACCAGATTAGCAGACTTACCTGAGACATGGTTCTGTAACCAGGCTCAACTGCTAATCTTAGCCTCAGCACATCTAGAGGATATGTCACCTAAAAAGACAAAATCATGTCCAAGCATCCATTCAAAATCCTTTTAAAGAAGGGCCGCCACATTTCTATAAAACTTCAACTCTATATCCAGATTAAACTAGTAGCAATAGTTCACTCTAGTTCTTGAAATGTTTTCAAACTTAAAATTAAAGGGCGATGCTAAATGCTACAGACCATAATGATCTTATACAAGCTGTTCAAAGTACACATTCTTCAAATATATTAATATGACAAAGGGGAATATCATTAGGTAAAGAGACTATGATTGATAGCTAGTACATAAAATTCAGAAATCCTACTACTCAAGATAACTTACAAGAGTTGATGTCATGCCAGCACAGGCACCAGCTGCTAGTCTTCCCCAAACTGATAGTTCACTGTTGTTTCCCGAAACAATTTCTGAAGATTCCCAGTATAATGAAATCAAGCAATCTAAAAGACTTAAAGACCTTTGACTATAGCAATGACAACAAATGGTTCAAGTATCACCTTGTAACTCTCGTAAGCAAATAGTTGTACTGCACTGTAAGGTATGACACGTATCACCTGTAAGTGGTAAATAATTAATGTATTGCATTAGTAGAAGGCAACAATAATGGCTCGGGCAATAAGCAACAGTTTCTATCAAAGAAACACATAACCTGAGGAAGGTTGCCTTTCCAGTACCCTCTAACGCCTTCCTCCTTTCCTATCACAGTTATTGCCTGCAAATAAAATTCAAAGCATAGATGAATTAAAGGCGAGACGAAGTCTCCAGTTCCCAAGAGACGAAGATAAACTTAAGAAAGCATTCAAGCTACATTCCATCCCCTTCAAATGCACCCCAATTCTAACTACTAGCCAGTTTCTAACCAGAATCCACAGTTCAAGATAGATTTTTCACCAGGATGCACCTCGAATATTATTAAAGGAATTGCTCATTTAGCTGTGAACTTGAACAGGATTCTTCTGATCAAGGGATTCCTTGTTCATTTAGAACAAAATCAGAGATTCACTACTCTTCAACTTTTATATTATAATGGACTAGATAAATTTGCCTATAAATCAGCATCTGTTCTTTACTTGTTGAGAAGTAACCCATCCTAGTTGCATACTGAATTAAGAGTCAATAGGAAAACTCTCCTTTATCATAGGGATAAGGTTGCCTATATTTGTTCCCTTACGACCTTACCCCACATATAGGCCTCTTTCGACGCATCAAGATAACCTTGATGTGTATGTTGAGCGTAGTACCATCATATCCAGCCTAGTCATAGTCTTATGATAGCAAATAATGTTAATATGCCTGATCATACACAAGCACAAAGTGCGTTTTGGGTAAATGCATCATTTAGTCAAAAAATCTCAAGGACTCTGCCAATGAAGGTTACGAATGTCTAATATTGGGGATAATTTCAGCAACAAAAATGCTCCAATATCTACAAAGCATAATCAAGAAATTGAATATCTTGTACAATGCAGTCTTTCGAGAATACCAAATGCAACATGCAACATTAAATTGCCAAATTAAACCTAAGAAATACTGCAAAGGCTAAATTTTTGTCTAGCAGAATGCTTGTGAAGCCAATAAACACAAATAGAGGCATTACCAAACTAGAAGGTTAAATATACGGATGACTCCTAGTGAAAAAAATGCAATGAGTAAAAATGAGCAAGGAAGGGCTACAAAATTTTAAAAAAGGACAAACCTCAAAAAACCCCATAGCCTTTTTTGCACTTTCTTGGCCTACTCGCACTCCATGAGTCTGCAAGGCATATAGGCAAGTGAGCAGCAATTGAAAACAAATTAGCATTCCAATAAACAAATATCAACCCTCTATAAAATATGAATGTGAAATGATAAAGGCAGTCTATTGTAGAAATAGTAATGAGTTGTACAGCCATCGACTTTTTTCAGATTCGAGTACCTCCTATAAATCTTAGCCTAAACTCTATGACCAATAAAATGGTATCTCTAGCAGAAAGAACGAAAATGGTAGGCCAGTGGCGGATAGACAGCAGGACATAGAGACAGAAGAGGAAAATTGTTTGGAAGGAAAAATATTATGCATGTCCTGTGAAGGAGATGAAGCAGCACTTGGTGCAAGTAGTGTTCCACAACTAAAGTTAGTCTACAACTATCGACATCAGCACCTTCACTTCGGACATGATAGATTGTTGTTCTGGAATCAGTTTGCATCAAATTGACACAGTAAAAGGAAGCGACACATATTACAATTTATCATAGTATGAATGGAGAAGGGGTGATAAGTGAAACTAATAACCAATTTATTGGTTCCGCAAGAAGGGATGTAGAACCTTTGACCCTCTGCTGAATCTAGCATAATAGATGCCAGATTAGCTTCAGAAACCTTTTTGTTATCAAAGACAATCACCAAGGATTTCTTCGCTTATTCTCTTAAATCCTCCCCGGTAGCTGGAGATTTTCTACATGATCTTTCACTGAGCTCTGTTTTTAATGACTTTTGAATAATTAATCTATAAATTATTTTAAACCCTTCCGATAACTATGTACAGAATTTCACAGAAATTCACATTTCCCGATAAAGGTTCGAGCATAGATTCAAAGGAAGATGAGGCCTTGCTGCTTTGTAAGATATGAGCAGCCAGCTTATTCTGATTGTACTAAGAGCATACATGAAAAGAAGCATAACAAGAGTTAACTAAACTACCTGATTAGTAAGTAATGATAGCATAAGTTAAAAATCAATATCTCATAAGAGGGCACTTTTCAAAGATACACATTCGTCAGAACAGGATGCTCTTGAGCATAACGCCAAGATTAGTTTAAAAACAAATCCATTCATATATATTTATATAAATGAGCACTAATGTATTGTGTTATTACATCATATAACACCTTCCATGATCCCCACATTTTCAAAGAAACAAAAAAAAAATTATATGGGCCCCAAAACACAACTTCCCCTTAAAAAATATGATCATATTCATATTGCATTGCATTATGAAGGTGAGACTCATGCCATACAGGAAAAAAGGCCAAAACCTTGCAATAATTCTCATGAACAAAATTTCCATTGCTCCAATAAAATTAGACAGTTTATTTAGCAGAACTTTTTAATCATCTGAACAGCCTTTCAATTAGTCAACAACGTGAAAAACCCAATAAAAATTGACAACTAATCTAATTTATTAATCAATGTATATATTTCAACAACATAACTGCCATGAATATATAATATGCTTCACCTATAAAACGTCAAATCCTCAATTTCCCAACCACAAACATATATTTTTATACATGGGTACCGACAAAAACACACCAAAATTGTATCAATATTTCATTTTCTCAGGAGCTGCTACTACAATTTTTTTTTTAAAAAAAAAAAACCCAATATCAATCAATTCTTGAGCAAAGAACATCAAATTCTGACAAATCATCATATACCCATAAAACATGAACCAATAAAATGCAATTAAAAAAACAAAAGAAAATTGACCAAACACAATCTTATAAATTATTGTGGATAGCATCTAGCTTAGTTGGTAAAGTCTCGCGGGGTGGTACCCAAGACCTATGATCGAATCCCATCTCTAAGAACATGCACCCCAGTAGTCCAAAATTATAATATCTTCAAAAAAAAAAAAAAACACAATTAGAAATTCCCAAGATTAATTCCCAAAATCCTAACCTGCATAAGAAGCTTAATTCGATCAAGTGGGGCAGTAAAAGTCTTGGCAGCAGCACCAGCAATAGCGCCCGCAGCAAAAAGTGCAACATCTTTAGGAATAAGCGCCACAATTGCAAGTGGGTGTTGCAGAAACTGGTCAGTTGTGGGTTCAAATTCTCTCTCCTCTTTCTTCCCCACCATTGAAATACAAGCAAACCCAGAATTATAACATCTGGGTTTGAAATGGGTGTACTTTAAATCAGTGAATTCGATTGCAGGAGAAGTGGCATTGTATGTTTCGAGGCTAGGAATTGCGAGAAAGGTTAGAGAAGTTTGATTTGAGTTCATCTTTGGATATGGTTGAAGTTAGAGGAAATTGGGAAATTGGATGTGAATTTGTTGTGAAATTTAGAATTGGGGGAGGAGATGAAGATAAGGTAAAAGAACTAAGAAGGTGTAGTTGTAGGAAGGAGGGAAGAGGAAAAGGGTGAAGAAAAATAGAGGGAAAGAGGGTCAGACTTTGGAATTATGTCATTTCATGACATCCTAGATGTTTTAAGAAATTGGGATTGTTTACAACTGACAAATCTAATTACCATTTTAATAATTTTATAACCATAACCATCTTTTACAATCCAATTTTTTATACTTCCTCCGTTTCTTTTTAAATACAACAAAGGGGTATTTTTTATGAGATATAAAATATTCATTTTTGCATTTAAAAAGAAACGGAGGAAGTATTTGTTTTTTTTGCAAAGAGAACTATAAGGAAAAATGATGTAGATATATTTGATCCCACATCTTGGGCACCAGGCCACCTCCTATCAACTTAGTGAATTGATATCTACACAACCAACTTTTTATAAATAACCACGTTCTATGAACTTTTGTTTAAATCATCATCAATAAACTATTTCCATCCATCAAAAGATCAGTGGGGCCCATAAGTTGTTTCCCTAATCAAATTCTCTCCAAATATTCGTCTTCCTCAATCGCGCACCATAGAGGAAGAAGAACAAGGAGAAAACAAAAATCATCAAATTCAACAAAAAAACGACAGCTCACCTAAAATTAATTAAGATTCTTACTACCGAGGTTTGGTGGAATCTTCAACAACTACTTTTTGAGTGCTTAGCGTTGCTTGACAAGCTAATTGGGTTATTTTCATCATGAATTAGGGAAATTAATTGTTGTTAACTCTTTTTTTTTTATATTGGCAACTTATATCTTCAATTATTCTAAATTGGATTGTTGTCATTAGATTGTCCAAGCCATCAAATTGGCAATATGGATGTCACAAAAGTACTTGACAACCTTGGTTGGAGAAGAGTTTGGTCTCCAAGAAAAAATACCAGCCTACAAAAATTAGGTTTGAAGTCACTTGGTGCTTAAGTAAGGTAATTGAAAGAAAAGGTAATGTTAATTTGCAAAGAAAATTATGAATTTGAGTTTTCCCCTAATTCACAAATCGTAGTATTTGGAAGCATGAAATTTAATTGGGATATTTCCTCAGGGCCCCCTGAGGTTCGGCGTAATTCAAAATACCCCCACATTTGGGAATTCCCGATACCCCGAGGTTTTGTGTTTGTGCTCAAAATACCCTTACTATGGACGGCAGGCTAACGCCGTTAATTTTTTTTCTCTCTCTTCAGTTTTCTCTCTTTCCTCCCACCATCCTCCATTGATGAACCTCCAAGCTTTCTCTCTCCTCCCACCATCCTCCAAGCTTTCTCCAATTTTCTCTGAATTTTCTCTCTCCTCCCACCATCCTACCTCTCTGTTTTTCGGTACCCAAAACAACCCCATTTACCACCTGCACCGCCACCTGACTGCCGCCCCACCGGCTAACACCACATGCACTGCCATCTTTCGCTCTCCTCCATTTTCATTCTTTGAATCCTCAAACTCCGACTTTCTTCTTTCCACCACGTCGGTCGAATCCAGCTCTAAGGAATCCACCACATCGGTCAAACTCCGACTTTTTTCTCTCCAAAATCCACGAATCTCATTTTTCGGATCTTCCATCAATTTCAAATTTCCATATCTAGCTTATCAAAAAAAGCTTTAATTTGATTTTCGACACAAATTTTTCTGATTATTTTTCTTAGATCGAGCTGAATTTTTTTCTAGAAATTAATTACTTTAAATCATGAAATTATTCATCATCATCATATCAACAACATTAGATCAATCAAACCCATCTCTGAATTGGGCCCCACCCATAAAAATGGCGGGTGCTGCTGGTAGGTTTCTCACTCGGGCATTCGAGTCGATGCTTAAGGAATGTTCTGCCAAAAAGCTTACTTCACTTCAATCTGCAATTCAATCTTATCTAGGTCGATAAAAACAATAGTTTGATTACAGTTTGATGGTGAAGAAGATGAGTGGTGAAGAAGATGGGAGGAGAGATGAAGAAGATGAAGACGGAGAGGGGAGAGGAAAAAAAATTAACGGCGTTAACCTGCCGTTATTAGTAAGGGTATTTTAGACCCAAACACAAACCTCATGGGTATTTGAGGAATTCCCCAAATGTTGGGGGTATCTTGGGAATTACGCCAAACCTCAGTGGTACCTGAGGAAATTTCCCAATTTAATTACCTTAGCAATGCTGTAGTTTTTTCTTCAATTTGGTGGACATGAATCTATTGATACTCAATTTATAAACCCCAAACCTAGTATTTGCGAGTTTGTTTTGATCGTGCTGAATTTGCTGATTTCGTAGAGTTTGTTGTTCTTGTTGTTTTTCTTTTGTAAGTGATCAAAGGAAATTGAGAAGGAAGGTTCATCAACTGAAAAGAATATGTGGGCCCCACTAACGTTTTAATGGACGAAGACTGTTGTAATTAAGTGGTGGTGATCTAAAATTGTTTGGGTGATTTTAGGTGATTTAAACAAAAGTTGATATAAGGTGGTTATTTAGAAAAAATTAATTTTATAAGATGTTTTTATCTTAAAAAGTCCATCTAATTACTTATAGTGTTGTCTTATATGAGATGGTCTAACAAATCATCTTTTGTCAAACCGACGAAACTTTATCTTTATCTTTTTATTTTCAACTTTTGAGAATTTTTATTTTATTTTTGTAACTATATATTCAACTTTTTAGAATGCTTGTATAGATATTTTCATATACTTCCTCTATTTTTTACTGCACCATTTGGTTTAGCCACAAAAAGCAAGAAAAGAGGAGAGAGAGTGAAAATGGGCTTAAATACCCTTAATTACTATAGATATGTTGACTAATTAGATGAGTTGGATGGATAAGTCAAGAGGGTAATAAGAAGGTAAATTTGGCCTAAAATGTTTACCATAATAGAAAATGGTGCAATTTAAAAGAAATGGTACCCATAAAAGGAAAGTGGTGCGATTAAAAAACGGAGGAAATATATATAACTTTTACCTAAATTTTGTGACTTTTATTTAAATAATAGACGGTCTATCTATTAGATCATCTTTCGTATGACTTAGCATTACTTCTATCATATATTAGATTTATCAATCTCAACTATGGATAGTTTGGTTTAAGAAAATAACTTTTTTTTAGAGATGTCCCAATAACTCTAAAGAGTATGGATTTGTGAGTGAGACAAATTTACTAAATATGTAGTGATTAACAAGAAACATTTATAAAAGGGTATATAGTGATTAATAAAGAAGGGGGAAGCAACTTAGAATAAAGTTATTTTGAAAAAAAGTAAAAAAATCAAATACTGATGATAAGGTAAAGGAGAATCAACTTTATCAGATGTCCTCAAAGGGACAAGGAGAATAAACTTTATCAGATTTCCTCGAAGGGACAAGAAGAATCAACTTCATATATTAAGGGCATGCACTAGTGGAAAAAACATCACCGTATTAGGTCAAAATAGGGGTTACTGATCTGGTTTTGGGTCGGGTCTGTTGGACTCGGAGTGGTTGACAAAAGTCAATTGATCCGGTTCACAACCTGATCAAATAACACTTAACCGATCCGGTTATAGCTGAATACCGGATCTAAAACTGTAGCTAACTGATTCGGTTTTCAGCTATAATCGGATCAGACTAGCGACATCAACCAATAAGAAAATCAAAGAGCTGGTATATTGAAGATTCTAGAAGAAGGCGAAGGAGACCAAAAATGACTTAGATAAAGAGGCTTGAATATGATATAAAGATTACGCTTTTAATTTGCAGGATCATATAGCACTAGCTCGAATTGATGAGCGGCCGAAGAGAACCTTTGTAATTTAATGATAACAAGAGAAAATCTTATGATTTATGCATTCGAGGCCCAAATTTGGGCATAAGACTTTGACACTATTATTGCTGTTGACAACTTTAGAGAATAAATTTTAGTTTTCTATATAGATTCCTATATAAAAAAAATTCTAATTATATTGGTAGTGTTCACATTATAGTAGAGTTTTGAACTTGCTTCACCTAAATAAATTATTATAGTTGGATGATTATCTTGTAAATCCTATAAATAATAAACTATAGATTTACAAATTCTTAAATGAGATGGGTGTACAATAAAATAATAAATTATCACAAGATGAGAATAACTTTTTACCCTAAATGGTTACTAATTCACTCGCCATTATGTGACTAGAACCAAACACTTACTAAAGATAACAATTTTTGTTATTATTCCTCTCCTCTTTTTGATTTTGTTCCCTTTCCATTCAATAGCTTGAACCAAACAAACATTTAATCTATTTAGAATGTTATGACCCATTTACAATATGTTGAAGTTAGTCTTCAATATGGTGTTTGGGAAGAGTATGGAAAATTGAAAGTCTCATATTGGAAGAATATGAGGGATGTATATGCTTTATATTACAAGGGACCACATTTATTATTGTTTCGAGTATTTGAAGGGAAACAATAGTGTGTCATATGCAAGGATAGGAGTTAGCTCAAGTGGATAGAAAGACCCTTTCTTGGCCCCGGTCGGGGTTCGATCCTTATCCCCAGCGATTATCTTTGGGGTGTTTTTTTCGCATGCTATGCATGCCTTACCAGCCAATGTGTTGGTGTTTCTTACAGGCTAGTAGCCTTGTAGGGGTTAGCCCTTGGGCTGACTTAATCTCCTAATAAAAAAAAAAAAAAAATAGTGTGTCATATGCTATAATTGTATATTATTATATACTTTCTCCATTTCTTTTAAATGCAACAATTGAACTTTTCCACTATTCACACCTACCACTTTGACTAAGATTTGTGATTTGTACATAATGAAAAATATAGTCAAGTGAGATCTTGTTAGACGTCTCGTGACCTACTTTCATAATATGTAATTTTTATAATTTTTACCTATATGTAATTATAGATATTTATGGTCAAAGTAATGTCTCGTTGCACGTGAAAGTCCAATTGTTGCATTTAAAAAGAAATAGAATAAGTATTATAATTTTTTTTGTCAAAGATTAGCACTGGGCATAATCACAGATAGCCATTAACCCTTAGCGGGAGAAGAAAGGTACGATTTAGATTTGTTTTTCCTATTCATGTATCCTAGATTAGCAGATAGATTTTCACTCTTTATCCATTCATTTACTAGTCATTAGGCTCCACTTCCTCCTCAAAAAATCCTAATAATTTTCTTCTAGTTTTGGGGCTGCCATCATCCTTTCGATGGTGGTAAGCCCCCAATTCTTCTTTTTTCTTCTAGTTTTCATTGTTTTTGTTATTAATAATCTTCCATTCTCTTGTCAAAAAAAAAAAAATCTTCCATTCTCTCTTTTTTTGATAGTTTTCTACCCAATTTTTGGGTTCTTTCTCTCCTTTCATGGAAGTTTGGAGTTTGGTTTTTTTCTCTTCCCACGTGGAATTTTAAAAATTGGTATGAGGAATTGTTCCTATTGGTTGAAGTTCGAGACCATCAACATCGAAGTATTGGAAATTCGGATGCGGTCAACATGGTTAAATCAAGAATTTTCTTCCTCAAACTATGTCAGAATAATAGACTTCCCCATCTAGCTGCGTGATTCAGCAAATACAAGGGGATTGCGCTGTATTGTTCGATCTAGTTCATTGTAGTTTATTCGAAGACGAATTTGATTTGATCTTGTCTGATTATTTTTTGTTTTTCTTTAATACTTATTGTAGATGCCGTTTGACCTTCAATTAATGAAATTTCTCTTACAAAAAAAAAACTACTCATTAGGCCCGGGCTATGCCGCGGGCTATTAAGATTTTCATGTTAAAGAAGTAGCATCTAATGTTGCATAGTTCATTGGTTAGAACTTAGAACTTTATTGTATTAACTTGAGTTCACGTGGTCGAATATTATACGGAGCATGTTCTATTTTTTTTAAATGTATGTTGATGACATTGAACAAAACAATTAAAGGGACAATGTTACGTGGCATGTAAACTTGTTTAAGAACGCTTTTTAATATATTTGTATAGATACCAAAAGGACAGTAAATCAATCCTGTCCCTGAAATCCCCATACTATATTTTTAACACCATACATCTACGACTTACGAGTACCTACTTACCGCCTTCCAGGCACAACCAATTTCTAAAGGGAAATCCCAATGGTAGGCTCAAGTGACGAGCTTTCCCATCTTTCCTAGCAAAATCTAGGGTTCAATTCCTACCCCAAGCATTTGCTTCGGATTTAAGGAGGGAGTGGGAGTTTGGGGGTGTCTGGCTTGTAATGGGCCTTTGGGTGGGGGCTTTGTGCGAGGGTAGCCTAGATGATTTTTTTTTTACCAACTTTTAAAAAAAATGAGCTACCACTGAAACTCAAGTTCTTGTTCATGTTTTGTTCATCTAGGAGTCAGACATGTGTTTCACTGTGGTTAATCAGGTCGAGTCCATAAATAAATTTATGTAGATAAACAAACTTTATGCATAATTAAAAAGGAAAACTAAATCGGATTGAATTTCAAAAATAATAGTTGAACCATTAATAATTCATGCTACCATTACTACAACAAAATTACTCAAATAGAAGGTACAAGAAGTTCAACCAGACAAAAATGAAATTTTCTTTATTTTTCAGATAAAACCATACAAAAGAAATGAAAATAGCATCTTTCATAATAATTAACTGTCTCCCCACTCAAACAATTATTCTGTTGCAGACTATGGAGATTATGAACTACTTGAAATATGATTATCATAGGACTAAGCATATGTTTATCATTATATATGCGTTTCTCGACCAGCTCCTTAATGTAGTTTTGTAGAAAACTCTTGCTTTATTTGGCACCAAATTTCAGGCGAACTTCAATGAATTCTCTACGCTTTGGATGAAATAATCAACAAATTCCTTTTCTTTCGTTGCCTCATGAAATTTACATTTGTTTCCTTGGCGCTGGTATGAATTAAGCCTGCAATTATGTAGTTGAAATCAATTTTAACGTTCAAGAGAAAATCAAATAATTACGTCGCATATGTAAAATTGTTTTTGGGTGAAGCAATATTTAACCCTCGACCTCTTAGGGGGTTTGTTAAACGTCGCCCAAAAATTATTTAAAATCGCCCCAAATTTATTTTTATAGACTATTTTACCCTTCCTTTTTTTCCACACCACCCACCACCACCTGCCACCCCCTGCCACCCCCTGCAACCACCCGCCATCACCCTACCTCCCCACTGCCACCCACCACCTCCTCCACCACCCACCGGAAGCCGTCAAATTTTTTTAGGACCATGGAGCGAACGTTTGGCCTGTACCTGCTACAACTAATTAGTTTTACCATTATTCTAATTATCTTAGTTAGCGAATGTAAAATTGATTCGCTTTACAATCGATAATACATTTTTCGTTTAATTTTAATCTAGACACTTTATATTCTAGCATTATTAACATACTACTTTACTTTGATCATCTTTAGTGCTTTATACGCAAGCAAATTCATAATATTTAGAATATTGTTAGATTCGTCTCAACGTATTTTATAAAAATAACAATTTTTAATTTTTGATAATTAAATATATTAATGATCAACTGTGGCACTATCAAGCGTAAAAAAAATATAACTGTGTAATATAAAAAGTCATATAGAGTTAAGACCTAGCTCAGAGCTATCCTTAAAAGTTTGGGGCCATTTGACCCCAATTATAATTTAATTTTTTGTAACTTTTTTTTAATAGAATCTTAAAGTAGCTTTCCTACATATATTTGAGAAACAAAAAATATTGTGCAGCTACTAATATATTACTCTCTATTAAGCTAGATAACGTTACCACTCCAATGTTATTAATATATTTGATGACTATTGCTGTGAAATTAATTGAGGGCGTATTTTTTTCTTCTTTTTTCAATGGCTACAACAAAATTATAGGCATGTTAGAAGGACTGCATTTATAAATTATGACACCCTTTAATCTATACTAATATATTAAAAGACGTTCCTAAGCAAGGAACGATGCCACTTGGCGCCTTCACGCTGAGTATTTTATGCTATGTTATCCACATACACTAAAAAAATAGAAAATGCATTATGTAAGATTCGATCCCAATATCACAAACATATATACTAATGTCTTAACCACTAAACCAAGTGATACTTGATGTTATTATTTCAAAGTAATAAAAGAAAGATATAATTACCCGGGGCGTAGCCCGGGCTTAAAAACCAGTTATTCGTTAAAACTATACAGTATGATAAACACACTGTGTAATTATATGATAGTAGTACTTCGTTGGCATTTAAACATGTGTAAATTAATTATGTTATACTTTGTTCATCTCTAGATAATAGACCATATTTCTCTTAATAATTTTTTAAAAAAATTAATAGACCATATTTGATTTAAAGTTAAGGTCTATTTCAAGAAATTATGAACTAATTAAAGATAAATAAATTGCTAATTATTCACGATTCAGCGAGTGAATATTAAATTTCTCTATTTCCCACAAAAAAATTACACAAAACCATTCTCACCTCTCAAAGTCTCAAGACTTTGTTGTTGACAGAAGTATTTGCCACGTTCAAGATATTTGGTTGGTCTGCAGGCAACAAATTCATTAAGTAAACAGTAATTATTTGGACAATCGAATCAAGCTGAGAATAAGATTAAAAGATACGCAATCGTTAAATAAAAAATCATGCAGTGATATATTTATTTTCTAAAGATTACAACCGTTTGATTTTATTTTTGTAAATAACATTTTGATTTATATAATTGTCAATGCACAGCACAAATTTGATTATTAAAATTTATATTTTATTTCAGAAATATACATTGTGGCCAATTCAATACCATTTAATTTTATAATTTAATTAAAAAGTATGGTTAATACTCCCTCTATCCCTACAAAGTATTGAATAATGAAAAAGTCAAACTATTACGATTTTTGCAGATCAACGAAAGAAATAATGTCTTAGTTGATCAAAAATAAATTTGAAACTAAGAATGATTTCAAAGGAAAACATTTTGCCGTAGACGTCTCTTACTTAGAGGAGTTGGGAGGACAACAAAACAAGCCCCTATAACAATGTAGCATAGCAATAGAACTAATCCTTTCATGTAGTGAGAAGTTCCATCCTGCGCAACACATAAATTTTGTGTTAGAAAAAATAATCTATATATATATATATATATATATATATATATATATATATATATATATATATATATATATATATATATATATATATATTATGAGAGTTATCTAGTAGTTGAAACTCATGAAAAGATAATTGAATCGAAATTTTACCTGTAAAGTGAAGGCAGTGACGATTATTGAAAGAGCAAGACAACCGGTTTCGATGGTGTTAAAATCAAGATCCATCTTAATACCCATTATCCATGCTACTATTACACACAATGGTACCTGCGCAAACAATTAAAATAGGATATCCATTAGTAAAAGTCTTATATGGACCTGGTCCACACTAAATTAGTGTGGACCTAATGCTAATTCATGTGATTTATGAAAAAAAATAGTCACTATATAAAAAAGTAGATATAGAAAATGAGTAGATATAGATTCTATAAAGTTTGACTATGTGAAAAAAAGGTTACCATATCACAAACTGAAAATTCCATCATGATAAACTAATGTAAGAAAGAGTGACTATATTAAAAAAAACGGTCACTATGATCGAAAGTAACTGTTTAGTGTAACTTAAGATTTTTAAAAGGTTACTATATGAAAAAAAAGGGTCACTATGTTAAATAAGTGGCTTTGGTCCACAATAATATTAATGTGGACCAGGTCCACGCAAGATTAACTCTATCCATTATCTAACCCGTTCATGTCTCATACCATTTTCTTCTAGGGCATGGCATAAATGAGACATTTATCCTAAGATAATTATCTCTAAGCCGAGCAAAAAAGTCGAATCTCACGTTTTTTAGTTATTATTATTATTATTATTATTATTATTATTATTATTATTATTATTATTATTATTATTATTATTATTATTATTTGTGACTTGAAATCTTGTGAATGGCATAAGGCTGACTTTGAATGCACATATCTCTCAATCTATAATTATTTTTGATGTGATTCAAATTGGAGGTGGTAGCTTGTTTCAAGAGCTTTCCAACGATAAGTCATATGTCCAATTCCGCTGAGAAACGAGAAAGTTACGCCCGTTTTACGAAGAACTGACGAGAGCATACCGCGACTCGCGGCAGCCACAGCGCCTCGCAGCCATCACCGCGCCTCGCGGTTTGCGAGACGCGTTTCCGAATCGGATTTTTCTTTTTAGGGTTTTGTACGGAGTATATTCTAGGGTTTTTGTGCGGGGTTCCTTATGTTATAAAAGGACCTCTTGGTGTTCATTATTTGACACAACTTATGAAACACTTTTAGCCTCTAGAATTTAGGACTCCTTGTGATTATTCTCCCTGTTTTTCTCCATCATAGTGAAGAAGCTCGAATCCCCCACCTGTGGACGTAGGTCTATTTTGACCGAACTACGTAAATCCTTGTGTTATTTTGTTTATCTTCTTTATTGTTTTTCTCATCCTTATTATTTCATTGATTTTGTTCCGCATTAATCAAACTACAACACCCCGATTCCTAACAATTAATATTATTATTATTATAATAATTATTTTTATTATAAAAATGCCCTCTAATAATTAGTTAGAATAACTCCAAAACTCTCCTTTGATATAATCTATTTTGATGGCGTTTAAAAAACAACGCATTCATAATAAAATTCATAGAAAGCGCGTTCTATTTCGTTCTTAATGTACAACAACACTTTTTTTGCAACTATTAACCTAAAAGGAATTAGTAATAGGATCTTGAGTTTTAGTAGTAATAAAAGGATTATATACATTAATATTTATACATTTTCAATGTTTATAGTCTCAAATTTGTTTAGCATTTGATAAACACTTACCACAAACATGGAAATCTGAGTGGCAGATCCAAGAGCAACACCCAAGGAAATATCCTGTTGATATATGCATATGCAAGATATAGCTTCAATTAGCTGATTAATCTATATATATATATATATTAAGTGTAGACACATAATCGTGAACACGCCTACATTAACACAAAATGAAGACATCATAACACTTATTTAAGACAACATACCAATTTGTTTTTGAAAGCAAAAATGACAGCTCCAGCATGTTCAGCTGCATTTCCTACAATTGGAAGCAGAATTATGCTGATGAAGCTCACTGATACACCCCATGAATCAGAAGCTGCCTGCCAACCATAATGCATACAAAAACATCAATTTTATCACAAATCCCAATAATATGCATTAAATAATTACTGTCGCAATTTATTATTATCTGAAACCAAAATATGTCAGATAAAAGCTTAAGAAAATGTAATAATTAGAAGAAAATTACCTCAATTGTACCAACAACATACTCAGATAATAATGCTATAATAGCAGTCATTATAGTTAACCATGCAAATCCACTCCAAAACCCAATAACAGGAACTTCTTCTGGTGTATCATCATCATCAGAATCCTGGTAGTTTAATGATTCATGAGCATTAGATTACTAAGTTACTAATTAAAGTTATAGTTATGATTAGGAAATGGTCAACAACTGCCTAATATATGTCATTTTTAAAAACAACTACCTTATAATTTTTTTTAAACAACTAATTATTATGACAATAATTTCCATCAAGATACCATTACCTTTTGCTGAAAAAATCGACTTAAAAAGATGTTATTTGGAGGATTTTTGAAGTATAATTGAAAAAAAAGGGAGGGAATGTTTTAATAAAAGGAGTAGAAGTGTTAAATGTGACCATATTGGCGTGATTATTTGAAATTTTCAGGTAAACAAAGTAGTACCACTCTGATATAAAGTTCATAAGTAGTTATGTTTTAAATAAAATCACTCTCTTTCACAATACTTGACACACTTCTTCTGGCACGCTCGCCAACGCATAACTTTAACTATTAATATCTCTGATTCCCTACATGTAAAAATTATAAACAGTTGATATTATGAAAGTATATATCGAGACGAATCTAACAAGATCTCAAATGAGTATATATATTTAGTAGTCGTTTATAGAAAGTTAATTATTAACAAGTATTTCTTATAATTAAGCTATTAAAATAAAGCATTTGGCGATTAGAGAGAATAATTGATCACCTCTTGAGCCTCAAAGAATTGCCTATGAGTCCATAATTGGAAGATTAGGTAAGCAATGTAAGCCACAAGCATGACAATGCTGCATACTCTGGATAAATTGAGCGTTGATTGGGCTACAGTTTGAGCAGATTTAGCACTAAACTTGAAGAGCAACGGCAAAATGTGGCAGAATAATCCCAGTAATAAAAGAAAGCAGTTTACATCCGCTTGCTTCTGTGAAAATTTTACAAAACAAATGAACATGAGTCAATAGAAGAAGTTATCATAATCTAAACCCTAACATTGTTTTAGTACATGATCATTAAATAAATTCCACTTTATAAATGAGAATTCTTATATTCATTGTTCATTACCCGCATGGTACACCCAATAGGTTGTTTTTTGCTCATTTGGAGCCCCCTATATATAGCTAGAGTAATGGGCTAGAAAAAGGAACGATTTACATAGATTTTATCATACCAATTATTCCCTTTCATATCACTTTTAATTTTTTTTATTCAATGTTCTTTTTGTGTTGTACAAAGTCAGATATGAAACCGATGTAGACGATATTAGATCCTAAGGTTTTATGTGCGTAGTGGACATATGTTGTTTAAATATATAGTCGCTGATACAATTACTATAGAATGTATTAATCTTGACTATAAAGATTCAAGTTTTGTTGGTGACGTATGCCATTTCTTAACTCCTTTAATTTCATTGAACTCAACACTCAAAATTGGAAATATTGTGAATGATAGAGTATAAAACTATTCCTCGGGTAAAAGGACCAACTCAACTAAAAGGTTAAGGCGATGGTTAAAGCCCCATAAATAGTTTTATACTCTATCAATGAATATCAACAATAATAATATTAGGTTAATAATTTACCCTATCAAACTTTTGCTCCTTGTTGAGGTTGGCAAGGCCACCACAGAAGAGAGAAGTTCCAAGAACCAAGAGAAGGTTAGAGAGAATAGAACCAAGAAGTGAGTACTTCACCACATCTATTTTATTTTGGCTCAAAGCCAGAATTGCTATTATAAGTTCCGTTGCATTTCCACATGTTGCATTCAGAAGTCCTCCCACTGCACACATTAATGAATTAATTATTTGTCATAAACCTCATTTTTTTTCTTCATAATTTAGAAATATTACTAGCACAGAATTCAATTTAATCGAGTGTATAAATTACCTGTTGGACCTGTGTAACACGCAATTTGTCTGCAAGTTCATAACCAAAATTTCAAAAGGATTGATATATCAATTAAGAATATATATATATATATATATATATATATATATATATATATATATATATATATATATATATATATATATATATATATATATATATATATATATATATATATATAACAAAATGTTTCGACCAACGAAGCAAATTCAAGACAGCATGATGCTATTATATAATGAAGCTGAAAAGAACTTGTCGAGTTCAAAGTTTAACAAGAGAAACTCAAAGTTCATAGTTGTTATAAGTTATAACACACACAAACAAAGATATCTAACACATTCCAAAACTCTCCCTTTTTTTGCCCAAATTTCTTCCGAAAATCCCTTATTATAACTTATAACAGTTAATGTCAAAGGACCAACGCAACCAAAAGTTTAAGCTGATGGTTGGAGTCCCATGAATAGTTTTATACTCTATCACGCCCCCTTATGCGAGAGCCCATTGGGCTTGAAGTGTGGATGCAGCACATGCCTCCCTCATACCTGGTGTTAAATATTCCACTTAGAAATGAGGGGTGGATGAAATTTGAACTCGTGACTTTTATGTCACGTTGGCTCTGGTACCATGTCAAAGGACCAACTCAACCAAAAGCTTAAGCTGATGGTTGTAGTCCCATGAATAGTTTCATACTCTATCAGTTAAGGATACGTTATAGCTCGTCTAAACAATGTCATATAGGACTCTATTGATGCCTCTTATCTGAGTCATGCCGTCTTTTCACCTTCGTTAATTTTTTAATGCTTTAGAAAGATGGTAACACTAAATACAAAAGCTACCATTGAAATTGGATAGCTGAATAAATATGTGGGAATGAAAAGGAGAGGTCGTAATAGTTGAAGAGGCACAACGAAAGAGCTCAAACACAATTGTAACGAGTGTGATGTCCATGCCCTAAGATGAAAGTACAAAAAATGGAAGGTTAAACGCCGGAAGTTTGACTATTGATCGAAATCCGGTCATAAGATGTGTATCTTAATAAAAAGAGTAATATAAGGTATTTTTTTACAAAATTTCTAATAAGCGAAGTATTTTCTTACAAATTTAATTATTTTTATAGAGTAAGTAGTAAACTTAATCAATTTATAAATTCAAATTGTGAGGAAGAAGAATCTAAGAAGTAAGCAGGCTTACTCAGTTAGAAAGCTCACGCGCTCCGCAAGAGGGGCAAGTGCAAGTAAGCTCAAAGCAAAAACCCATTCCTGCCAACAAAATAAAGTATGCCATATTATTCTTCAATAAATATTAAAAAAATAATTAATTCATGTAGGTCATGGCATAATAATATAATTTTATAAGATTGTCCATTACTTCTTTTCAATGCAACTAGTATTTTGGCCCGGGCGATGCCCCGGGCCAGTTACAATTATCAAATATATTATTATATATAAATTTCATAATTGATTTTATTAGCTTTTCGTAATATTTTTGTCTAGTGCGAAATTGAAAAATGGACATTATGACATGATGAGTTGTTTAAAATAACTTCTAAGGAGTTGGGGATAAAAAATAACAATTTCAATGGAATTAGGGTAAAAGAATGTTATTGCTTGATAAAAGTATTAGACATCAAAAAAATTGTCTATGTCTTTATACTTACATATAATTATGCCTTTATTATGTTTTACTTTGAAACATTAAGCATTAAAATTGTAGTGGATTAGTGGTTAAACACTCACATTTTGTTTCAAAGGTCTTGTGTTCAAATCCTAGTAGCTACACATTGTTAATATTTTTTAATGAGATCATAAACATGTGCATTAGAAGTTTGAGAAGAGTGCCACGTGGCACCCTTCCTTTGAAGGGAACACCTTTTAATATATTTGTCTAGATTCTTTTTGTATTTTCTCATTATGCTATCAGTGATGAGATTAATTTCCCGTTTATCTAGCCAGGATCCTTAGACCATTAAGCAATATCTTTTCAATGTCAGAATAGTAAAATATGTTGGATGAGATTAGTGTCTGGTGAGCCTGCAGAAATTTGTGTAGCATAATGAAAATAATGTGATTTGTAGAGTGTTAGCTAGCAGTTTTTACCAAAGAAACAAGTAATACACATAAGTTATGGTTTATGGCTTTGTAATTGTTTCCTTAAGTTTTTGAAGTCCCTTAGGTATTGAGAGGTCAATTCTACAAGGTAAGCCACAGCCTAAGGGTTTATAATTGTTTATTTTGTTATTGGGTGAATTTATATAATTTCTTCTTCTATCGATAAAAATATATTGAAACATTAATTATTGTAGCTGGATTTGAGTTCATTCACTAAACACACGGGCATACCTAGTGACTGGTACACCCCCTCACATTTTTCTGCATCACATTTAGACCGTGAGCACATGAGTGAAGAATGCATAAAGTGTTAGTGGTGTACGTTTTTCGACTGGAAATAGATTACTATATTATCTTGCATAACTTCCGAATTTGCACAACACTACTTGGCCTTCATGAGTGATGTAGTTATAACATATACTTAGATATAGTAGTGGTACTTCGAATCACCCTAACAAAATCTCTACTTACACCCGTGACAGCCTCATGAAAAAGTATAATAAAAAAAAGAAGCAAGCCAAAACCACCACATGAATCTCTAAAACAGGAAAAGTGAGAGTCTAGAGAGTTAATGTTGTATAACCTTTGTGAGCTGCTAGATGACCTTAAACCTTAGCTTATAACGTTAGCGTAATTCTTGCATTAATAAGTACTCAATATATACTTATATTAAAAAGAATTTGCATGCATGATGATATAGGCCAAAAAAATGCATGCATAGTATTTTTTCAAAACTAACTAGCATTAGAAAAACAAATTATTATGAAGTGACATATGTGTGTTACTTACTCTTCCAAAACTGTAGACATGAGCTGCAATAGCCAAAGGAATAGCAGGAAAAAGAAGAGAAAGCTTAGTCCCCAATATAACTTGTTGTAGATTATTGAGAATGTTTCTTAACCACCCAATTCGAACCTTCGAAATTAGTTGAAGTTCAGATTTCTTTCGGAGGGAAGAAGAAGACATGGTATGGGCCGTCCGACCGGGCCGGGTCTCCTTGATAGTCCCCTTCAATCCTCCACTCTCCATACCTACCCACACTCCAGTAGCATCTTGTTGTATACGTGATGAATCCATTTTTTCTTACAAGTAACCTTTTTTTTTTTTTTTTTTTTTGTGGAAATTTCCTTTACAAGTAAGTAACTAATAGTTATCTAATTGCATGCCTATCATCTACACTGCAGTGCTATATACTGCTGATCCTCTTGCTGTTTCCTAGAAATTTCTCTCTTTTGTTTGAGCTTTGTAGGTATGCGATGGCCCGGCCCGATTATATTCGGGCTAGATTTTTCGGGCTAAAGTTGGACTCGGACTAGAAGTTGGGCTTTTTTTTTTTGGTTAAAAGTATAATTGGGGACTAGGCCCAGCACAATTACGTAGGTTTGGACGATATAAAGCCCAGTTTCTCGCATGACCAAAAACCTAGGCCCTAAATAGACCAATTTATTTCAGGCTTAGCGATGATCGCCCTGTCAAGCTCTTGATTATCTCTAATCTATGGAGGGTCGTCTCAAATATTTTTGGAATTATATTTCTTAAAAACTTGGACTTCTGTAAAATGAGAAAAGACAAAATTTCATATTGCAATAATATTTTCTTTATAAAGAGACACTACTATAAAATAAGCTTAAGAGAACTGTTAAATTGGGCTTTGGAGAAAAAAATAAAATAAATTGAACACCTCTTGGCCTCGGTTCATTTCACTTCGATTCGGTTTAATACAACTACTTTCTTCTCACGTTTTACTTCATTTCACTTGAGTTGAGTTGAATTCAACTTGTTTCATTTCGGTTCGGCCAAAGACAAAAGAATGAGAGTTTAAATGAGCGTAATACTCTCAAGTTAAGAAAAATCAATTATGTTTGTTGGCAAAAAAAAAGTAATAGGCTCATCTGTTTAGAAGTTAGTAATAGTGTTTTTTGGTTTTTGATGCTCGGATACAAACATGTCTCGAATGCATAAACCCCCGTGCTAGACCTTTTGGGAAAGGGCCACGGGTAACTTAAATATGAAAAATTAAATTTTTGCCCGGTCCGAAAATGGCTCGAAAAGCCCGTATGACCCGGCCCGAATTACCAAGTTTTGAAGAGGGAATTTCGGTCCGAGGCTTGGGTCCGTTTCGGGTCACTTTTACCAAAGCCAGGCCAGACCCGGCCCATGATGACCCTAGGATTTCGAAATCCAACATGTTTCACTAACGCAGGCTTGCCTCGAAAGGTTTTGGAGCCTAAGGATTTCATTTTTGACCTCAGCTTAGACTGATTTGGAGTGAGAATAGTACACTTATTAAGTGATCAGAAGTTATTATTACAGTGAAGATTTCTTTATGGTTCTTTTAATCATCGGACATCACAGTGCCATAGAGTTCCAATGTAGGTGTACGTCTAATCAAACAACCTAAAAAGGGATTTAAGTTAAGTATTTCGAGACATTCCAGCAAACAACAATATAAATAATGTATTATGACTTATGAGATAGTATTAAGAAAGTTTCTATCTTGTTTACTTGTGCTTAATATTTGTTTCCTAAAGTCATGTTGCTTTAAGACTCTTATTTTTTATTGTTTAAGGTAAGATGAAGGGGACTCATTTGAATGGGGATAAGGGAAAATCCTCAAATGAGTCCCATGAGCATTGATCCCTAGACCTTAGGGATATGAGGTAGGAAGCGATGCCACTACTCTACCACCTCAACCTTTGCTTTAAGACTCTTATACTAATAATACAATTTACAAAAAGAACGTATATATGTACTACGTGTACAGTTAATTTATTGTGAGACCCCTTAAATTTTAGTCAATATAGGTCGCTTTTTAAGTTATAATGAGTTGCTTTTTAAGTCAAAGGGATAACTTTGGAACAAAAAGCTTAGCTTTTTCCTATAAAGTGTCACTTCTATATAAGTGACCCAGTAAAAAGTTACCCCCGACAATAATTTTCTATGCACCCGTCTCATTTAAGAACTCGTCTTACAAAAATTTATGCCAAAACGCGCTTTCCCCAATTTCCCGAAATGGTAATATTTATTTCGATTTTTTTAATCCATCTAAAGGCCTATTTAGCGCAAGTTGTTAAGGTACACTAGCGGAAAAAAACGAAAGGGCTGCTGTTAAAACAGCCCTAAGGGCTGCGTTTTTGGCCAGCAGCCCTTTCCGTAGCAGCCCTTCACTAAAAGTGAAGGGCTGTGGTTCAAAACCGCAACCCTTCACAACGAAGGGCTGCGGTTTAGGCCCAAAACCGCAGCCCTTCCATATTGTACAAAGGGCTGCGGTTTTGAACATAACCGCAGCCCTTTTGACCCAAAAAAAAAAAAATTTTTTTTTTTTGCATTTTTTTACTCCTAAATATTATATTTTTTGTAATTCCCCTTGAATGTTGATTTTTACAGTCATTCCTCACCCTTATTCTTCATTTAGCTCACACGAATCACAATAATGGTGATTGACCCGGTTGAAATCATGAAACATATCAATTCCACTGTATAACAATTCAAGGATTGAAACTCATCCCCAATCAAACGCTTATTCAAAGGGTAACAAGAGTTATTCAGTACCAAATCATAGATAAAACCGCAATTCTACAGAACTTTGCATCTAAGTTGACATTTAATTGTGGAAAAAGAAAACCGAAGACAAACCACAATGCTCTTGAAGAAAGCAATTAGGTTCAGCAGCAAGCACTCTATTAAATTATTCATCACAAATACAACACCAAAATCATCACACAAAAATACCAAATTAAACCAACCAAAATGTAGAGCGAAGTGTTCGAGGATTTTTCAACAAGATCTGAATCAAAACTACGGTGGTGCGCGACGAAGATTCCGGCGAACAAGAACTGAACTCACTGGTCGAAGAAGATTCCGGCGACGTTGGTGCGCGCGACGAGAGCGAAAACAACCAAGAAGTAATCGTACCGTTAAAGCCTTCAACGGCAGCATAGATAATAACCTTAGTAAGAAGTTCAAAAACCCTAGCTAGAATTGGGGCAAGATTGATCAAACACATGATCTGTAAAAGAAGAAAAATAAAGAAGAATTATAAAGGGCTGCGGTTAGCCTCAAAACCGCAGCCCTTCATATAGTATGAAGGGCTGCGATTTCTTGTTAACCGCAGCCCTTCACTAGAAGGACTGCGTTTTTCTTTAAAACCGCAGCCCTTTATACAAGAAGGGCTGCGTTTTTTAAAAACGCAGCCCTTCCAGCGCAGCCCTTCCATTTTTTTCCCCTAGTGGTAGCTTTTAATAGTTTAACTTAAAACACTACTTAAGAATGTTAAAGGACCAACTCAACCAAAAGTATAAGTTGATGGTTGAGGCCCCACAAATAGTGTTATACACTATGACGCCCCCTCACGCAAGAGCTCTTTGGGCTTGAAGTGTGGATGCAACACATGCCTTCCTCATACCTTGTGCTAAATTTTCCACTTGAAAAGGAGGGGTGGAGGAGATTTGAACTCGTGACCTTTATGACACGCTGGCTCTGATAAGCTTTTGGTTGAGTTTTTGGTTGAGTTGGTCCTTTGACAAAGACAAATAAGAGTGTCTGATTTGGTAGTGGTGTGGGAGTAGTTTAGCGGTAGAAGTAGTATTCAGTAATGGTTTTATTTGAGTTATTGTCTAACTTTTTGTAAAAAAAACTACTTTAACAACTTCTTTTCACTAAACATCAATATTTTAGATCGCTACTCCAACAGCTAACGACTATACAACAACCATTAAACTACTACTAGCACATACAACTAACAGTTAAAAACTACAACCACAACCTACTGGATTACAAAACTCTCCTCATTGACGAGCGAGTCTTGGCTACGCAACAAATCCTAAGTAGTTTCCTCTCCTTTCTTTTTCTCTCACCAAAATAGTTTAACCTACAACATTTGACAACCACTTCATAGTTATGGAAAATAAATAAAGAAATCTTTTCTTGCCTGTCCCATACATTCTTTGTTTTGTTTTATGAAGGTCTCTTCTCTTGTAGTATCCAATTATTTCATCAACTAAATTTGATTTAAGGTTGAGACTGATTTTTCACTCTTTTCGAAAACAAAAAGGATCATAGATAAGATTATACTGGATGAATCTTCAAAAATACTCTACGTACGTCTAAACGTACTCACGAACTTTCATTCAAATATGGGCTAATCTTCTAACCGATAAGGGACTGTTTGTCTTACAGTGATTTTGTCAAAAAAACAAGCCCCATATCCTGCACACACAATGCCATACCTCGTTATCATCCAAACAGAAACTGGTTCACATGATTTCCATTGCACTTTCATCAGGTGCGTGTCAAATTTTTTGTTATTTTTTGCTCGAGGGGGACGTGTGTGTCACTTGTACCTTCTTCCCACGAGTAATTTAACGATTGACTCATTATTAACCTATATTTTAAATTTTAGAGATTTACTTTGGAGTTCAACAATACAATTTGAGACTCACTATGAGACCAAAAAGGGAGAAATGTATCAGAGCTGAAAATAACAATGTGATTCTATGAGTGATGCCATGAACGAACTTAAAAATTTAAAGCTATATTGCTCGGACTCAGGTACCATGTCCAACACGGGTACATGTCCAAGTTTACGACTCGCCTATTTTTTGGCTCAAAATGAAGTGTCGAAGTGTCCCACCCATGCCCGAGTGTCGAGGATCCGACACGTGTACTTGAGGTGAAATCAACAGTGCGAGCAACATAGATTAAAAGTAAGGAATCAACATGTATCTTTTTTGAAGGTTTAGAGGACATGGGAAGCTCTACGTGTCCCAACATTATTGTGCATGATGCAAATAAGAATGAACTCGAAAAAAATATAGTCTATTTTATCCTTGGTTCCACTACTTTCAATTTTTGAAGATCGTGTGACCCGACTCAAACCTAGCCCAAAAATGCTGGGTTAGGCTTAAAAAGTAAAAACTCAATCAATATATAAAATGAATTGTACAACGGAAATTACTGTAAAATCAGAAATACGTGCAATTAGAAATGTGGGACGGATTTTTATATGTAAGTGAGAAAGGTGTGCCGTGTTATGACATTATCTTAGAAGCAAAGTTCGTACCGCCAATGGTGCAAGCGGAACTGACATTGTCGTCCAAGATTTAATGTAGCGGCACTTCATAATAGAGATTCGGAAACTTAATTATACTCCCTCCGTTTCTTTTTAATGGTTACACTTGCACTTTTCACGCATGCCAATGCAAAACTTTGAGGATATATATCTCTAGTTTTGTATTTGTAAAAATTATAAAAAGTACATATTAATAAAATACATACTAAGACGAATATAACAAGATCCCATATGAATATGTTTTTGTTCATGTATAAATCACAAATGAGGGTCAAAGTGCAACTTGTGAATAGTGTAAAATGTCAAAGTGTAACAATTAAAATGAAACGGAGGGAGTAATTAATATGCTCAGAACCAGAAATGGAGAAGAGGAAGATAAGTTAATTTTTCGTGCTCGAAAACAGATTTACCAAGGAAAATTTAAAAGGCAGTAAAGGGCGAGTAATCTGATCTGGAGGCAAATAAATATGGTTTTTAGCAAAAAAATCTAGAATGGGTTGTGGATATTAATTACTAATTAGCTTCATTGATAAGGTTTCTGATCATAGATTACTATGTGTACGTCTTGTGAGTTGCAAGAGATGGGGAAAGGCCAAAAAGAAGGAAATTGAAAGGAAAATTCCATACTAATGATACTATATAGGCTATAGCTTGAGCCAACTAAAGGTACAGCATGGGGAATATATATGCACTATATATATAGTTTACGTATCAAACTTCTCTGATGTTTTCAATTGGCAAATAGCAAATGTTTTTGCAGTTACAACATTAATCTCTTCGAACTCATTAATCTTTATTACATGCATAATATGGCTGTGATGAAATTCACATTCTTGATTTCGGTGGTAAGATACTGCCTTGATCTTCTTTGCACTTACTGTAATTGGTATATGGATGTGGTCTCTGCTAGCCAATACTTTGGATATGTTCTACTCTCCACTTAGTGTTTCGTTTGATTTTCTATTTGGTATAGTAAGCCTTAAAGTGGCATGATGCAGATGGTACCCACGTACACATAATGAATAAACTAATTGGTGTCTATTTTGTTTGAAGATTGTGATCACAAATTGAGAAAAAATGGTACAAGTTGTACATATACACACCTAGATGCACCCTTGGGCACACACAAAGGGAGCTAGGCTCGGACATTCGCCAAGGCCTATCTTAAGAATTTGTGGATAATGTAGCTAAGCTTTTAACTTAGCACCTTATATCTCCAAGTTCATTTGTTCAATATTACTCTTATGCTTATAATTTTGTAATGGGAAATTTCCTCAGTACCCCGAGGTTTGGCGTAATTCCCAAGATACCCCCACATTTTGGGGAATTCTCGGATACCCCGAGGTTTGTGTTTGTCTTCAAAATACCCTTACTAATGACGGCAGGCTAACGCCGTTAATTTTTTTCTCTCTCTCTCTCTCTTCCGTTTTCTCTCTTTCCTCCCACCATCCTCCATTGATGAACCTCCAAGCTTTCTTTCTCCTCCCACCATCCTCCAAGCTTTCTCCAATTTTCTCAGAATTTTCTCTCTCCTCCCACCATCCTCCAAGCTTTCTCCAATTTTCTCAGAATTTTCTCTCTCCTCCCACCATCCTACCTCTCGTTTTTCGGTACCCAAAAAACCCCATTCATTGCCATCTTTCTCTCTCCTCCATTTCATTCTTTTAATCCTCAAACTCCGACTTTCTTCTCTCCAAAATCCACGAATCTCATTTTCCGGATCTTCCACCAATTTCAAATTTCCAGATCGAGCTTATCAAAAAAAAAATTAATTTGATTTTCGACACAAAATTTTCTGATTATTTTTCTTGGATCTAGCTGAATTTTTTTCTAGAAATTAATTACTGGTTTGTAGTGTGCCATTGATTATATACAAAATCTACACTGGTTCAAATGATGATGATGTCTCGGGTTCTCCATCCCTGGTTCAAATCCCACCTAAAGTGGTTTTCATTTTTTTCTTTTTTGGTTTTAATCACTACTTGGAGGATGGTGGGAGGATGGTGGGAGGAGAGAGAAAGCTTGGAGGATGGTGGGAGGATGGTGGAGGAGGATGGTGGGAGGATGGTGGGAGGAGAGAAAGCTTGGAGGTTCATCAATGGAGGATGGTGGGAGGAAAGAGAGAAAACGGAAAGAGAGAGAGAAAAAAAATTAACGGCGTTAGCCTGCCGTCATTAGTAAGGGTATTTTGAGCACAAATACAAACCTCAGGGGTATCTGAGGAATTCCCCAAATGTGGGGGTATCTTGGGAATTACGCCAAACCTCGGGGTACACTCGAGGAAATTTCCCTTTTGTAATTTATTGAACAATATATATATAGTTGCAAGAATCCTCCTTTTTCGAACGCTATAGCCTCACACTGTCACACAAGACATGTACAACATGATTAGTGCACACATCTAACATGGGATCACACACTGGCAAGGCATATATATGCACATATGTCTAATATAGACAGACATAGTTGGGACTTATGTCTCTTATTGCATTCTAAAATCTCGTAAAGATTACATCCCAAAGTAAAATTCAAGATAAAAAACATGTATGGCTTAGAACAACCTTGTTATATTCATATTGCACGCTTAGAAACAAACTTAAAGTCGGTGTAAGATGAGGTGAGCTCCATTTTGGGGCTGGAGGGCAAGAAGAGTAGTAGGAGCATGGGTGTACGATGGTGAGAGCTCAAAAGCAAAGCGCTGCAATATCATAGACAACGCAAGCTTAGCCTCAATTAGTGCAAAGTTTTGCCCAATGCAAATTCGAGGCCCCCAACCGAAGGGAAAGTATGAGTTACTCCCCTTAGTTGCTTTTGCAATCCCTTCAGAGAATCTCTCCGGATTAAATTCTTTGGCATCATCACCCCAAACTTTGGGATCCAAATGAGCATGGAGTATTGACAATGAAACTACCACCCCAGGAGGTATAGTTAAATCTCCTAGCTTTGTTTCACAATCATATATCCTTCGAGAGGTTGCGACGATAGAAGGATACAATCTTAGCACCTCATATAGTATCATTGTCACCTAATAGCAAGCACAAACAAACAATTAGCATTAGCTCATTCTCACTTAGCTTGTTCAATATATAATCAATCCTATGGAAATAAATAATGGAATACTATGCGATAGTTTACTTTAGAGGAAGAAACGAACCTTTTAAGGGGCTTGACTCAGCGTGGCCCCTATAAAGTTTTGGGGGAAAAAATTTAATACAACTTGCTATATATGGTATTTAGCCTAATAAAGAAAAGGCCAAAATAATAATATCACATGGCTCAGTCACCGTAGAAATAGATTAATCTGCCCGTAGCCATGAAGGGAAACAGGAAATGGGGAAGGGAATGGGGGATACCCACATGTTGGGAAAAAGTTGTGATGAGTAACTGATGACTGATGAATGATGAATGGTGATGTTGATGTTTTTTTTTGTTAATTCTATTTGTGGTGCACGTGACCAAAGCTTAGATGGTGCACACGCTAGTACATAGAGCATGGTGTGCACATGTGTACATGGATAACAAGCCAAATGTACATAGATAACAAGTCAAATGAACACATGTACATGGATAACAAACCAAATGAACATATGTACATCTCTATTGGGACATGTTCATTGGTATTGGTCTTTGTGTACATAATCAAGTGCTTCATGTTCATCGTGCGTATGGTCCTCTTCATACTGACGTGTGTATGTACTAATTTGGGCCACTGACCATTTCTTTCTTGTCTTTTTTTGGCTAATTTCTTTCTTACTACCTCCGTTCTTTTTCTATTGCAACAATTACCACTTTGGGTAGTTTCATATCTATTGCAATAATTCCACTTTTGGTAAAAAAAAAAAACAACTCTAGTTGACAATATTGCCTTACTTTATCTTACTAAAACATCATTAATTACTCATTTTATCTCATAAAGTTGCTTTTACTTCATTAAGAATTGATTTCTCTCCTACTCTAATTAATTAAAGAGGTACCTTTATGCTAAAATACCCACTTTTTCCACTTCCTGAAAACCGTGCCCAAACCCATTGTTGCTATAGAAAAAGAACGGAGGTAGTATATCATTAGTTGCTATAGATATTATTTTTAATCTTTATTCATTTTTTCTTATATATATTATTACGGTATTAAAGTTTTGAACTTTTGACTTTCTTATTACATTTTTTTTGCAAAGTTGAAAATTATTTAAAACTAAATGAATATCATTAATTTATAAAGAAATGTTGTATCCCCATACTTGTGTCCAATGTATCCGTAATTATTAGATTAATACTATACATGAGTAAATAATTCATTTTACAAATCAATAACATTAATATTGCATAATACCAATTTGATAACTCATATGTACAGATAATTGATAATTGTAGACAATTAGTAGATTACGCAAACAAAAGTATAGATCTTTGTGCCAACACAAATTAATTATCAAGTACAAAAAATAATTTATACCTTAGTTTATTTTGATATTTTTATGTAGTATATACTCTCTCTGTAATGTTTTATCTTTCCTACTTTCACTGTGCGCGTTTGACAATGCATTAATTGGACCTTAAATATCTTTCATTACATATTAGTAAAAATTACAATGATTGAATATTAATAAAATACTCATTAATACGAATCAAACAAGACCCCACATGACTACATTTTTCTTTATATATTGAGAAAAATGTAGAAGATTCTATCTCATTGTGAATAATGTCAAGATTACAATTGAGAAAGATAAACGAATACAGAGTGAGTATTTACTTGTTTAGTTTGGACCTAGAAATAATATTCATATGTATTTATGGTTTTACACTTTTATGTATATTGATATGAATTTTTGTGGCCCCTAATAGCAAAAGTTCTAAAATCCGCCAATGTTTAAAGGTGACCACTGGATGGGTTAGACCAAATCAAAAGGTAAGCAGAGTTACAAAAATTTTATATATATATATATATATATATATATATATATATATATATATATATATATATATATATATATATATATGGTCGGGATCTTGTGAGAATGGGTCCTTATGTGAGAACATATATCATATGTGAGAACAGATTTATGTTTAGAATATACATAACACTTTTTAGAACATATGCAATACTTTTTAGAACATACTTAAATTTTTGTTTTTAGAACATATTCAACACTTTTTAGAACATATGCTATGATTTTTAGAACAATAACTTATAGAACATATGCTATGATTTTTAGAACTTGAACATATCTTTTTACGTAAGAACCTAATCAACACATAATCACATATACATATATTGATATATATACATGTTATAAATTTTCAAGCTTATTTCCTAAATTATTTCAAGTATGTTCTAAAATATTTTAAGTGTGTTCCAAATTATTTCAAGTATGTTCTACATTATTTTTAACATGTTCCAAAGAAGAAAGTAAGTAATTATCAAATAATTCCGAGAATTTTCGGTGTGTTTTTGATAATTTTCAGTTGATTTTTTTTAAATTCCAAAAATACATAAATAAAGGATACAATACAATTCATATTTATTGTTTTTCATAAATTTATAAATTAGGAACATCAAAACTTTAGTGCGATATCTAGAACATGACAAGAACTATATAGAACACAACATAAAAATATATATTTAGAACATGACAATAACTATTTAGAACACAGTAAGAACTATTTGGAACATAATAAGAGCTATTTAAAACACAACAAGGATTATTTAGAACAACAGAAGAACTATTTAGAACATATGTTTTACTATATTTAGAGCATAAGAACAACCACGTAGAACATCCTTTCTTTTTATTATCAACAAAATAAGCACAAAATTATCATGGGAGAAAAATATGTTATGAAACATATGCTCTAAAAATTTAAGTATATACTTCCTCAAAAAAAAAACTTAAGTGTGTTTAGTGTTTCCTCAAAAAAAAAAAAAAAAAATTAATAAGTATTTTAGTTCTAAAAAGTGTTGCGTATGTTCTAAAAATATAAGTATGTTTCCTAAAAAAAATGAAGTATGTTGTTCTAAAAAGTGTTGCGTATGTTCTAAAAAGTTAAGTATATTTCCTAAAAAAAAGGTTAAGTATGTTGTTCTAAAACGTGTTTGCATATGTTCTAAAAAGTATTTCACATTTTCAAAAAAGTTAAGTATGTTTCATAAAAAAATTAAATATGTTCTAAAAAAAATTTCTCACAAGAGCCTTCCATATATATATATATATATATATATACATATACATATATATATCGCCCAAGTCACTTACGGGTTGGGACTTGGGAGCTAGGCCCTAAATCAATAAAAAAAATTGAGACTTTTTTTACTTTGTCAAAAGAGTTGGCTTGAGGATACCCATATATCATATAGGTTGAGTTGGCTTGTGACCCAACTTGAACGGGTTTATAGGTCAAGAGATCAAACTATGAGTCTATGACCCACTTCCTTGGGGGACTAGTCTTGGTAGAGCTGTGTTTGGGTTAAGTCGAGCTTGAATATGGTATCATAGATGTCGGGTTGAGTTGGACGGGAGCCATCTCTATAGGTACTTGTATACATAACTTGTATAAAATTAACTTTAAGAATTGTGGAAGCTTCAAACCCTCTATCATAAGATATTAAAGTATATATCTAGGTTTTTCATCCTGTTTCAAAATAATTGAGACACCTTGACTTTTCATTATATTAACGAGTCTATTTTGTGTTCCGGCAAATAAGAAGTCAAAGTATTGCAAGTATTTGGAAACGTGAAAATATGTTTTAGCCTATGCTGAAAGAAAAAATGAAAAAGTACTTGTTAAGGAGCTTACTGTCTTTAGACGATTATTTAACCCATCAAAGTCTGATTGGTTCTTTCCAAAGGTTGCAATAATTTCTTCTCGTGCTCGTGTTTGCCAATCTTGGTGCTTACTCAACAAAATCATCGTCCATGTTAGCAACACTGAGGTGGTCTCGTGCCCAGCAAGATAGAACAATTTGCACTCGTCAATTATCTCCTGGAAGGTCATTGCAAGATGTTGCTTGTTACTATCATTTTTGCTTTGTTGTGTCTCTCTATAATTGGAATCCAACATTATCCCCAACAAGTCATCCTTGACAACTTCTCCAGCCTCCATTGCCTTCCTCCTTTTATCAATTTCTACCTTCAATAAACTTTGTATTTCCTTGTTTATATTATTCATCCTCTTCTTTCCCTTTGTTGGTAAATATCTAACACAAACCGCGTATGCAAAATTATAATGTCAGCTTGATACTAATAGTCTAGAATTATAGTACAAAGACACAAAGTGTAAGTACTAGTAAATCTTATGTAAACCCGTCTTACAACAGAGCTATTGTAAGACCAACTCACTTTTTGTCCTTATATGGTCACCTTTAAAGTTAAATGAAAAGTTATCACTTTTAGACAACCATCCTTATGATAAGAACCACCTTTATGGTGCAAATTACAGACGCAATGGTTAGTCCATGTACATCAAGGGTCAATATATATCACACACAACTAACATAGACCACAACTACTAAGTGAGTCATACATAACCATCTTAATTTAGGTGCGAACCCAACTAAGAGCCATGAACAACGTAAAAAGCTTAGCAGTTTTAGTCTGTCGCAAGCAATATTTACCATTCGATTTACGTTGTCCATGGCTGTTAGTTGGGTTCGCACCTAAATTAAGATGGTTATGTATGAAACCTGGATATTCTTGGTGATGTCTTACTGTTTAAGGTGTCACTTACTTCCATCCAGGGATGTAAACAAATTTGATAAGACGTATAACAAGTTCCTTTTGCTCTGTGAGAAGTTCAAATAACTTTCTTCCATCTTCATAGCTGCTACAAAATGCAGCTCGAGAAATAGCATCCGCGGTTAAGGTCGTAAGATGTGGCCAGACATCTACCTCTGCGGAACCTGTTTTAGATAGTATTTGTTCCCACTTGTTCATTATTTCAGTGATGCTGGTCTCAAATGCTCGGAGCATAAGCTGCACGCAGATGCATTAAAGTGGTCAAGTGGATCTATTTTTCAATTTTTACTAGTGCATAAATGTAAAAATAAAAAGCAGCGATAAATATTTCAATGACCTTCTTGTCAGGCTGGCTTATATACCATGTTAAAGGACCAACTCATTCAAAAGTTTAAACTGATAGTTGGAGTCCCAAGATTGGTTTTATGTTCTATCAGATGATATATCTTGAAGACCACAAAAGATCCAATGGAATTAACATACTTCATGGGACGAAAAGAGTAGATGAATATGATACCTTCAACTTCTGGACATGAAAAGCAGGGTTGAGAAGCCTCCTGTGGTTGGCCCATTTCTCACCTTCATAACTTACAAGTCCAGGTGCAAGTAATTCAGTGAGTGGGTTCATTTTTGGCTTCCGAAACTCATTCATCCTAGTGAAGACATCTCTTATTAACTTGGGTTGTGTAATAAATATCGTTGGCACAGGCCCCATCCATGTAAAACAATTTGATCCTGCAATAATGAATGTGTTATTATATTATAATTTATAGGAAAAATTGATTCTAATAATCCAACCTTTGGGCCACCCGCTTAAATTAATCCCACCTTTTGATTATTTTTTAATAATCCGACTTTTTAGCACGATCCGCTCATATTAAACCGTAAAACCGTTAACCTGATGAAGTTGTAAAATTTTGTTTTATTTTTTTCCATTTATCTCTTTTCTACTCAATCTATCTGTTTCTCTCTTACCTCCCTCACCACCCCTGCGAACAACACCTACCAGCTAGGCAGCTACCACCCCAACCCCGCCAAGGCGCCACCTGCCCCACCACATCGATCGAATCAACCCCGTCATCATCCCATCCACCCATCATCATATCAATGCTTCTGTCTCTTATCTCTCTCTCTCCTAGACTCGTTCTCTCAATCGACGTAAATCTGGCCGCTGGAGACATCGGACTTTTTGCCGGAAAAGGTGGATTCTGACGGCGTTGGGTTTTGGTGAAATTGAAATTTGTGGGTTTTGGATGTTGTGGTTGATCAGAGGAGGTTGGAATTGATCACTGGAATGAAGTGGACTGCAAATACCCTTTTGTGCATAAGAACCCTAAGAAACATAACAAGAAGGTGTTGGTAAAGTGCTTGGTGATGGGTGATAAGTTGATGGTTGATGCGTTGAGTGACGGTGCTTCTGAGCCGATTCACCTTGATATCAAGTATAGTTTCCTGCATAAACTACAATGTTATTTGTTATTGACTTTGTTTTGTTGAATTGGAGGTCAAATTCTTCTTTTATTGTTTTGTGATTGATGGATGATTTGTGGGTGGCATTGTTGTTGCCGGTAAAGGAGGTGGAGCAGGGGGTTTGGCCGCTGTATGCTTACTATGTGATTCAAACATCACTCCGTCAGAGTTTCATCTAATGATCTAAGCTATGCTGCATGTTTGTAACTCTCTCACTTATCTTTTCTTGATACTTGACAGAAAGATTAAAAGAATATGAACCTCAAGGTCTTATTTATTCTAATATTTCTTGATCATAGCTTTTTGTATGGCAAGAAGCTGGAAACTTTGATGGACAGTCCAAAGTTGGCTAAGAAAAATACAATTTTGGTTACGTTAAACTAGGTGACATAGGTGCTATATTTCATATGTTTAACATTATGCATCAAAACGATTTGTTATTATTCGGTATTAGCATGTCACTAGCAAATAATTGTTTCTTTGACTATTGCAGTCTGCAGGTAGCTGTTATCCACACTATGTGGGGTGGCAGTCTTATATTAAGTGTGGAACTTTGCCATTGGTAGTTTTTGATTTTGTGGGAATCTTTGTGGATCTTTAGTAGGCTGGTCGTGGACCTTGGATTTGGATCTCATTCTCTCTCCTCATTATTGTTGGTGGTGATGGGTTTTTCTGGTATCGGTCCATGTCGCCGGAAAATCAAAATTTTTTTTTTTGTTGAGTTTCAGAGTATAAATTTTGTGAGTGAATTTGAAAATGGGGGAGTTGAAAAGGGTGGTGGGCCGGGGTAGGTTGTGCAGAGATTTGGTGGTGGTTGGTAGTAGTGTAGTTGTGTAATGGTGGTGTGGGGAGGAATGGGGGTTGTTGGCCGTGGTGGTGGAGGACTGGTGAGGGTGTTATTGGGTTGGGTGGTGTGGTTGGTAATTATTTGTTTTAATTATTTTAATTAAAATTAAAATTAAAATTAAAATTGATTCATTAGATTAGAATGAACTAGAATAAGACACATGTCTAATTAACCTGTTTAATGGTCACCAACTTGTGTCAACAGGTCACGGTTCAATATGAGCGGATCGTGCTAAAATGTTGGATTATTAAAAATAATCAAAATGTGGGATTAATTTGAGCGGATGACCCAAAGATTGGATTATTAGAATCAAATTTTCCTAATTTATATCCCTCTTTGAATATCAACTTCAAAATATAATATGCTCACAATCTTCATTGAATATTAAACACTTGCATTTGAATCTGAAATATACTTTCACAATCTAAACAAAGAATAGACAAAACATTGCAATATCTGTAATAAATAGTGGTAATGTTTATTTCAAGAAATTACAGAATTAAATTACCAGAATTTGTGACCAGTTGATGGAGTAAGGGTTGGATACGATGGAAGTAGTCATTACTAAAAGGAATGGGTTTTTTCATGGCTTCAACACGTAATGTAGAGTTTTCCTTCATGTCTCCGATCAAAAATCGGTAGGATTTCCCGGCGAGCCCTTGATTTCGGAGGCATCTCTCTAGCTTGTTGGGCGTCAACCAAACTTCATTTAGTAGTTTCCATAACCATTTCACTATAACAAGACACAATATAGCACCAAGTACAACACTTACGTTTTGCCCAATCATCTCTCAAATTTATCTCAACTTTTTTTGGGTGCATCAATTGAGGGTATATACGTGCTAGGACTTGTCAATTATATATAAAGATTCGTCTCTAAAACATGGCCCAGCTTTCCTTCTTAACTTGTCCTCATGACATGTTTGGTTCAAAGTCATGGAATAGAAAAATAGAGGATTGAAGTGGTAACAAAACTTGTTACCTTTATTGGGTGTCTAATTTAAACTTTTGAATGGAAAGGGAAAGGAAACCATTACCACCAACAAATAAATTTAGTTATTTGAGGGAGAAGAGATGGTATCAAACTAAGGAAATCCATTACCACCAAGTAATGGTAATGGATTGAGAAGAGGTTGAACCAAACAAGAAAAAAGAGAATATGTATTTAATTCTATTCCTTAGAGCCCAAATATTTTGAGCCAAGCAAAAAGGAAGAGAATATGTATTTAATTCTGTTTCTTAGAGCCCATATGTTTTGAACCAAACAAGCTCTTATAGCATGTTTAGTTCAAGTCATGAAATTGAAAGGAAATAAAATCGAATAGAGGAGATGAATGACAACAAAACTTGTTACCTTTATTAGGTATCTGGTTTAAGCTAAGCCTTGAAATGGAAAGGGCATGTTAATCATTACTACCACCCACAAATGAATTTTGTTACTTGAAGGTAAGGAAACGAAACAGACTAGGGGAATCCATTACTACCAATTAATGGTAATGGATTGCGAGGACCAAACAAGAAAAAAGGGAGTAGGTGATTGGTTCTGTTTCTTGTAGCCCAAAAATGTTGAACCAAACATTCTCAGGGTAATAGAGGATAAAATAAAGAGCATGAAGAACGATAGGTGGTGGTAAATAAAGATATGCATTAATTGCGTTAGGAGCAAGGAATCATTACGTAGGGATATGCACCAGTCTAGGACCTGACTTGACCGAACCAGCAGCGGTTGGATCGGTGGAGGGAATCTGGAAATTCTATGGATCGGGAGCCGACTGGAATATTCTGGTCCGGTCTGGTTTTGGACCAGTTAGATCAGAATCTATATTTTTTTTAAAAAAAATAAACTTTTTTGCTGAGATTTAAACATATTTATAAATTAGATACATTAAAATTTAATAATTCTAAAAAAACATATTTTAGTCCACTGGTCTGGACCAGAAACCTAGAATCACAAATTTTTATGGACCAGAGACCAGATGAAATTTTCTAGTCCGGCCCGATCCTATCCATTCCGGTCCGATCCGGTTCCGGTCCAAACTTCAATCCCGGTCCAAATCTGCACACCCATACTCGCAGGAACTATTTTTCTATACATTATCTACATCATCTCTTAAACTACCCACCTATATACATCTTTATTACCCTCTTAATTCATTATTCTAAACTTAAGCATGCACAAGGCACAAGAGAAATACCCACCCCAAAAAGGCCTAATGGGATATGATTCAACGACCTTATAGTGCATTTTACTCACCCTAGTGTTAGTCAAACTAACAGAGTTACAAGTATATGTTTATATTTTTCTTTTAACATAAGGTAAGTTGTAATCTCTTATAAGTAGGAGGGAAACTTAGAGAATCCATCTTGTAAGGGATGAGGCTCGGTCTTAGGGGACCTCTGCATTAAGCCATCCCTTATAATGTTTTGAGTAGCGATCCTCAATTTCCCTCCCCCTCCTTATTAGGAATTTCAACTTATCCAATTACCTCCCCCTCCTTATAAAAATTTACCTACCTAAAAAAAAATTGTAGGAATCACAAAGATACAGACACCTTTCCCCTCGAGGTGCACAAGCATGTAGTAGTATATGATTTGCGGGGCATTTGTGGTTGCTAGTGGAAGTAGCACACTCTAGTACTAATATTTGTGGTTGTGGAAGTCATTAGTACTTGAAAACGCTGTCTAACGAACCCTACCTGTACTTAAGGTCCAGAATATCAAATTAATTTTTTTTTAGACCCATATATTAGAAATCACAAAGATAACACCTTTCCCCTCGAGGTGCACGAGCATGTAGTAGTATATGATTTGCGGGGCATTTGTGGTTGCTAGTGGAAGTAGCACACTCTAGCAGTGGCGGACCTAATTAAGGGACATGGGGGTACAACTGTACCCCCAAATTCAAAAAAAAAAATCAGCTTTAAAAAAAAAAAAAAAGAAAAGAAAAGAAAGGCTGGAATCACGCTGGGCAAAGGCAGTAGCCAGTAAGGCACGCGATTCATTTTCTCACGCTTCTCTCTCTCCTCTCTCCTCTCTCCTCTCTCTCCTCTCTCTCTCTCTCACTCAACTGAAACCAGACATTAGACAACCAGACCCACTGACCCAGACACCCAGTGAACCACCGAGCACCATTGAGGAGCGCCGACCGCCGACCACTGCTCGCTGCCTCTAATTCGAACTTCGAAGTCGACTTCGCGACCGGCGAATCAGACGGCAGACGCCCAGACTTCACGGCGGAACCAGTAACAGTAAGTCTTAGTTTCGAACTTTTGTGTTTTTAATTTCATATTAGTTAGGATCCTGAAGCTCTTCTTGAAGGTGTTGCAATGGCTGGCCTTGTTGGCGTTCTTCGCCAACTCGGTGACTTAGCTGAGTTAGTTTCTCTCTCTTTTTTCAATTTCTCTGTTTTCAATGTGTTAGGGTTTGAATTTGAGTTTTGAATGATTTGATATGATTTTAATTGGTTTATTGTGTAATGAATTCATGTTTTACCGAGATCCGCTTCAATGTGTTAGGGTTCTTTGAGATCCGATATGATTTACATTTTTGTGAATGCGATTTTTTGCGGACATTGCAGAATTAGATCAGTTTGTTTGAATATGAAGTATATTTTTGTGTCTATAAATGGAAGTACTTATGATTCTTCTCTTTGAGGATATTCAATTGTGGGAGGAGATATTCCATTCATGTTTTAATTTGGACATTGTTGATTAATTAGTTAGGGTTTGCTTATTGAAATTCGAAATTGAAATTGACAATTATTTTTATGAATTCAATTAGGAAATGACAAATAATACACCCAAGTCAAGTAAATCCAAGGGAAAGCTAGTTAAGCAACCCGATCTTCGACAATTCATTTTTGTGTATTGAACAATTTTTATGAACTTTTTTCTACTATTTTTGTGTTTGTTGTACGTCCGTAACTCCATCCCCAGATTCAAATTCCTGGGTCCGCCACTGCACTCTAGTACTAATATTTGTGGTTGTGGAAGTCATTAGTACTTGAAAACGCTGTCTAACATTTGCGGGGCATTTGTGGTTGCTAGTGGAAGTAGCACACTCTAGTACTAATATTTGTGGTTGTGGAAGTCATTAGTACTTGAAAACGCTATCTAACGAACCCTACCTGTACTTAAGGTCAGAATATCAAATTAAGTATTTTTAGACCCATATTTTATAGTAAGATAAAGATTTCATGTCAGTGGGGGAATTTATAGATCCTACTTTGTCGGGGACGAAAATTGAACCCTAGTCACAGGGATCAAAGGAGGGATTCCAATAAACTAGGTTAACGTTTGATTCTTTTTTTTGACTCATTGATGCTCTCGTTAGAGCATACCAAGCAAAAACTAATGTCATTTATTCTATACATCCACAAACGTCATACACCTAAGATTATTTTTTTAGTCATTGCTCATTTGATACACCTAGAACTATGTGCTCCCAGACTCTCACTTTTGCGCATTTTTCACATATTTTGGTCAAATGAATAAAATGTAAAATTTGCAAAAAAATGTGAGATAGAGAGGACTTTTTTTTTGAAATAAGATAGAGAGGACTTAGTTATTCAAATTTGAGACTTTATGCAAAAAAAATGTTAAATATTAGCAAGAACAAAGTTTAATTGATTAACCATAGCACAATAAATAAAATGGTGAGTAAAGTAGGCGCCTTTAATTTAAATCAGAGAAGATGGCATCATATGCCAATTTTGTTTGAATTGTATTCTTCTTATATTAGAAATTATCAATCGGAACTATAAACTTTTCTAATTAGCAAATATATTTTTGCAATGCGTGGATAATATTTTATTTGCAAAGTTTTTATTTCCATCGTAGCAAAATTTTACAATTCGTAGTACTCTCTTTTTCTCTAATAGTTGGTATTATGTGTAAGAGGATAGATAACTCCCTTGAGGAGGCGTAGCTTTCTCATTCACAATATATATCAATAATACAAATAACCCTACTTTACATAATTAGCTACTTTACATAATTAGCTACTTTACATAATTACAAAGGTTAAGGAGGGACACTAAATATATTATCATATATTTACTCTAATACACCCCCATAGTTGGAGCAGGAGGAGGGCGAATGCTCAACTGGATCGAAAGTCTGTAAACAAGGGTTGAGGTAAACCCTTAGTGAAGATATCAACAAACTGAGAAGAGGAGGGCACATGAAGAACACGAATGTGACCAAGAGCAACCTTTTCTCGAACAAAATGAATGTCTATCTCCACACGTTTAGTACGTTGATGTTGCACGGGGTTATGAGACATGTAAACAACACTAATATTATCACGATACACCACTGTAGCTCGCTTCAAGGGACAATGAAGCTCAAGTAACAGATTACGAATCGAAGCCGTCTCAGCAACCACATTAGCCACACCTCTATACTCGGCCTCTGCACTAGACCGAGACAAAGTAGCCTGTCGTTTGGAAGACCAAGAAATAAGATTGTCACCAAGAAATACACAGTAACCAGAGGTAGAACGACGAGTATCGGGGCACCCGCCCCAGTCAGTATTAGTATAGGAGACAAGGCCCTTAGCAGGGGCCGAGGAGAAGTGCATGCCAAAATCAAGAGTGCCCTTAAGATATCGAAGGATACGCTTAAGAGCATGAAAATGTGGATCTCGAGGCGCATGCATGAACAAACATACCTGCTGCACTGCATAAGATATATCCGGGCGAGTAAAGGTGAGATATTGTAGAGCGCCCGTGAGCCGACGATACAAAGTAGGATCGGAAAGGGGCTTCCCACTAGATGCACTAAGCTTAGAATTAGTATCAACAGGAGTAGCAGCAGACTTACAAGAAGACATATCAGCACGAGCAAGAATCTCCATAGCATATTTTCTTTGGCAAAGAAACATGCTATCCTTGGTACGAGACACAAAAATACCAAGAAAATAAGAGAAACGACCAAGATCCTTCATCGCAAACTCAGAACTCAGAAGAGCTATAATACGGGTCCTGAGAGCATTAGACGAGCAAGTAAGGATAATGTCATCAACATAATGGAGAAGATAAGCAGTATCGGAGCCCTGTCTGAAAATAAAAAAGAGATGTATCACACTTGCTGTTCTGAAAACCCAAAGAGAGAATGTAAGTAGCAAATCGCTGATACGAAGCCCGGGGGGCCTGTTTGAGACCATTAAGAGACTTCCGAAGAAGAAAAATATGTTTAGGCTTGTCTGGATGGACAAAACCTGGATGTTGATGCATATAAATAGTCTCCTGAAGATCACCATGAAGAAAAGCATTCTTCACATCCAGCTTATAAATAGACCAGTGCCTAGAAACAGCCAAACTCAACACAGTACGGATGGTAGTAGGCCGTACCACCGGACTGAAAGTCTCACCACAATCCACCCCAACCTCCTGACTTTTAGCATTAGCCACCAAACGGGCCTTATATCGTTCAAAAGTACCATCAGATTTCTCCTTGTGAGTAAAAACCCAAAAGCAACGAACAATATTAGCATCCGCAGGACGCGGTACTAAATCCCAAGTATGAGTGTCAATCATAGCATTATATTCATTACACATGGCATTATACCAGTTAGGATCCTCAATGGCACGTAAAGGAGAACGGGGAATATGAGAGATTTGAGAAGAGGAGGAAGTGACAAGAGCATATTTAGAATTGGGTTTGTGGTATCACGATTGATTGCTTGTGGTATGATTGGTTGATCTCTTTCTGGCTTGATTTAACCTTACTGTTTACACATCTTAACCTAAGTGAGCTTTTGTGCCTATAAACTGACGAATCTGTGTCAGTTATGTTCTTTCATGTGTGATTAGTTCCTCATTTGTTGCATGGATCTTGACTTTGACTTGGTACTCTTTGACACTTGACTTTATAAGCATTTGGATATGATTGAGGCGTTCTTTTCAGTGTTCCGAACTCCCAGAGATATTTTCTTTTCATATATATTATCCTTCCTCTAGCCCCGCTGAGCCTTTCCTGACTTTGTTATGAATTGATACATACATTACAAGCCTATAGCCTTTTATGATTTCTCTACCTAAGCCTTGCTAAGTGGAGTAGCATTAAAGTTCATGTTTTGAGCTTGTGTTTGTGGTTTTGCGGTGATTATTGGAATAAAATATGTTAAAGAAAGTTGCTTGAAATAGTGTGGAAGTACAAAATAAAAAGAATGATGAAGAAGTTGTGAAAAATAATTATGAAAAAGAAAAAAAATCGAATAAAAGGTGAATGAATTTCGTTGGAGTTGATAAAGATGGGTACTATGTTGATTTAATGGTAATGTGTTGTTGAACTTCTAGTAGAAGTTTTTGTGGCGTTCGCATCTAATGGCCATAGATGTTAAAGCGTTGTTTTCTCCACTAGTTGGCTTTTAGCACCACATTTCCAAATATATTTCCTACCCATAACCTCAGCCCCATTACAACCCTTGAAAGTCCTCATGATCTTTTTGCGTTCTAATTTCGAGTGGAAAGTGAGTCGATAGTCAAAGTTTAAGAGTAAATGTTTCATTTGAGTCGACATGGTTTAGGTTGAGTGACATTGATTATACCATAAACACATGAGAGTATGAGTGCACATGACTAAAGTGAGGTCTCTCAGGTTTAGTTAAGTCTAGCTTGGGGGAGATGGTATGTGGAATGCTAGGAGAGTTGATTGCATTACATGACGTGCTATGCGGCTTTGCTTGAGAATGTTTCGATGTTTGGTTCGTGTAGTAATTGTATCTCTCGTGTTCTCGATTGTGTGCTTGGCCCTATCTTAGTCCCATATTGTAGGTTGTCTTTCTTTTCCAATGTCTATGTCTAATTGCTTGAGGACAAGCAATGGTTTAGCTTGGGGGAGTTTGATGTGTCATATCTTTATATTGATTTTAGGTGCATTTAGGTTGCATTCTAGGAGCATTTAGATGCATTGTAGTTCATAATTGCATACTATTACTTAATATGCGAAATATTACTCCTCTTGTGCGTTTTTGGTATTATTTGATGAATTTCAGGTATTGAGAACATAATTGGAGTATTGTTGGACAAGTTTGAGTACTTAGGAGCAATTGGAAGCAAGCTACATTGATAAGGATCATTATGAACATCTTTGAGTGCAATTTGGAGCTAAAATGAAGTTGGAATTTAATATAAGAATTGTGGAAATTGAGTCATGCCTACTCTTTTGTCCATAACTTTTGACTCGATTATGATAATTGATTAATTCCAGCGTCATTGGAAAGTAGGCTTGAAGAGCTTTCCAACGATAGGTTGCACGGCCCAAGGCGAGTTGTATTCTGAGAGATATGGGCTTCGCAAGTTGGCCCAGTCTGCCAGGAACTTCTTACGCGCACGCGGTTTTGATAATTTCGGCCATTTAATGATTTATTTGGTTTCCTTATCTTGTAATTTTGGTTCCCTACTAGTATGAGGACTTAGATCTATTATCTATTACTCACTTTTCAATATCACGTTATTTTTCCTCTCTAGTTTTGCTCTCTAGTTTATGCCCTAGTTTGTTTCTATTGCTACTTTGGAGATTCAAGACTCAAGCTTTCTTAGTCATCTTCAATATTAATCAAGTTTTATTCTCTTCTCTTCTCTCTATTATATATTAATTATGTTTCTATTATGTTTATTGCTCTTTTTGCCATGATTAGTGAGTAGTCTTTTTATCTAGGATTCAGTTGAGCCCTAGTATGGATTGATCATGTAAATTATTCTCTAATTCCCATGTTATTGATTTATATGTTTAGGGTTTGATAAGATTGTTGTTATTGTCAATTTTACATCTTGATTTAGCCCTAATTTATATTATCAACGAAAGTTGGAGTTGAGATTTGGAATATTTGTTTGATGTAAAATTGTTATTTTATTAATTGAGTTCATCAACGAAAGTTGGGTCTCAATTTAGATAATCTTGTCATTGATTTGAATTCTCCCATGAAAATAGGTGAGAACTAGAATTGGTAATTATTTGACATTGGTTCTTAATGCTTCTAATTATGTGTGTAAGCCATGAAAATAGGAGACATACATGTTAGTTAGGCCTTTTGCTATCACGAAAGTGAGCTCTAGGTATTGAGGAATGACCGAGTATTTAGTTTCGGTTCGCAGCTGTGCTTTATCACTGAGTCATAAGGGAATGTCAATCTCGCCCAAGCTATACTTGAATAACTGGGATGTGAGTTATATTTTGATCAATTCATATTAGTGGTGATACTTAATCTTAGTGTTTTAATTGTCATATTTTGTTAGTAGTTTATAGATTCTTCTGGATATTTGGATTGTGTAGCTATTTCATAGTCTAAAATCAACTAGTGTTTAGTCTTGCACCTCCCTGAGTTCGACCCGTATGTGCTACGACACCGTACACTTGCGGTATTAAAATAAAACCCCTAACAAGTTTTTGGCGCCGTTGCCGGGGAGGTAACGGATTAGAATTAGTTTTGATTATAGATTTAATAGACTACATTGTGTATATTTTTATTTTCTTTTGTAAATAACTCTTTTTTTTTGTAACTTTTGTAAATTTCTTCCCTTTCACTATTCATGGAGTCATTTTATCACTATAATGGGGACAATTCTATTGATAGGGCCAATGGTTATAATTATTTGGATTCTCATGTTTCTTATTTTGATACATCGTGTCAATATACTCCCAATTTTTGCATGAGTTCTAATCAATTACCTGATATGTGTTGTGATCCCCATATACATGCTAGTAATTCTAGAGCAATTTTCTATTTTCCTCAATATGAGAATGAATTGTTTTGGAAATACTATCGTAGACTTGGAGACTTTATTGGTCCTAATCACGGATATGAACAATGGGATATGTGTCAAGTGGTTTATGAGGGTTTAAATGAAGAAAGTAGAGCGGTGTTTGAGTCTATGTCTAATGGACAATTTCTATCCCAATCACCTGGTTATTGTTGGGATCTAATCGAGTGGTTGGCTAAGAATAATTATGAGTGGGATATGTCATTATCTGCTAGACCAGTCCAGGAAAATTCCTCCACTCTTTCACCTCAAAGCTACATTACAACACCTCCATATAGTTCTAATTGTCACTCTACTTTTCATGATATTTCTTTATGTGATGTGACATTAGTAAATGATTTTTACCCCTCTCCCCAATATGATTGTCAATCTGCTCGGAGTTATAGTTTCCACCCATATATTTATGATGATGATGATGAGGGTTGGAAAGAACTTGAAAATTATGGGGATGATTATCAAATTACTGGGAAGATTGATGTGAAGGACGTTTTGAGTGAGGAACAACCCTTGGTTGAAAATCCTTCATTGGAGGAGTTTATAGATGAGAGTGAGGTTATTCATGAGTCTTTGTCGGATCCACCAACTGTTTTTGAGTCTTATGTTCCGTTCTCTCGAAAACTTGACCTTATTCCTTCTTCCCCTATTTTATACCCCCCATCGTTCTCTATTTCTCCCAATACGAATGACTCTTATGACCATATAATTGACGTACAGTTAGTGTTTTTCTCTCCTTTTGAGTCTTGTAAAATGACTAACATTTTTTCCTTTTCTTACTCTTGTAAAAATCACTTCTCCTTTGAATTTTCCTTTTCTAGGTTTAATAGATTTTTAGGACTAGTGTATTTCCTCTTTCCTTTTCACTCTTATATAATAAGCTCTGAGATGTTTGCAGGGACATATGATAAGCTTCTTAGAGCGTTGAAGTCTTCTGCATTAGTCTACTGATTTTACATGGTCGTGCAGGACCTTTATAAATTTGCGCTTTTCGGGAGGCAACCCGAGCCTACACCCAATTTTTTCCATTTTCTTTGATTTTTCCTTTTTGTGTGATTTTAGTTACATTGATGTCTTTGTGTTTTGTTTTTACTGTGTTAGTAGGTTCATAGAAAAGAGGCTGGAAGACGATCTTCAAAAAGACGAGCCGCGGTACAATTGCTTAGCTCGCGGACAAATGCCGAGAGCATACCGTGACTCGCGGCGGCCACCGCGCCTCGCGCCTGAACCGCGACTCGTGAGGGATATGGACAAGGTGGGTAGTACATTTGTTGGGCCCAAGGAGCAGCCCACGTGGGGAAATAAATGGGATGGGCTTGATTAGTATTAGTAGACTTCCCCCCTGCTGCCCATTATGATTACTATTATTATTCTGCTTTCCCTTGTATTTTCCCTTTGACTTGCCATATCCATTTTGTTTCCCACCTCCATTAATATTACGAGCACCACCCCCATCACCATGAGTAGGTTGAGACGATGGTGGAGAGATATTATCACCCGCCATAAGAACAACATCATTAGTAGAAGAATTAGACTCGGTTTTCTCACGACTAATACGATCCAACTCTAACATAGAACATGCCGTATCAAATTATGGAAGAGGAGTAGACTGTTGAATTAACGTAGCAACCATACGGTAGTCAGTAGTTAACTTACCAACCAATTGAAGAACTAAGCGTTCCTCGGTAATGGATGATCTATAGCAGCAAGTTGGGTGGAAATAGCTTTGAGTGCCTGACAATAATCACCAAGAGATGCAAATTGAGATAGATGAATATTACCGAACTGGTTCTCGAGATGCACTACGCGAGTGCCTGTGTTATCTTGAAAAATATTGCGAAGGCGTTCCCATGCCGTCATTGCCGTGGACTTTTCATCCAAGATTTTAAGAAGAAGGTCGGTGGAGATTGTGCCGTACATCTATTGGCAAACTATGGCATCCAAGCGACCCCATAAATCATCATCAACGTCCTTTGGCGTCTTGACCGACGAGTCTATGTGATCCAAGACATTATATGCCTTGGCGGTGTTGCGGAATAGCGTGGCCCAGGGGTTATATTGGACTTTGTCGATGTCAAGGACCAAGGGAATCAATGCTTTGACGTTGGTAACGCTCAAAGCCGGATGAAACGCATGGCTAACCGAAGGTGGTGGACGGGGAGATTCAGGTTCGGGTGCCATGAATGAACGTAGGGAAGAAGAAGATGAGAGAAGATAGAAAAGGTAGAAGAAGATCAGCGCGGCCGAGGTTGGCCTGATACCATGTAAGAGGATATATAACTCCCTTGAGGAGGCGTAGCTTTCTCATTCACAATATATTTCTATTATATATGGGAACTCTTGAGGACTTTGGTGTCCACTTGAGTTTCCTAAAATACCCTTTATGTTTTTATTCTTCTAGGATAACTAATGAGGGCAAAAAATCATAGAACTTTTTTTTTTTAAAAAAGCTCTATTGTAATCGCTTGATTTCCCCCCCAAAAAACTACCACCTTTTTTTTTATAGTGAAAGTAACTTCCATATTTTTGAAAATAAAAAAAATATGTACAAGATCACCGCCATGTTCATGCACACATCGCGTGCAAAAAAATACTAGTATCAATAATACAAATAACCCTACTTTACATAATTAGCTACTTTACATAATTACAAAGGTTAAGGAGGGACACTAAATATATTGTCATATATTTACTCTAATATTATGGTATCATAAACGATAGCATCAAAGTTTTAAGGGTTTAAATCATATTGATATTATACTATGCCTGGAATATTTTATTAAAAGAATTCATGTATGAGATATTTCGATTATCTATAGAAAATTAAATTACCAGATTTCAAGACAAATAGATGGAAAAAGGGTAAGGTACGATGGAAGTAGTCATTAGTAAAAAGGATGGGTTTTAGCATGGCTTCACTACGTACTGGTGATGTTGGGTTAATAACTTAATATGGCCCAATGTTACAACAAAAGAATGTCGGTGCTTTGCTCATCATGATTTCTCTAGAAATCAAGACAAATAATTTGAAAATAAATTTGGGTATTATGTCGGCAAAATTAAGTGTCTTGGTAATGGAGAGTTCTAGACAAATCATGATATTTGGAGATCATATTTGGCAACTTACAACACCAACATAGCACACTTATATATATATATAGGGGTGTTGGATAACATTTTGATTAATCCACCATTATTCACTCCTCAAATTTTATGATCCGATCCTCTTATACACTTTATGAGTTTTCCTCTTACATAATATTTCGGCTTAGAGAGATATTACCTACAATGTATAGATTTGTTATTATAGCTCCATTATGGAGATTCAGCTTTCTAAGATATTATGAGGTCGGAGATTTGCTACAACACACAATCTCCTAATACACTATCCTTTGTAATACTCACAGTGAGTTTATATAATAGTGAGAGTTATATTTGTACTCACCCTCATAAGTTTCGGGTGTTTCTTGAACTCTCCTATTTTACATATAGTGGAAATCTCGTCGTCCATGGTTTTTTTGCCTCTATTTAAGTATTTTTCCCACGTTAAATATTGTGCGTCAATCTTTTACAACTTTTCTTGACACATGTTTTCAACTCTATTATTTTGCTCAATTTCTACATCTTTAATTTGCTTTCACTACGCACTCACAACCCTAACAAGTGGTATCAAAGCCCAAAAGCCCCTAACAAGTGGTATCAAAGCCCAAAAGCTAAAATAAAATCACTTCTCTGTTACTTGCCGCCTAATATGATGCAGGATGATCATGAAAGATTCATGATTAATCTAGATATGATGATTAGCTAAGAAAGCCTCTACATATTGATACTCTTATGTCGACAAAATTATGGAGAAGCACCTAGACATTTCTTTTGGGATGTGAGCACCGACTTACCCACCTTTAAATATGGTGTTGTAGTAACTTTGGGGATCAATGAAAAAACATCATCAACCAACCTCAACAAATCCAAGAAGCCATACATAAGCCTTCCAAATTAATCCCTCCATTCTTATAACCCACATTGTAAATCCACTATTCCTTTTGTATTACTCTTTTGTGAGTTTATTATATAGTGAGAGTAATTATTGTATCCTATTTTCATATAGTGGATTTTAGGTACCCGTCGTCCGTGGGTTTTTGCCTCTATTTAAGGATTTTCCCCACGTTAAATTGTGTGTTCATCTTTTACTACTTTTCTTGCCACATATTTCCAACTCTATTATTTTGCTTAATCCCTACATATTTAATTTGCTTCCATTATGCACTCACAACCCTAACTAGTGGTACCAGAGCCAAGGTTGTTTAGAGTGTTATTATATTAAAGATGTCTTCGGTAATAAAGTTCGAGATTGAGAAGTTCGGTGGCAAGATATGTTTTTAACATTTGGAGGATATCTATGAATGTTGTTCTGACGCGGAGAGGATTGGGCGCTTGATGGCATATGTAAAAGCCATTTTTGGTGGATTCATTACTCAATCTCAATTGGCAATGCATCCTCGTCAAACGAGTTCTGGTATGTCACATTATTTTCTTAGCTCGAGTTACATTCAGATCAATATGTAGGTGACATACATATTTTTCTTATACCTTTCGGGTTTCATACGATGAGTACATACATAAAATTTGGTCCAAGGTGGAGTTGTGGGTTAATATGGCCCAAATTTTATTCGGCCCAATTTCACAACAAAATAATGTCGGTGCTTTGCTCATCATGATTTCTCTAGAAATCAAGAGAAAAAATTTGAAGATAAATTTGGGCATTGTGTTGGCAAAATTAAGTGCTTTGGTAATGGAGAGTTCTAGACAAATCATGATATTTGGATATCATATTTGGCAACTTACAACACCGACATAGCACACTTATATATATAGGGGTGTTGGGCAACATTTTGCTTAATCCACCATTATTCACTCCTCCAATTTTAGGCTGTGATCCTCTTATACATTTTATGAGTGTTCCTCCTACATAATATTTTGGCTTAGTGAGATATTACCTATAATGTGTAGGTTTGTTATTATAGCTTCATTATGGAGATTCGGCTCTCTAAGATATTATGAGGTCGGAGATTTCCTACAACACACAATCTCCTAATCCACTATCCTTTGTACTACTCACAGTGAGTTTATATTATCGTGAGAGTTATATTTGTACTACTCACCCCAGTAAGTTTCGGGTGATTCTTGTACTCTCCTATTTTACATATAGTGGATTTTCGGTACTCGTCGTTTGCGGGCTTTTTTGCCTCTATTTGAGGATTTTACCCACGTTAAATATTGTGTGTCCATCTTTTACTACTTTTCTTGCCACATATTTCCAACTCTATTATTTTGCTCAATCTCTACATCTTTAATTTGCTTCCGCTACGTACTCACAACCCTAACGGGTGGTATCCATGCCAAGGTTGTTTAGAGTGTTATTACATTAAAGATATCTTCGGTAACGAAGTTCGAGATTGAGAAGTTTGATGGCAAGATCAGTTTTAGCATCTGGAAAGTCCAGATGAAGGTCGTTCTAACTCAGAGCGGATTAAAAAGGGCACTTGATGACAAACAGTAAAAGCCATCGACTATGAACGACGAGCAATGGCAAAAGTTGGATGAAAAAGAATTATCTATGATCCATCTATGTCTAACTAAGGAGGTACTACGCGAGGTTATTCACGAGGAGACCGCTGCGGGGATATGGTTGAAGCTCGAGTCCCTCTACATGACTAAAAGTCTCGCTAATAAACTCCGTTTACAAGAAAGGTCGGCTTTACACTATTCAGATAGCCAAAGGTACTTATGTCCAATCTCATCTTAGTAAATTCAAATCAATTATTATTGATCTTGAAAATTTGGATGTCAAGATTGAAGATGAGAATAAAGTCGTGTTATTAATTGTCTCCCTAGCTCCTTCATACAAGCACTTCAAGGAAATCATGTTATATGGTAGCAATAATACTTTATCTTGAAGATGTTAAATCTCATTTACTCTCAAAAGAGAAATTTGACCTTGAAGTGCATTCCAATGATAATGCCGGAGGATTAAATGTAGGAGGGAGATCACACGGAAAAATAAGTACCAAAAATGGGATCATATCTAATGGGCATAAATCTAAGAATTTATGCAAATATTGTAAGAAGCATGGGCACGATGTTTCTGATTGCTTAAAATTAAAGAAAAATCTTGAAAGAGAAGAAAATGAGAAAAAAGCATCGGAAACTGCACAAGCCGATTTTGGTGAAATAGAATCCGATGATGTTCTTTTGGCTACCACTAGTGGAAAAAAACGGAAGGGCTGCGGTCAAAACAGCCCTAAGGGCTGCATCTTTGGCCATCAGTCTTTTCCGGGCTGCGGTTTAGGCTAAAAAACGCAGCCCTTCGTTATACAAAGGGCTGCGGTTAATGGTCAAAACCGCAGCCCTTCGTGAACCATTTTTTTTTTTTTTTTTTTACATTTTTGAGTCCTAAAAATACCAAAAATATATTTTACTTATGTATATAATTTTTTGTAAAGAAAAACCAGAAAATTTCGAACGTTATTATTATTACTCCAAACAACATCATACAAGAGGACGAAGTAATTCGAACCAAAAAATGGCAAAAATACGACTACAATCAACAACCAACAAATACAAAAAAAAAACGACTAAACCCAAAAAATTGACAAAGAAAAAAAACCCGACTACAATCACCACAGCAACAAATACAAAAAAAAAACAACAAAAAATGACAAAAAAAAAAGCTGACTAAAATACGAACCAAAAAATTGACAAAAAACCAACAATCTCGAACCCTAGATCTGGATGCAGCGAAGGCGACGGCTAGTGGTGTGGTGGTGTGCGCAAATGCCGGCGAGATTTGTGATTTCTGAGGAGTAATTCGGCGAGTAGTGTGGTGGTGTACGCAAATGCCGACGAGAGATGAAGGAGGACAGGAGATCCGAGAGCCACCGAGAATGAGAGATTTCTGATTTGTGTGGTGGTGTGCGCAAACCATACGTGCGTCGGAATTCGGCGGTTGAGCGACGCCGAAATTCGGAGGCTGTAGCCGGCGAAGAGGAGTTTGTGGTCGGCGAAGAGGAGTTTGTGGTCGGCTAAGAGGAGTTTGTGGTGAAGATTTGTGAGAGAAGATTTGTGGTGAAGATTTGTGAGAGGGAGACCCAGTTAGAGTGAGGAGAGAGAAAGATGAGAGAAAAGAACGCCGCTCAATGAAAATGCAGGAGAGAGGGGGTTTCATTGATTATAAAGCGCGAGTTGCATTGTTTTAACCTAATTAAGCCCATCAGCCCGCGAAAATTAATTATAAAGGGCTGCGGGTTGGCCCAAAACCGCATCTCTTTATTACTTATAGGGCTGCGATTTTCGCTAACCGCAACTCTTCACTAAAAGGGCTGTGGTTTTTACATTGACCGCAGCCCTTCGTAAACGAAGGGCTACTGTTTTTGGCTAATCGTAGCCCTTCACTATTAAGGGCTGCGTTTTTCAAAAAATGCAGCCCTTGCAGCGCGGCCCTTCCTTTTTTCTCTCCTAGTGTACTTCTCCTGAAAGAAGTAGAACTCCTAATTGGGTGCTTGATTCCGCTTGCACTTACCATGTTTGTTCTCAAAAGGTTCACTTTTCGATTATAAATCGGTGAAGAATAGATCTGTCTCTATGGGCAACGGTTGCCATTGCAATGTTCATGGTATTGGCTCAGTTCGGATCAAGACGCATGATGGTAAGATCAGGACTCTGTCCAATGTTCAACATGTTCCTAATCTGAAGCAGAACATCATTTCTTTGGGCGCTCTAGATTCTAAAGGGTGCAAAATTTCGGCTCAAGGTGGAGTTCTTAAAGTCTGCAGAGGTCCTCATGAACTTCTGAAGGCCATCAGATGTAAAAATCTCTATGTATTATAAGGGACTTTTATTATGGCTTCTTCCGACACAACCCGGTTCGGCGTCAACGTCGTCATAAAACGGATTCCAGCATGTCACATTTTTCTAAGCCCAATGTACGATTGGGTCATGGTGACTTATCTACATAACCGCTCGAGTTTCATATGATGAGTACATATGAAATTTGTTCCAAGGTGGAGATTGTTGGGTTATTGCCCAAATTTCATTTAAAGCCCAAAAGCTAAAAAAAAATCACTTCTCTATTACTTGCCGCCTAATATGATGTAGGATGATCATGAAAGATTCATGATTGTTCTAGATATGATGATTAGCTAAGAAAGCCTCTAGATATTAGTACTCTTATGTCGGCAAAATTATGGAGAAGCACCTAGACATTTCTTTTGGGATGTTAGCACCGACTTACCCACCTATAACTATGGTGTTGCAGTAACCTTGGGGATCAACCAAAAAAATCATCAACCAACCTCCACAAATCCAAGAAGCCATACATAAGCCTTCCAAATTAATCTCTCCTTTCTTATAACCCATATTGTATTATTAATCCACTATTCCTTTTGTATTACTAGCTTCTTTGTGAGTTTACTATATAGTGAGAGTAATTATTGTATTTCTCACCCTAATAAAATTTAGGGTTCTTGTACTCTTCTATATTCATATAGTGGATTTTGGGTATTCGTCGTCCGTGGGTTTTTTTTACCTCTATTTGAGGATTTTCCCACGTTAAATTATGTGTCAATCTCTTACTACTTTTCTTGCCACATATTTCCAACTCTATTATTTTCTTAATCTCTACATCTTTAACTTGCTTCTGCTACGCACTCACAACCATAACAAGTGGTATCTGAGCCAAGGTTGGTTAGAGCGTTGTTATATTAAAGATGTCTTCTATAATGAAGCTTGAGATTGGGAAGTTTGGTGGCAAGATATGTTTTAACATTTAGAGGATATCAATGAAGGCCGTTCTGACCCAAAGCGAATTCGGTGCTTGATGGCATACGTAAAAGCCATTTTTGGTGGATTCATTACTCAATCTCAATTGGCAATGCGTTCTTGTCAAACGAGTTCTAATATGTCACATTATTTTCTTAGCTCTAATTATTTTCGGATCAATATGTTGGTGACATACATATCTTTCTTATACCTTTCGAGTTTCATACGATGAGTACATACATAAAATTTGGTTAAGGGGGAGATTTTTTGGTTAATATGGCCCAAATTTTATTTGGCCCAATTTCACAACAAAAAAATGTCGATGCTTTGCTCATCCTGATTACTCTAGAAATCAAGAGAATAATTTGAAGATGATTTGGGCATTATGTCGGCAAAATTAAGTGCCTTGGTAATGGAGAGTTCTAGACGAATCATGATATTTGGAGATCATATTTGGCAACTTACAATACCGACATAGCGCGCGCATATATATATATAGGAGCAGGATTACATGAGAATGCTTGTTATATGAGAAATGAGAATGAATCTCAACCACACGATTGGATTAGAGTTACAATACTTGTTCATTAGAGTTATACCCCCGAAAAAATTTCGAGCCCAAAAAAAAATTTTTTTTCGATTTTTTTTTCTATTTTTTGTTTTTTTTTGGAGTTACATCACTTGTTCATTAGAGTTATAGCGTGTAAAATCATTCTCATTTCTCATGTAAGTATGCATTCTCATATGAACTCACTTATATATATATATATATATATATATATATATATATATATATATATATATATATATATATATATATATATATATATATATAGGGGTGTTGGACAACATTTTGCTTAATCCACCATTATTCACTCCTCCAATTTTATGTTGCGATCCTCTTATACACATCATGAGTGTTCCTCCTACATAATATTTCGGCTTAGAGAGATATTACCTACAATGTGTAGGTTTGTTATTATAGCTCCATTATGCAGATTCAACTCTCTAAGATATTACGAGGTCGGAGATTTTCTACAACTCACAATCTCCTAATCCACTATCCTTTGTACTACTCACATTGAGTTTATATTATAGTGAGAGTTATATTTGTACTACTCACCCTAATAAGTTTTGGGTGATTCTTATTCTCTCCTATTTTACATATAGTGGATTTTGGGTACTCGTCGTCCGTGGGTTTTTGGCCTCTATTTGATGATTTTTCCCACGTTAAATATTGTATGTCCATCTTTTACTATTTTTCTTGCCACATATTTCCATTGTTTTGCTCAATCTCTAAATCTTTAATTTGCTTCCGCTACACACTCACAACCCTAACAGGTGAACCTTCCTTCCCGATCAACAATCTGTACAAATTTCCAGCGAGATCTTGCCGTTTGAGGCATCTCTCTATCATTATGGGTGTTAATCTCTTAGGATAGAGTTAGGAGTATTTCCTAAATCTATCTAACTAGTCATGTTTATCTAAAGATATCTAGAAAAGACGTGTTAATCTCTTAGGATAGATTTAGGAGTATTTTAGTTTAGGTGTATTGAATTTCCGAAATGTGATGGGTAATTTGAGAATTACGTCAAATTTCAAGGATACGTGACGAAATTTTCCTATTCATAATTAGTACTCTCTTCAATCTTCTATTCTTCTTGTTATACATTCCTCTTTCCTCTTTTCTCATTTAGTCCACTAACTATTTTTGTTTTGTGTTTCAAATCTGATTAATGATTATATATTTGAATCTTCAACATATGGGCTTTTAGAGAATGTGCCCCTTAATGAACACTACCACTTGGCTAACCCCCGACAATTTCATGGGATTTTTTTAGTATATAATTTAGGTGCTTTATCATGTAATTCTCTACGTTTACCCCTTTTCTTAAGGCAATTTTGGACTTATAAAATATCTTTAGATTTGATAATTTGGCAACGAGGTTATAAATACCGAGTTTGAAAGTCGCGTTTAAATGCTCTCGCGACGCCCATTTCTTTTTGAACTTTGCATCTATATAACTAGGGGTGTGCAAAAAAACCCGACCCGGTTGACCCGACCCGTTGACCCGCCGACCCGTACAAAAATAAAGGGATTTTTTCTTACTTTTCAAATTTTAATGGGCCGGGTACCCGACCCGGGAAAAAAAGTAAGATGCGGGTCGGGTAACGGGCCGCTTGTTTTAGTTTAGCGGGTACCCGATTACCCGATAAAGTCATTTTTTTCCTTTGCTTCTCGGTTGTCTTCGTCTAACTCTGCCACTTATTCTCACAAGTTCACAACTCAAGTTTAAGAGGTGACTGGAACTAAGTCACTAATGACAAATTTTAAATTTTTTTTGGATAAAATCACTAAAGCCAATTAATTTTGTTTCATTTGTTCGCTGCAAATTAAAGTGCTGGGTAATCATCTCTCTCTGCCACTAATTTTGTTGCACAGCCCTACTGAACTCTCATTTCAAGTTTGTTTTAGAAAGTTTTTTTTTTTTCTGATAATTAGCTTATTTCATTCAATGTAATTTGTCGCCATACATTATCCACCATGCACATTATTATTATTATTTTTTTTTAATTCAGCTCATTCCATTCACCATGCAATTTTTCCGGGTACCCTATGACCCGACCCGGACCCGGTTTTTCCGGGCCGGGTCATGGGCCGAATTTTTAACTACCCGTAAATGCGGGTACCCGCATGTCCGGGTACCCGAAAATCCGGTACCCAGTTATGAACACCCCTATATATAACCCTATGTTGTATTGTTGAGATTCTTGAGAAGCCAGCTCATTACTTGAACTCATTAAGATTCTGTAAGGCCTTAGCTAGGCCCAAGTTTCAGCTTTCTAGGATGGAAAGCTTAGTTTGTCTTTTTGTGCTTTTATTCCTAGGCGCTAGGCAGGTGTCTTGTCCTGAGTGGGTGATGATTTGTGACCTAGGGATCTTAAATGTTCAGTCGTCACTATTTATACTGTGCACATAAAGCTTTTAAGCAACTTTTAGAGCATGTACAATTAGAGATGGAAATATCCAGTGGATCACCCGACCACCCGCTCCACCCGGTTTATTAAGTGGGTGAACAACCCGGTTTAAACGGATGATAGCCGGGTGACGGATGTAGGTCGGGTTCGGGTGATATTTTTCCATCCATCACCCGTTTACCACCCGACCCGTCACCCGTTTAAAGTAAAAAAATATAATTTTTTTTTTATTTTTGGCTTTTTCATTTTTATAGGCCACTGTCAAAATCCAATGGTCCAAAGGCCCAAACTAAACAAGTTAAGTAGTTAACCCTAGCAGGCAACAACCTCCTCTCAAATCCTAACCCCATCTTACTTTCTCACTCCTGAAGAAACCCCAAACCCCATCAATAGACAATAATAATCATTCCTTCTCCATTCTCTTTCTGCAACCGTGGAATTGTGATCCAAATGGCTCCAATTCCTTCAGAAAACGGTATCGATAGGAGACGATGAAAGAAAAGAAGAAGACGAAGATTTATCAGAAGAAGAACAACAACCGGAAGAAGAAGATGAGCCGAAGCTCAAGTATCAATGGTGAACTACGATTGCGTTTTTGTTTTTGTGAATTTTGCGCTAATTTTTTGTTCCTTTTTTCGTTGTTTAGCTTGGACTCATTGATTGTTGTTTTGCTTTGAAATTCTGTAATTGCTTGAATTTTCCGTCTTTTTTTTTGAATTTAGTGTTTTGGTGATTATGATGTTTGTTGGAGTGATTTGAATTAAGCTTGCTTTATTAGTGTCATGGAAATAGTACTAGCAAAACCTAGAAATTAAAGACAGTGTAAAGAAGATCGTACTTCACGGATGTACTCTTTTGTTTTAAACTGATGTACTTTTATATAAGAGTGATGCATTTTATGATTTTGGTGTTTTAATTTTAACATTGTTCATCCGATTATCACCCGATCCATCTGTTTCACCCGTGGGTGATGGATGGATGGATACGGGTGGATGTTTGACCGGGTGATGGGCGGATCGGGTGGAGTGGATGGAGGCGGGTGATGGATGCGGGTGATGGTCCACCCGCCCCGAACCCGATCCATTTCCATCTCTATGTACAATGGGTTAGTTGGTCTTGGTTGGTCTTAGAGTTTTTTTCTTTCTCTCTCCTTTCCTCCTTCTTACACCTCACATCCCACTAAAACTCCCACCAACTCATCTTTTTTTTCTCACAATGGTTTGGTTGGTCTTACTTGGTTTTTCTATTTCTATCTCCTACTTTTACCATACCCCACCATATAATCTCTCTCCTACTCAATGTTTATTTTTATATGAAATAGATGATTTAAATTAATAAAAGCTAATTAAATTACGTTAAATCAATTACGGTAAATTATATTACGTTAAAAGCTAATTAGCTTACGTTAAATAAATTAGCGTTAACTTGAGATTATAGTAACTATGTGCTAATTAGGTAGGAGAGAATAATTAGAAAAAAATAGATTTGGAAGAAGTGTGGTAAAATATATGAAATTTGGGCTCAATTTATAGATAAAATTATTTTATAACCGTTACTATAATTTTTTTATTATTATTAATAGCAGAATTTTTTTTTTAACGTTAAAAGTTTTTTTAACGTTAAAAATAACCATTACAAAATCAGAGTAAGTATAGCCATTTGCTACGTGGAAGGCTAGCATTTGCTGTTGTAGCCTTGGGCCCAACAATTTGTTGAGTTGTGCGTTTCACAGCAAGTCTTCCATCTCTATTTCTTCCAAGCATTGCATTTCACCTGGGCCCACCAATATTTTCTCTCCAGTTGCTTTGCCACACGGCAGTTTGTCATTCATCTTGGGCGCTCCATCCAAGGCACATATGGTCTAGATTTCCAGACCAACCAACCCAAAGGGCCAAGTGCCCCAATAACAAAACTAAGTAAAGCTAGCTTTACTTTTTGCTAGACCAACCCAAAACCATCCCATTGTACATGCTCTTACATAAATTAAAAGAAGAGCTGGAATGAAAGATGAGAAATATGGCTGTTAATGAATGTTGTTAGTTGTGACAGTCTCACATTGTCATCCTTGATGGACTATGGAGTATATATGTTGAGATATGTATAGCTAGAAGTATTTTTGTATAGTAGGAATTTTTTTACTTGTAGGATTCCTAAAATAGCTTGTACTATATATTGTGAAAACCTAATGAGAATACACAATTTGTGACTAATATGATTTTACATGGTATTGAGCCAAGGAGGCTGATTTTTTTTCTTTCTCTCACGTTTTTCTCCTTGCCTGCCGGAATTCTCTGCCACCATTGCCGCCCTTGTTGTCTCACGACTGCTGTGCTTCTGCTTCTTTCGGCTGCTATCTCGTGCTTCTTCTATACCGTGATTTCCTCCTCTCCTTATGGCTAGCGAATATTCACCCCTCGCCGCCCCCTCCTCCACCACAAAATAACCAACCACCACCCCATATTAATATTGACTCTCCTTTTTACCTTGGTTCCGGTGATCGTCCTGGTGATTTCATCACCCCTACGCGCCTCAAGCTTGACAATTATGATGATTGGGCCGCTGATATTCAGATGGCGCTCAAAGCTCGTTAAAGATGTCTTGATGGAACAATAACCGAGGCTATGCCTCCCTACACTATGACAGATTGTGTAACTATTAATGCTATGCTTATTCCGTGGATCACCAATACCATTGAACCCGAGGTAAAATCCACTCTTTCTAAGTTTCGTGATGCTTATCGTCTTTGGGCTCACTTAAAAACTCATTTTGCGTTGGTAAATGGCCCTCGAATTAACCAACTAAAATATGCTATCGTTAAATGCGAGCAACCTCAATCCACGTCTATTTCAACATATTATGGTAAACTTCATACTTTTTGGGAGGAATTGTATAAACATGAACCTTTAATTTCAAGTTCTTGTTGCTCTATGGTGGTTATCGTCATGCATCTCGCCGTGATGTACAAAAGTTACATAATTTTTTTGATGGGTTTACATCTGGATTATGCTTCTATTCGCTCCAATGTTTTATCTTCCGACCCCTTCCGTCCCCTGACTGCACGTATCACTTGGTGGTTCAAGATGAAAGGGTTCGGTCGTCGTCTCTTCCAGATGATAAGCCCGCCGAAGTGCTGGGTTTTGTTGTCCAATCTAGCACGAGTCGGGGTCGGCGTCGCGGTGAGCGTCCTACATGTACTCATTGATGATGTAAGTACTTGTTATGAAGTTGTTGGTTACCCTGAGGGTTGGCAAGGTACCAAAACCGAGACTCCTTGGCTCTCGGTCTACTTCTTCTAGCCCGTGGACGTGGCTTGGCCAAGGACAACGCCACCCCCCCTCCCACTGTCGCAAGTGCTGCAGCCATCACAAGCAATTCTTCGACTTCTCTCTTCTCCGCCGATCAATGGAAGGCTCTTGCTGGGCTAATTGGTAATGCTAAGATTTCGGATGACCTTTGAGTGGTATTTTTCTTCTTCCTCATGGAATATTGATACAGGTGCTTGTCATCACATTACGGACAAAAAGTCGTGGTTATTTGATTTAGTTGAGGTTTTTGATTGTCCTGTTGTTCTTCTAAATGGATTAACAGTTTCTACCACTCACACGGGTTCAGTGCGTTTGTCGGATTCAATTACTCTCACAAACGTTCTTTTTGTTCCTCAATTCAGTTGCAATTTACTTTATGTTTCACAACTATCTCATGCTTTGTCATGTGTTGTGCAATTTAACTCTTCTATGTGTTACATAGGACCACATGAGGGAGCTGATTGGAACGGGTCATAGGCGGGATGACCTTTACTACTTCTGCGGGGATGAGCAACCGATGCTAGCAATGTCACTTCGGAGTTTGAGCTTTGGCATAGGCGTATGGGACATCCTTCTGAACGAGTGGTGAAGTCACTTCCTCCTCTTTGTGGTCGTAAGGTTAGTTTGAATAAAACATGTGAAATTTGTTTTCGTGCTAAACATCCTAGAGACAAGTTTCCTTTAAGCGATAGTAAAGCTAGTCGCATATTTTAGAAAATACTCTATGATTTATGGGGTGCTTATACATGTTTACCCTTGTGGTGCAAAATATTTTCTTACTATAGTTGATTATTATTCTCGTGCTGTGTGGATTTATTTATTGGAGGATAAAACTGAAGTATTTCAACTGTTTATGGCCTTTGTTGCTATGGTAGACCGTCAGTTCTCTGGAACCATCAAAATTGTTCAAAGTGATAATGGTACTGAATTTAATTGTCTTCTTGATTATTTTCGTGCCACTGGTATTATTTTCCAAACATCTTGTATTGCCACACCTCAACAAAATGGGAGGGTTGAGAGAAAACTTAAACACATTCTCAATGTTGGGAGAGCTTTGCGTTTTCAAGCTCACTTGCCTATTTACTTTTGGGGGGAGAGTGTCCTTGCTGCTGCTCATCTTATCAATCGCACTCCTTTTGTTCTTCTCATTAATAAATCTCCTATTGAAGTTCTCCATGGTCATTCTCCTGCTTATGAGGCTATTCGCACATTTGGTTGTCTCTGTTTTGCTCATAATCACAAAACTAGGGGGGATAAATTTGCTAGTCGGAGTAGAAAGTGCATCTTTGTCGGTTATCATCTTGGGAAGAAGGGGTGGAAGTTGTTTAATTTCTATAAATTTCTTTTCACGGGATGTGAAATTTTCTGAAGAAGTGTTTCCGTTTGCATCGCCTGAAGATACCAACATCTCTCCCTCATCTCTTTTTCCCTTAGACACACATCCCATTCATCCAGACTTTGATGAATGTCCTTCTTCATCTCTTTCTCAACCTCCACAAAATACACTCCTCCATTCCCCAAATTCGCCACAAAATAACGAACCTTCTAAACCCTCTACCGTTGGCCCCAAACCCGCACCCAAAACTTCTCCCTCTTGCCTTCCTGATCCACCCTCTGGAAGTCCAGCGCCCAATGGGTCCATCACACTCTCTTCCCCTCTCTCCCTGCTTCACACGCTGGCAACCCAGTGCCCAATGGGTCCAACCTAATTCCCACTTCTCTTCCTGCTTCAAACGCTGATGGCCCAGCGTCCCATGGCCCCTCTCTCCCACGCTGGTTAAAGCCCAGCGTCCAAACCCTTCTCTCCTTCTCCCCAACGGCCTCCAGCACCCATAGCCCATACATCTCTCCTTGTTCTCCCTGATACGGGCCCAACAGTCTTTTCTCCTTCTCCTTTTTCTTCTTTGGGCTCGTCGAACCCCATTTCACCTACATCTCCTTCACCTATTACTAGTCTGCTCCTCATAATGCTGATTTGGGTCGGGTAAAAGGGAGAAAATTCCCTCGGTCTTATTACGAGATTATGTTACTCATTCCATAGTTGCAGAAAGTCCATACCCCTCTGCCTCGTCTCATGATTCTTCCTCAAGTACTCCTTATCCTATAGCTCATTATATTAATTGCACAAATTTTTCTGTAAATTATCAGAAGTTTATTACTGCTGTTATTTCTAACACTGAACCTAGGTCTTTTAAGAAAATTATGTGGAATGATGGGTGGAAAGCTTCTATGCAGGATGAGATTCGTGCCTTGGAGGATAGCGACACGTGGACTTTAGAGGAACTTCCTCCTAGGAAGAGTGCCTTAGGCAGTCAATGGGTGTATCGTATCAAAAATTTATCTGATGGTTCTGTGGAACGCTTGAAATCTCGTTTGGTTGTTTTGGGTAATCATCAGGAAGCTAGGGTTGAAATGCCCTTAATGACTAACCGCGTCAAGTTTCCGTTAGTCATTAGGATTAACTAACCCCTCTTACCCTAATAAACCCTAATTAGCCCTTGTTAACTAACTAAACTAATTAGCCCTAGTTAACTAACTAAACCCTAACTTCTAACCCTACCTCCCTAACTTCAAAGCCTAACCTAACCTTAACCCCATAACCCCACCACCACCCAACCACCACCACCCCACCACCACCTCCCCTCCCCCTCCCCCTCCCCCTCCCCCTCCCTACCCCACCCCCACCCCACCCCCGTAGCCCCGGGCAGCCAGACCCGTCCCCTACCCCACCCCGCGCACCCCTCCCCTACCCCCTCTCGCCCCCACCCCCGCAGACCCCCTCCCCACCCCGCAGACCCCCTCCCCCACCCCCCCCCCCACCCCCACCCCCTCGCCCTCCTCGGCGCACCCCCTCCCCCACCCTCGCAGCCCCCCCACACGTGCTTATCCACCACCTCACCTCCTCTCTCACCCTCCCCGCCGCACCGGACCGCCACCATCGCATCACCTGCCGCCGCCCGAGACACCGGATCACGACCCGACGACCGGCGAGCATTTGCCAAATCAACTTCGAAATCAGTTTTGAAAATCATTTTCGAAAACAAGGATTTTCGACGGGTTTTGAAGGGATGTTGGGGGGGGGGATTCGACGGGGATGGTGGGGGGGGATTCCGACGGGGTGGTGGTGGGGAGTAGGGAATTCGGCGGGGTGGTGGGGGATGGGGGAATTCGATGGGGGTGGTGGGGGGAGGGGGCTGCTTGTGGTGGAGGAGGGGGGCCGCTAGGGTGGTGGGGGAGGGTTAGGGATAGGGTTAGGGTTAGGGTTTAGGGTTAAGGGGTTAGGGTTTAGGGTTAGGGGTTAACAATGGCAAAATGGTAAATAAAGCTAACAGAAACTTGACACCGTTAGTAATTAAGGGCATTTCATGCATTTTATTGAAATAGTAAGGGTATCTGGTGCATTTTTTAAAAAACAGGGGTACCCCATGAATTTTGATAAATCACAGGGGTACTTGCTGAAAAAACCGTTGATTATAATGAAACCTTTGCTCGTGGCAAAGATGACTACTATTCGGGCTTTTCTTACTATCGATGCTTCTAAAAATTGGGAACTGCATCAAATGGATGTTCATAATGCCTTTCTTCATGGCCATCTTGATGAGGAAGTTTATATGAAAATTCCTCTTGGATTCGATTGTCCCAATCGTAAGATGGTATGTCGTTTACGCAACTCTTTGTATGGCTTGAAGCATGCTCCTCGTTGTTGTTTTGCCAAGTTAGTTTGTGCCTTGAAAGGTTATGATTTCCTGCAATCTTACTCTATATATTCATTGTTCACTTACACTCGTGGTTTCGTTCAACTCAATGTGTTGGTTTATGTTGATGATCTTATTAATTCTGGGAATGATTTCGCTGCACAGCCTGCACTTACTGTGTTTAAAGCCTATCGGAGAAATTGCTTCAAAATGAAGGATCTTAGTCCCTTGAAATACTTTCTTGGTACTGAAGTGGCTCGAAGTTCATCTGGTCTTTTCTTGTGTCAACGTAAATATATGTTGGATATTATTTCTGAAGTCGGGTTGTTACACTAGTGGAAAAAAGCCCATCCAATACGGTCAAAACTGGGCTTACCGATCCGGTTTTGTTCCGGATCGGGTGGGCTCGCAGCAGTTTGTAAATATTAACTGATCCGGTCCTAAATCGGATTAGTTAATCATTTACTGATCCGGTTTTGAAGGAAAACCGGATCAGTTAATCATATTAACTGATTCGGTTTTCAGCCATGACTGGATCAGTTAAGTGTAAATCAGATTTAAAAAAAAATTGGCCAACTAACTAATCCAGTTTTATTGATGAACCGGATCAGCTATGTTTGATATGAAATAAAAAAAAAAAAAATACCAGGGTGTCATTTTCATGAGGGGCATCAGCTTTACAACTACATCCAAAAGCTTTATATTACAAGCAGATCTACGTGCCATGCAAGCACATGCACCAAATGCCATGATTATACATCAATTATGACTGAAAAAACTAGACTATGATTAACTATACTTCGACATTAAACTATAGTATGTAAGCCTTTGGAGAGTCAGATTCTCTTCTTAGTGTGTGGATTTGGAGAGTAAATCAGGAACTTGTAACGAAAAAACAACAAACTAAGAATCTTTCATAAAGAAACAGGTAAAAAAAAAGCAAAAGAGAGATTTTCAGCATATTCATATTCTTCCTTGCAAAAGAAATATATACCTGATTGTGATAACCCTTTTGTTTATTCCTCGAAACAGTTTGCAAAGGCGAGTCTCCATCAGCTGAAGCCCATAATTAACAGTCATACATTACAAATCCAATAAACGATTCAACAAAAGGATAAATTCACAATTTATTTTTGCCTCCGGAAAACGATTCCAGAAATATAATCTAGATCAAGCAAAAAATCGATATAATAAAATTTATACCACAAAATAATAGGAAAATTCAATGCAAGTTCGACATAAAAAAACGACTACAAACTAACATCACATGAAAACCCTAACTAGTAGTAGGATAACATCAAAATACCCTAATTCCAGTAGAGCAAAATTGGTCACTGATACTTTACAATCGACATTATTCCAAAATAATTCGAAACAAACGATTATGAACACCACATGATCTACAACTAAATTCAGAACATTTCCCCATAAAACCAGAAACTAAATCAAACCAAAAACAACAATGTACGAATAGAATAAAAGCGAGGGAAACAAACCAGAGAGCTGAGAATCAAGGATGTAACAGCCGCCATGATTAAGAGGATCAGAAGATGCTCTAGGATCAGGTTTTGAAAGCGGCTGCTGCTGAAGATTGGAGCTAATTTTACCACGCTCTCCTCGAATCTCCTACTGGAACTGGCAAGGATCTTTTCCCTACACTAGCAACAACATCTAACAAAACCAGGACCAATTCTCTTTATTGACATTGCTTCAAAATGAAGGATCGTAGTCCCTTGAAATACTTTCTTGGTATTGAAGTGGCTCGAACTTCATCTGGTCTTTTCTTGTGTTAACGTAAATATACGTTGGATTTTATTTCCGAATCGGGTTGTTATAGGTGCCAAGCCTTGTGCCTTTCCTATTGAGCATAATCATTGTTTGGCTCATTCCGATGGTCCAGTCATTACCGGCGTCTTGTTGGTCGCCTCATCTACTTAGCCGTCACTCGTCCGGATCTTGGTTATGTGGTTCATATCTTATCTCAGTTCATGAAAGAGCCTCGATAGGCTCATTGGGACGCTGCTCTTCGTGTTGTTCGATATCTGAAAGACACTCCGGGTCAAAGCATTATGTTACGTTCTGATAGTGAGTTATCTCTCCAGGGTTGGTGTGATTCTGATTGGGCTGCTTGTCCTCTTACCAGGCGCTAATTATCTGGCTAAATTGTCTTGTTAGGTGGTTCTCCCATTTCTTGGAAGACTAAGAAGCAACACACTATTTATCACTCCTCTGCTGAAGCAGAATATCTATCGTTCTATGGTTGCTACTAGTTGTGAGCTCAAGTGGTTAAAGGGGTTATTGTTGAGTTTGGGCGTTCATCATCCAAAGGTTATTCCTTTGTTCTATGATAGTCCGTTTGCACTTCATCTGGCTAAAAATCCGGTTTTTCATGAACGCACCAAACATATTGAGGGTTTTTTTTTTTTTTTTTTTTTTTTGGCTAAATAAGTAAGATTTCATTCAAGCAAATACCATACATCCTAGCCAAACTCAAGCCAAACAAACCAACTAGGTTGGACTCTTTGGGCAGGAGCAGGCATACAATGAACTATACATCACTTATAAAGTCATAAACCATTGCTGATCTCTATTAGTTATCTTTTGAGGCATAACAACATTGATTCTAAGTTTAACTTCACTTTTGATTCTTTTGATACTACTGCTAATAGTAGCAACCTTATGATTCTATTAACAATCATTTCTGGATCTCCAAACATGATAAAGAACAGCTGCTACCCCAGCCAAAATCACCTGGTCTGGAACTTTGATTTGGAGCTTCTTCTAACCCATCTACAGAGCTGCTGTAGATCTAGAGCAGTAGTATTAATTCCCAGCCAAGTCTTGATAAACATATTGAGGTTGACTGTCACTTTGTGCGGGATGCTATTCTCGACGGTCTCATTGAACCGTCTTATGTGTCCACTTCCGCTCAGATAACAAATATTTTTACTAAGGCTCTTAGGAAGTCTCAGTTTGAATTTTGTTGTCCAAGTTGGGCATTCTCGAACCACATGCTCCAACTTGAGGGATGGTGTTGAGATATATATAGCTAGAAGTATTTTTGTATAGCAGGAATACTTTTCCTTGTAGGATTCCTAAAATAACTTGTACTATATATTGTGAAAACCTAATGAGAATACACAACTTTTGAGCCTGAATATGCTTTGCTTTTACAATATAAGATTCAAAAGAAAATGTTAGAAAAAAAACTCTAATTAGTAGAAGAAATTTGCAGAAGAATATGTGGGCTAAGGGGGTCCTTGAATAGATGTGGAAGAGGTTAGTTGATAAAATAGTATTATGGCTATGTTTAGTTCACCTTATTTTCACTAATCTGAACTTATCTGATCTGATCTGATTTGATCTATACTTATTTTTTCTGATCTGTTTTGAACTTATCTTTTATAAAACATATTATTACTAATATTATTATTACTTTATATTTCATTACTAGTATTACTATTACTATCATTTTATTACTATGCACAACTTTTAATAATAATAATAATAATAATAATAATAATAATAATAATAATAATAATATTAATAATAATAATAATAATAATAATAATATAATAATAATATAAATAATAATAATATAATAATGATAATAGTATAAATAATAATAATATAATAATAATAATAATAGCATAATTAGTTTTTTTTTTTTTTTGGAAAAAGAACACATTAGTATTTTAACATAGAATTAAAAATAAAAGAACACATATTTTAGGTAAAAAAACATATTGTTCATGGTAAAGAAAACATATTGTTCATGTCAAAGGTCCGTTTATAATAAGAATTTAGGTAGTAATGAAAAGAACATATAGATATTAAAAAAAAAAGAAAATATAATGAAAGAGCATACAAAATCTATTTAATGAACACATTCTAAAGTACAAGATAGATGTTATTTTTATATTGATGACATGCTTGGATTTAACTAACAACATGTTCTTTGTTATATCAATAAATTGTTCTTTTTTATTGTAAATAAACCTATAAATATATATAATCATATGATCTTGAACAAAATTATTAAATATTCTTCTTATACCGTTGTCTTGTTCTATATAAACTTTGTTTTTAAAGATAAGTAGAAATCCCTTGTAGGGAAAATTTTGAACGTGATGCCAACACCATTAAGTTATCCCATGCTACTCTTGTTTTATATAAACTAGTAACATATACTTTATATTAGTCTGCCAAAATTATTAAAAAAAAATAAACATAATATACTATTGTCATGTTCGTTACATGTACAACATCAAAAATAACATCGTATATCAAAATTGTTAATTAGAACATATATAAAAAAGAATACGTACAAATGTCAAAAGAACATTCTTCTTCTTGAACACAAATAGCTTCAAATAGTGATATCAATGACATTTATAATAATAGCAACAACATCAATAATAATTACCAATATTAATAATTAATAAGTACAACAATGACAATAATAATAATCCTTTTGAACAAATGTACTAGTAGATAGTAATATTAATAATAATAGTAATCATATAAAGTAATATTAATAATAATACTAATAATACTAATAATAATAACAACAACAACAACAACAACAATAATAATAATAATAATAATAATAATAATAATAATAATAATAATAATAATAATAATAAAAATTACAATAACAATGATAGCATTAATAATTCTAATAATCATCATAATGATCATGATAATAATAACAATAATAATAAGTTTTTAATATAAGCACAATCTGAACTTATTTGATCTGATCCGAACTTATTTTTTCTGATCTGATCTGAGCTAATTTGAAATAAGTAAAAATAAGGTGAACTGAACATAGCCTATATCATGATTACATAGGGTTTGCTGGTATAAAACCCCTAACTTTATTAGCCCACCAATCATTATTTACCCAATTTTTCCTTCAAAATGGGATCCACTTACCCCATTAATTATTTTCCCATTTTTTATTTCTCCATCCAAAAAACAAAAAAGTTTACATACTTCAATATCCAATTATTTTTTGTTGTCTTCTGAAATGGAACCACGATACGGAAGAAAATCATCACACAATGCATTAAATCTCATCCTCTTAATTTCAATGTTGGAAGATTGGGATACTTGTTGGGCTTCTGAGTGAGTGTCCCGTACGAGGGCAGTCCATACGATAATTCTTCTTACCATGGGACATGGGTTCCGGAAATAGGATCTCCCCAAAAAAAATCCTCTTAGTGCTCAACTACAATACCCGTGATCCTTCCCAAGTGTTTTCCATTTATCAATAAAAGGTAGCATGGGACATGGCGCCGCGTTCGAGCCTTAGTATCCCTCCTCCTGCGGGATTATCCCATGGCCCATTCTGAGATAGGTCAAGGTTGTGGACCCGTTTATGAACCTTAAAAAAGTATTTAAAAATAATTATCAATAAATTTAAGGAAAAATTAAAGCACATAGCTTAGGTGTAGGGAGCGAAACAAACTAAAGCACGTGGCTTTATGACACCAACTGTAGCTTAGGTGTAGAACAAACTAAAGCACATGGCTTCTACTGCACGACCTATGATAATAGGTGCTCTAATTGCCCATCTTTCGCTTTCCAATTGAGTAAAAATGAGCAATTAACATAAAATTAGTCTTTGGATAACATATATATAAATGAATAAACCGTCACAAGTGTGAGTTTTTCGAAAAAAATTATTACCGGTTTTGGTGCATCGACGTCATTTCAAATATTTGGCCAACAAATTGTGTTAGTGACTGTCAAGGAGGGTTGAGCACAGAGTTTTTTTTTCATTCATTTCAATGAATACATTAAGAATATTTTATGATTTTAAACTAGTATATAACTAAAGTCTAAAGATACAAATATGCATTAACGAAGGTGAATAGTGGAAAGAAAGAATTTTATGGAGCAAAGGGAGTAACTTTTAATGGGGGTTACTAAACGCAGCCTCACTTTACTAACGCATCATAATAAGATACCCCAAAACCCTCATGAGTAACTAGTTGATGATATTTATTAAATTTTGGAAATTGATGTATAAATAATTTTTTTGTTTGTGATTGATGATTGTATAATAGATGATTGATTATGTATAATTGATGATGTATAACAAAAAATTATGTGTTTGATGATTGATGATGTTTATCAAATTTATGATAAGATTTGTATTTTGTTGTTTCTATAAATTGTCAGGATGATGTTCATGTAGAAGAGGTTGATGAAAATACACCTGATTATAGTGAGTTTTTCACCACTACAACTATATTTCCCACTCGAAAAGCATTGCGTGATTGGGTTACTGAAGTAGGTAGGTTGTATAATATGGTGATAATCATCGCTCGATCACTATATGGTGAAGGGCAAGGTTTGGGAAATGCAAAAGCTACCCTCACTTGTGAAAGAAGCGGGAGATATAGACTGTCTAAGTCTACAGAATGTGTAGATGTGGAGAAATTTACTGGTACAAAAAAAAGATTGTGTCCTTTTCGACTTCAAGCGAAGGAGCATGTTGGTGGTGGTTGGAGTGTGTATGTCACTAATGGCAAGCATAATCATGATCTTATTTCAGCCTCACACTGAAGATAAATTGTTATGCATTCATTTTCGTAAGTGTAATCCAACAAACCTTTCCAACTCAAACTTAGCTAATTTAAGAAAATATATCCAACTTTATGAGGAGACATATAGATGTTGCATTGTTCCTTTTTATTCTATATCTAATCAAATTTCTGCATATTGACTCACTATTTGTGAGTGTAATTTAGTAATTTAGTAGAATGAAAGTAGAAGCATTTTCTATGTGGTTGTCAATAGGTGTTTCAATTATGTCAGTGATTCACCCCCTTCCCCAACCTTAAGTTCACCTCTTTGAGTGCATCACCTACATCTATCTCGTCATTGCATCAGTGCAGTCAAGCTGGAGCACACAAACAAGAGCCTCTCCTAGTCTCATTTACCCCATAAAATTGGTGGTCGTCACTTCATCCAACTTACATGAAACAATAACAACCATTTCATCCAATTTACATGAAACAGGAGGAACCACTTCATCCCAGTTACATGAAACAGTACCACTTATTTTGTTCAATATACATGGAATAGTAATTGATATTTCATTCAATTTATATGAAATTCTAACATACAAACCAATTTCGAAAAAACAATGCACATATTTGGGACCAACAAACCAATTTCGCACAAACAAAACACAGATTTGGGACCATTTCTCACCAATTTCGCAACAAAGGAAAACCCAAATATGGAATAATACATATAGTTTGAAAGAGAAAGCAAAAAATTTCAGCAATGGATAAACAATTGGGTCGAACGTAAATCCAGAAAACTAGGAACACCATTAGAGAAAAAAAAATAGGTCGCAATGAATTTTGCAGTTTCCTTCAAAATTTTAACTCGCATTTTGCATCAATTAACTGGGCAAACGCCATAGAAATGGTAGAGGGAGAAAGAAGAGAGAAACTACACTAGTAAACACAAAAATGGGGAGAAAACTAATGTTAAAGTACGAAATTTCCTTCGAAATTTTGAAAGATAGTTGGACGAAATTCCCTAAACTTCTTCGCTTGAAGTTGAGTTCGAAATGTGTAAAGGATCTAGCAATTTATCAATTTTCCAACATTTCATAAAGATTAAAGAGATTGCAAACCAATTTCGGGTATAATGGTGGACGAATTGTGCGATTTTGAACTAGAATTGAGGAGATGAAACACGAAGAGGAAGAGGGAGATGATAGAGGAAAGGAAGAGGGAGAAATGGGTTATGAATTAATAAGGGCATTTTTGGTATTTAGGTGGGTTGTATATGGTAAATGAGAGTTGCATTTAGCAACCATGCTTTCAATATTGCAATATATTTTTTCATCTGAAGTGTTGTAATGTTTTTTACATACAAGATTAGTTTTTTTTTTGGGGCGGGGGGGTGTAAATGCAATTTTGCTTGTAGTTAATTTAAATACAAGGTGTGAAGTTTTTTTTTTAATAAGGTATGTTGAAGTCCATTTGCATGTAGGGGGAATATGGGGATCTCTATGGGATCAGAGGTGATGCCAACACCACTAGACTATCATCTGCTACTCACAATGTTGAAATATGGTTAGATCATTTTTTTGAAAATTTATTATGATATTAAATTAATTTTATAAAGAACATAAGTTAATTGTAAAATGAGAATATTTAAGTGACCACTCCTATATTTATTTAGGAAATTATTAAAATAGGCGGTCTAATTGAATAAAATTAGACAAATCCAAACCTACATTTTCCTAACAAGTCGATTTCTTGTCACTCTAACTTAACACTATCCCTAGACATCTCGCACTAATCTAGTCGTCCTTCCTTTTCTCCTTCCTTTTTTTCTCTTGAAATCTCATTTAAAAAAATAAGCTGATAGTCTTACTCGATAGATTAAACTAGTTTCTAAATGGATTAAATAATGAGATTACTGAATGGATTAAACTAGTCACTAAATAGATTAAACTGGCAACTAAATAGATTAAACTAGTCACTATATTCAGATAGGTAGTCCGTTCTCTTCTTATTATTGAACTTGGACTGTTGCCTAACTTTAAATCAAAAGTAGGCAGTCTTTTACAAGACCAACTGATATTTATTAGGTTGATTATATTGAATTCCATTGCCAGATAAATTTCTTAAGTAGTAAGTGGTAAGGCTTTGGGCAACTCAAAACATACAAGACCAAGAAGGCCTAAGCTAGACCCAGCGTGAAGCAGACCTGGTGGTGGTCAACCCCGAATTGCTAGGGGATATTCGAGCCTGAGGCCTCAACCCTGAGACAGGGTCGGCTCAGCCAAATTCTTGTACCCAAAAAAAATACTAGCAAATTTGATCTTTTTCTGATACATAACATTCGTAAAGTTGGCTGTGAAGATATCATATTGATAACCCAAAAAAACAATCAAGAAATTGTAGCAGTGACCAGCTAAGGGCCTGTTCTCTTCGGCATAAAACAACTGAACTAAATTGAACTAAACTGAACTGAACTGAATTAAATTTTAACTAATTAATAATATTGATAATAATTTAGGAACCGAACTGAAAATACGCTGGGGAGAACAGACTCTTACACCCGTGACAGGCTCATGAAAAAGTATACTAAAAAAATAAGAAGTAAGCCAAAATAACCACAATCTCTAAAACAGGAAAAGTGAGAGTCTATAGTTAATGTTTTATAATCTACATGTGTTATCTTTACTTTACATTACATTGACTTGGAAAACACCTCAAAAGTGTTATGTAAGGCCTTATTTAACAGTTATCTTTGCCCTTTTTTGTAGTAGTGTGAGCTGCTAGATGACCTTAAACCTTAGCCTATAACGTTAGCGTAATTTTTGCATTAATATGTACGCAATATATACTTATATTAAAAAAAAATTGCATGCATGATGATATAGGCTAAAAAATGCATGCATAATATTTTTTTAAAACTAACTAGCATTAGAAAAACAAATTAATATGAAGTGACACTATATATGTGTCTTACTTACTCTTCCAAAACTATAGACATGAGCTGCAATAGCCAAAGGAATAGCAGGAAAAAGAAGAGAAAGCTTAGTCCCCAATATAACTTCTTGTAGATTATTGAGAATTTCTTAACCACCCAATTCGAACTTTCGAAATTAGTTGAAGTTCAGATTTCTTTCGGATGGAAGAAGAAGACATGGTATGGGCTGTCCGACCGGGCCGGGTTTCCTTGCTAGTCCCCTTCAATCCTCCACTCTCCATGCCTACCCACACTCCAGTAGCATTTTTTTTTGGATAATTTTTGTTAGCTTTTATTCATTACTTTAGCAGCAGTACATAGGGGGGATTACAAGAAAGCCATAAAAAACAATCAGCTTTCTGCCTTAACAAAACAAAAAATCAAGGAAGCTCAATAACAGTTCATAGCCACGCAATGAATTCTACATCTCTTTCCAAGCCCTTTTGCTAAAGTATCAGCAACGACATTAGTTGCCCTTCCCTGTGAATAATTTCCAGAATCTGACCTCTCTTCCTTGCATCTCGAATGGAGTTTAATTGAAAGCTTAAATTCCATGGTCCACCATTGTCTTCATTACACCACATAACTGCATTTGATGAATCAGATTCTATGATGATTGACTGATTTTTGATGGACTCACATTTGGCTGAAATTTGAACGGCATGAGATATTGCTAGAATTTCGGCACAGTTTATTTCAATAGCTGGAATTGGGCTCGAGAAAACACACTTAAAACATCCTTTGAAGTTCCTTAGAACGCCACCTATTGCAGATAGTGATTGAGAGCCATTCACCGAAGCGTCGACATTCCACTTCAAAACATTGACTGGGGGAGGCAACCAAAATTGCGCTGGGTTATCAAGGCTAATACAGCCCAGCAAAGAATTGGTCATTGACCACAGTAAGCAAGTGGGGTTTTTTGAGATATCTTCGAATGAGTATGGGAAGGGCTCTTTCCACCCTTTTAACCACCAACTTAGTCTTAGCAAGACCAAATCTTGAATTTGCTCCATTAGAACATGATGAATTATTGAAGATTCTTGCATTTCTCTCCTTCCATAGTGACCAAATTATGATAAAGAAAACAGCGTGCCACACTTTTTTTAAAGAAAGGACCTTTGTTTACATACCTCCATTTATTGTATGCATCCATAAGGTTTGCGGGAAAAATCCAACAAGCTCCATAAATTAATCCACCAACTCCATAACTGCCATGAAAAACTACAGTGCATCAACAAGTGATTATAGTCTTCGGGGGATGAATTGCACAATACACAAAGATTTTCTTCACACGAGATTACCCCAATTCGGCTCAACTTCTCTCTTGTATTGATCTTGCCAAGAAGGGCAAGCTAAGTAAAGAATTCAATACGTGGTGGCACAAGCGCACGCCAAATACCTTTAATGACATCTTGCATCGGATGATGAGAAGCTTTTGCAAGTTCTAAGCAGAGGGATTTGACAGAAAACTAACCCGATTTGTGTGGAGTCCATACAAGGGAGTCATCACTTTCGGGAAAGAGGTGGACATTTTCAAGAAGGGATTGCCATTTGTTTCTTTCCTCAATACCACGGGGTCTTAGAGGCCTTTTCCATGAGAAGCACCATAGCCATTTTTTACCATCCCACACACCACTTGAAGCAATTGTTATAAGCTGATTCGTTGCAAGCTTAAACAGGCGAGGAAAGGAAATTTTTAGTGGTAGTTCACCCAACCACAACTCGTGCCAAAATAATGAGTTATAGCCATTTCCTATGCGCTTGCGAATTTTGGTTTTGAGAATGCAACTTGCTTCCGGATAACTGAGAATAGAGTGGAAAATTTTCCTCCATGGGCCACCTTTTGCGGGGGAGAATAAGTCTTGAATGGTGAATGATGGAGAGTACAAATACTTGTTGACAACCACCTTGCGCCAAAGAGAGTTCGGCTCATGATGTTATGGTTTTATATAGAGTTTTTCCCCCTACTTATAAGCTAAAAAAGGATGTCAATGGTGCTCTTATGAGTCATTTTGTGCTAACTTTCTCCATCTAGTTGTGGTTAACTGTTCTGTGTCAAATTGAAGGTTTTAGGGAGTTATCTCCCTATTTTCTACTATTATTTGACCACTACGCTGGACTGGAGAGGTTTTATGCAGAGTTTCAAAGTCCCGAGGATACTTTCCGGGACCCTTGAGCAAAGGAAGAATTGAAGACTTGGCGTTTAAAGCCAAGAAGGAAGTAATGGACCTGAGCCCGATTTCATCGGGCTACACATGCCCGATCGGGCGCTCACATGGGAGTTAATCAGTTTTGTTGCGGGCCCGATCGGGAGCTTTCGCCCTGTTGTTAGTTCGTTGCGAAGCCCGATCGGGCGGTTCGGCCTGATTTCGTCGGGCGTGCTTGAGCGATGGTTTGGACTCGCTGCTGACAACTGGTGGGCCGCCCGATTACATCGGGCGATGTCTTTTTTTGAGCGCTGCTGCTGCAATGAGCCCGATTTCATCGGGCATACATAGCCCGATCGAGCGACTTATCCGACACGCGCATTTAATGATTTCAGGGCTATTTTTTAGAGGACTTTTCCTAGTTGTTTTAGGATTAGTATAAATAGCAAAATCAGAATATTACTATTCATCTTGGTTTTAGCCCTTATTTTCTAATAGTTTCTCTCAAGAACCTAGTTTTACTACTTTTCATTTTGAATTCAAGATCAAACCTTTGGATTATTCGCAAGTTCAATATAGTTCTTCAGTTTGGTAATCTTCTTTATTGCTTTCTCTATTATTGATTAGATTAATTTCTTAGTTATTTGAAATAGTTCAAAGTATGAATTTTTACATGGATTTTGTTATTGTTTTCTCAAGCATGAGTGAGTAGTTTTATTTCTAGGATTGTGGGGATCTATGTATGCAATGAGGGATTGATAGATTAGTATAATTACCCTTTATTTCAATTTTTTCCTGTGATTGAATCGTTCATGCTAGATTTATGAATTAGGCCTGATTTGTATTTCTATTATCGCAATATTGAATCTGCTTCGAGAGGAGAGATCTCGTATAAGCTTTCAATCATTAGGCATACTGATCCTTGACCATGCGAGAGCGGCTAGGTGATCTTTGAGGGAGGTAATGTTCGAGAGAAATTACATGTGCCCTAGATAAATTGACTTATTGGGTGGTTATTATTCGTCTCTGATTTCCCGAATTGTATGCATAGTGATCCATAGTCCTAGTTCTTCATTTATTGATTCTTACCTTCTTATATAGTTTTGTTATTTGTTTAGTTAAGTAAAACAACCGTTTTCATCTGATTTAGTTAGTATAATATTAGAATCCAGATACAATAGTATAACTTTCTCCCTGTGGATTCGATACTGACTTCCTTGACTACTTGTTTGTGGACCTTAGGCTATTTTTGATAAGGTGATACGACTTTAGCTTGTCAAATTTTGGCGACGTTGCCGGGGAGACGGTTTATTTTTTATTTTGTCTGAATTACAGTATTACACTAACCTCTACTCTGAAGAACACCTGTTCTTTGGAGCATCTCACGTTTGTTTTAGTGTTTTTGGTGTATGAGCAGGAAATTGAAATCCCCAAATCTCATTCCATTTGATCCGGAGATTGAAAAGAGCGCTCGTACAATCAGAAAGAAAACTAAGCAAGCGAAGTTGTCTGCAGGGACACCATCCCAAAATACACATGCTCCACCATCTTCACCACAACAAGAATTTTCCATCTCACCTATTACTGCTATAATGGGTGACGAAGCTAAACCAACCTTCAGAGATTATGCACAACCTTATCCTGATAATGTACCCACTGGGGTCGGATGCCTACCATTGCTGCTACAAACTTTGAAATCAAGTCTCATGTCCTGAATATGGTTCAGAATAATCAGCTTGCTGGATTACCATCTGAAGACCCAAATCAGCACCTGCAGCGGTTTTTACAATGTTGTGCTACTCAGAAACAAGCTGGTGTTACTGCCGATGAGATGAAACTCATCCTATTTGGTTTCACTCTGCGCGACAAAGCTCTGTTTTGGTATAATAAGCTGCCTTCCACCATCACCACCTGGGCAGACCTATCCAAAATCTTCCTCATCAAGTGGTATCCTTACCAAAAGACTGCAGATATGCGTCATGCCATGGTAACTTTCACCCAAGACCCTGGAGAGTCATTATATGAAGCTTGGGAGAGGTTCAAGGATCTACAACGCCTTTGTCCTCATCATGGTTTAGACCAGTGGTATTTGTGTCAGATTTTCTACACTAGAGTTGATGCAGATACAAGGAGGGTAATTGATGGAGCCTCCGGTGGGTTCTTCATGGATAAAGCCATTGATGAGGGGTATGAACTTTTGGAGAAACTTGCTTCTAATCAAGCATCTACCATTCGTTCCTCCATGAAAAAGGGAGGGAAACATGATGTCGAGGCCATTTCTTTATTGTCCGGGAAACTAGCTGCTCTAACCCAGAAGATTGATTCTTTGAAGCTAGGTAATGACTCCTCCCATATGAGTGTTAATGCGATGGCTAGTGCTTCTAATTATACTGCTCCCATTGGTGATGCTTGTGTGATACCTGGGCTCAACTCTCAAGAGTGTCATGCGCTCCTATCTTCTAATGTCGGGGGTAATTGTGAGGCGGTTAATGCTTTTCAGTCACAACCTAGGGGCCAGTTCAATCCATATTCTAACGCTTACAACCCCGAGTTAAGAAATCACCCCAACCTCTCATATCGGAGCAATAATGTGTTGAATCATCAACCTCAACAACCATATGTCCCACAAAATCAGGTTCAACAATATCAACCTCAACAACAAGCTCCTCCTGGTTTCCAGAGAAATCAGGCTCCACAACCACCTGCTCCTCCTACTGACCCAGCCATGACAGAGCTGAAGAATATGATGTTTCAGATGCAGAAAGGTTTTAATGCCTTTCAAGCCGACACAAAGGCTCAGTTGGAAAACTTGGGTACGCATAACAAGATGTTGGAGACTCAACTAGCTCAGTTGGCTAGTTCTCCTGCTAGTAGGCCACCTGGGTCATTACCTTCACAACCCATGCAACCAAGAGATACTGCCAATGCCATCACTCTTAGGAGTGGAACGCAGTATGATGGTCCGGAGATGCCTAAAGATGATCCGGTTGGGTCCGACAAACATGAAGCTGTCACTGACAATTCCACAGCTCCTAAGGAGGATAACAATGCAGAGAAGCAGACAGTAGCTGAAAAAGTTCCATCTACCACTCATGTGATCAAGGTACCGTTCCCCAATAGACTATTGAAGACTAAGCTTGATCATCAGCTCGGTAAGTTTTTGGAGGTAATGAAGAATATGTAGGTAACTGTCCCTTTTACTGAACTTATTACTCAAGTTCCTGCATATGCTAAATTTTTGAAGGAAATTCTGACTAGGAAAAGAGCCTTTAATGAAATTGAGACTGTAGCTTTCACTGAAGAATGTAGTGCTCTTTTGCAAAACCAGTACCCACCTAAATTGAAAGACCCGGGGAGTTTCTCTATCCCTTGTAACATTGGCACCATTTTTATCGATAAGGCTTTATGTGATTTGGGTGCTAGTGTTAGTGTCATGTCCCTTACTGTTTGCAGAAAGCTTGACATGTGAGATTTAAAATGTACCAATATTACTCTTCAAATGGCTTACCGTTCTGTCAAATACCCCCTAGGTATCCTAGAGGACGTCCCTGTGAGAGTAGGTAAAATTTTTTATTCCTGTGGACTTTGTTGTGCTTGACATGGAAGAGGATACTCAGATCCCAATTATTTTAGGGAGACTATTCCTTCATACTGCAGGAGCTGTCATAGATGTTAAGAATGGGAAATTAACTTTCACTACAAGAAAATGCTAAAACAACGACTGCTTACCAGCGACGGTTTAAAAAACGGTAGGTATTTGTAAAACAGCTACGGCTCCAAGCCGTTGGTGAACACCAACCGCTTGTAAAGAAATTAACGACGGTTTAGCAGTCGTTGATATTCAACGACGGTTTATAGCCGTCGTTGATTTCTTTAAAAGCTGACTATTATTTTTTTTAAGGAAAGCGACGGTCTTTAACGGTCGGTGATGGAATTTCAGTCGGGTTTATTTCAACGACAACTTACAAGAGGAAGTTGCCCCTTTCACTCCTCTTTTTCCAATTTCCCGTCGCTCCTCTTCCACTTTCTCTCTCCTCACTCCCACCCAAACCCCCGCCTGCATTCAACCCAATCTCCGTTCATCGGTGACTTTCTCTCTCCTCCGTGTTTCAGTCGTGTTTCATCGGCGCATTAGAGTCTTTGCTGCCGGTTAGTCGCCGACCTCCAACCAACGAACGGCGACACCCTCATTTTCTCTCCACCTGCCAGACCGTCTCTTGGCCGCCGGTTAGCACTGCTTCATTTTGGTTTTTTTTTTTTTTTTTTTTGTTTATGAAACTAAACCCTAAAAATTGGGTTTTTGGGCTATAGGTGGCCAACACCACTGTAGGCCGCCGGAAAATCGAGTCTCTCTCCAAATCTTTCTCCTCGCCGTCGGTAATACCCAAATCCTACCTATTTAAATTTTGTTTTTTTTTTTTTTTTTTTGCACTCACCAAAACGTCATTCGGCTTTGTCAATGTAGGTGGCCAAACACCCGACTGCCGTCCTCCTGTGCCGGAGCCCTGCCGCCTCTAGGTACATTCCTTACTGTTCTCTCTCTTCATATATGTTTTTGGATCTGCCTTTTATTCATTTCTTGATTTGAGTTTCATTTCTCCAACTAATTTAGTGCTAAATGGGTAATTACTTGTTATTCTACTGTGTTTTTTATGTTAATTTTCTGGTGATTGATGATTTCTAAGATGATGGTGAATTTAATGGTTTTTGATTGCGAGTGATGCTTCCTTGTTGCTATATCTGGCTAATGATGTGCTTAGCTTTGCTTTCGAAAGTCACCGCTTTTGGTCTTTTTTCACTTGCTACATTTCGTTTAGGCACAAAATTTTAGTAGATTCATGTGAGGGGTGTTTGGGTGAGTATTTAGTGAAGGTGAATCCAGAACCATTTTTTCAATTTTTTTTCATAGTGAGATGTACGAACTTTAAGCTATTACTCATAAGTGTGTGCACCCAAATTTTGAGCTCACAAACTTCTACCACTAATGATAGACTTTAGCTCTGTGTGCTGATTAATGTAGAGTGAGATGAATGAACATGAGAATTAACTTTTCTTTCACATTATGATACAAGTCATCAGTTTTTACATCGGCAGTGGAGGTTGTTGTTCATTTTTTGTCTGACCAGCAGTTTGATGTTTATGAAAACACATGTTTGTTTGTGGAAGGTGTTCTTCTTGTTGGTGCTTTTTGTTTTGTACCGTCTATGAATGAGAAGGCGAATACGGTTTGTTTGAATGTTGTTTGTAGAATGTTAGAGGAACAATATAAGTTGATTGGTTCCGTTGGTGAATTCGTTCCTGATGTACTTGCAGGAATTGGGTATGCTTTATGTTCTTAAGGAGAGTTTCATTTTGTTAGGTTGTTAGAGTTTTTGCTAGGAAATTGGGTTAATATAGAGGTTGGTTATGATGTTTCTCATGGACTGATGATTCCGCATCTAGTAGAATGGGTATTTTATATGGTTAATTGCTTAATTTTATGTATAAATTTTGCTAAATGCTTAAAGGTTACCGTTTAATAATTGAGTTTGTACATGATGGAAGCGTCAAGTTGGGCCCTCGTAGAGGAAATGATGAGGAACATGTCTAGTTTCGGCCACATGTTCTCAGGTTGCAAACCAAGCCCCCCCTCCACAACGCAGACTAGAAGATGACCCAGGGTTTGATGGTGGCGGTAGTGCTACAGAGACACCCTTGACAGTGTGGTTTGTTTGGTTTTGGCAACTAGGTAACTAACTTATAGTTGGATATAGTTAGTCTAATTATATGCATTTAGTGTCAATATTTATCGGCATCTCGCTTTGTTTGTAGATGTGTAGGGTTATTTTTTTTGGAACCCGACTTCTACTTTATTTTCCGACACCGGCATCTATTTTGCGTAAATATATTTGATCTAGGTAGTTTGTCTAACTATAGACATTTAGTGTCTATATTTATCGGCATCTAGCTTATTAGTTTCTAGCTTTATCGATATATATTTTTTGTAAACACCGACTTCTACTTTATTTCCCGACATCGGGATCTATTTTGTGTACATAATTGTAATCTATTTCATGTAATTATACAAGTATCTATGCAAATTGTAATGTATATCAAAATTGCATATTTTTGTAATTGAAAAAATTGAATGCGATGGAGGAACAGCTTTAGTGTGGTATATTTAGGTGCAGCTGTGCAGGTACAGGTTTAATTATTATTAAGAACAATAATATTTTAAATAATATTATTTTCAAAAATCAACGACGGCAAAACCTTAAATCAACGACGGCTAGGCAATCGCTGTAAGGTACTCAATGCAGCCATGGACTTGAATTTCAACGACTGCTATAATACAATAGGGACGGTTCTTCACAGACGTTGAATGAACGAAATCAACGACGGTTACCAACAGTCGGTAAAACAACGACCGTTTCGAACAGTCGGTAACTCACCGACGGCTACAAGCCGTCGCTAACTCAACGTCTGCTTAAAACCGACGTTGAAGCAGAGTCAACGTCGGTTTAGATTTACGGTCGCTGATAATCATGAAACCGTCGTTGATTTTTTCACTGACGGCTTGACGGTTGTTGATTACAATTTCAGCGACTGTTTTTCAACGACTGCTGGTCGTCGTTGATTGTATAGCGACGGTTTTTGTTTTATCAACGACGGCTTTTAGCCGTCGTTAAAGACCACTTTTCTTGTAGTGTTTGACTGTGAGAGATGACAAGGTGACCTTTAGTTTGACCAATGCCTTAAAAAGTCCCATGCTAGAGGAAGCCTGTTATAGAATTGATGCCATTGATGTGCTAGTTTACGATGACATGCCTCAATCCCTTCTGTGGGATCCTCTGGAGGCTTTGCTTTGTTTTGCATCTTCTACAGGTGATGGTAATCCCTTGAGTACTGCAGTGGATGACTGGGAAGCGGTTCTTCCATGTGAAGAGCTTGACGGTATTACCACTCATGACAAGGAACGATTAGTATATGATACTCAACCGGTAGAGGTAAAGAAACCTGAACTGAAACCCCTTCCCCCTTCTCTGCGCTATGCTTTTCTGGATGAATCTGAAAATTATCCTGTGATTGTTAGTGCTTCACTGAATGATGATCAAATGTCTCAACTTTTGTCTGTTTTGAGAAAACATAAACAAGCCATTGGATATAATATTGATGATTTGAAAGGCATAAGCCCTGACTTCTGCATGCATAGAATTCACTTAGAGGATGATCATCGTCCTAGTATACAAGGCCAACGTCGTTTGAACCCCAATATGCAGGAAGTGGTTAAGAAAGAGGTTATGAAATTACTTGATGCTGGAATCATCTACCCCATTGCTGACTCTAAGTAGGTGAGTCCAGTTCAAGTGGTTCCTAAAAAGGGAGGTACTACTGTTGTCAAAAATGAAAAAAATGAATTAATTGCTACAAGAGTAGTAACTGGTTGGCGTTTGTGCATTGACTATAGGAAATTAAATGTTGCCACCAAGAAAGATCACTTTCCCCTGCCCGTCATTGACCAAATGTTGGAATGGCTAGCTTGTCACTCTTATTTTTGTTATCTAGATGGGTATTCAGGTTTCTTCCAAATCCCAATCCACCCAGGTGACCAGGAGAAGACCACCTTTACCTTCCCTTATGGTACCTTTGCCTATTGAAGGATGTCATTTGGATTATGCAATGCCCCCGCCACTTTCCAACGTTGTATGATGGCCATCATTTCTGAGTTCATTGAGTCCATTATGGAAGTGTTTATGGATGACTTTAGCGTGTATGGAATTGATTTTCATGCATGTTTGATAAATCTGGCATAAAGTTTTGAAAAGGTGTGAAGATGTCAATCTTGTACTGAATTGGGAGAAGTGCCACTTCATGGTTACTGAAGGAGTGGTACTTGGTCATATCATCTCTAAACGTGGCATCCAGGTGGATAAAGCAAAAATTCAAGTGATTGAGCAACTACCCCCTCCTGTGAATGTAAAAGGGGTGCGAGGCTTTCTTGGTCATGCGGGGTTTTATCGCCGCTTCATCAAGGATTTCTCTAAAATTGCTAAACCACTTACTCAGTTGCTCCTCAAGGATACCCCATTCCTGTTTACTGATAACTGTCTTGTATCTTTCAACAGGATCAAGCAAGCTTTGATTACTGCTCCTATCATTCGATCTCCGGATTGGAACCTTCCATTCGAGATTATGTGTGATGCTAGCGACTATGCTGTGGGAGCTGTGCTTGGTCAGAGGAAGGACAACATCCTCCATGCGATATACTATGCTAGTAAGACACTAGATGAAGCTCAAGTTAACTATGCCACCACTGAGAAAGAGCTTCTAGCTGTGGTCTATGCACTGGACAAGTTCAGGACTTATTTGCTGGGGTCTAAGGTCATTGTTTATACCCACCATGCTGCATTGAAGTACCTCCTAGCCAAAAAGGAAGCCAAGCATAGACTCATTCGGTGGATTTTGCTGCTCCAAGAATTCAATTTAGAGATCAGAGATAAAAAGGGAGCAGAAAATGTAGTGGCTAATCACCTGTCCAGATTGCAGTATGAAGATATGGAAGAAGGTCTACCCATTGATGACTCATTTCCTGATGATAAGCTCATGGCAGTCACTTCTGTCGCCCCGTGGTATGCCGACTTCGCCAACTTCTGTATGAGTAGACAGACTCCCCTAGAGCTGAGTTACCAGCAGAGGAAGAAATTCCTCCATGAGGCTAAAAAGTATTTTTGGGACGACCCTCTACTGTCCAAGCTTTGCGCTGACACCATCTATAGGCGATGTATTCCAGAATGGGAGGTGCATGACATTCTGAAGCACTCCCACTCCCTGCCATGTGGAGGCCATGCTGGGCCCTCCAAAATCGTTGCTAAGGTACTTCAATCTGGTTTTTACTGGCCTACTTTATTTCATGATGCTAGTACCTTTGTTAAGTCTTGTGATGCATGCCAACGAACGGGAAATATTTCCCGTAGACATGAGATGCCCCAAACCCCCATTTTGGAAGTTGAATTATTTGATGTATGGGGTATTGATTTTATGGGCCCCTTTCCCTCTTCATCGGGCAATAATTTCATACTTGTTGCTGTTGATTATGTGTCTAAGTGGGTAGAAGCCCTTGCATCACCAACTAACGACTCCAAAGTCGTTATGAAAATGATTAAAAAGATTATCTTTCCAAGGTTTGGGGTACCAAGGGTTGTAATAAGTGATGGTGGATCTCATTTTCACAAACGCACTTTCGAGGCTCTGCTTAAGAAGTATAGTGTCTACCATATGACTGGCCTAGCTTATCACCCTCAGACAAGTGGGCAGGTAGAAGTGTCTAATCGTGAGATAAAGACTATCTTAGAGAAGGTGGTTGCTTAATCTAGGAAGGATTGGAGTGACAAATTAGATGACACCTTATGGGCTTACAGAACTGCTTTTAAGACCCCTATTGGCACCACCCCTTACAGGTTAGTTTATGGGAAAGCATGTCACTTACCTGTTGAGCTAGAGTACAAGGCTTTTTGGGCTGTTAAGGAGCTGAACCTTGATGCTAAGTTAGCAGGAGAAAAATGTCTTTTGCAGATTAATGAACTTGATGAACTCCGGCTGAATGCTTATGATAGTTCGCGTCTCTACAAAGAGCGCACTAATAGATGGCATGATAAGAAAATTTTGAGTAGAGAGTTCTCAATTGGTGACAAGGTCTTATTGTACAACTCTAGATTAAAACTTTTCCCTGGTAAGTTGAAGTCTAGGTGGTCTGGTCCATTTTCTGTCACTAATGAGTGAAAAGCTTCCTTCCATCATCCACCATTAGAGTGAGTGTGAAATCCTCTACATTTTCCAAGCAACATGAGTTCGAGGAGGCGTCGCGGATCCAGCACCGGGTCTCAACCACCACCACCGCCGGTCCCCCGGGACGAGACTTTTACGGATGTCATCTTTTCGTCGGCAGAGCAGCGTGAAAGGTTTCAGCGCCTAAAAGGGCGCGAAGTGAGTCCTACCCACTTTCTTGATATTGAATTTTTGAGTAAATTGGGTATTGCCTCTGAATTCAAGGATTTCATGAAAATAATAGGGATGGAATCATTCTTTTCCGTGCATGTTAATACATATCCTGTACTTGTCTATGAATTTTATAGTAGTCTTGAGGTTACCAAACCCCGAACTGGACCCGTCTCATATGTATCCTTTAGACTGCTAAATCAGGACTTCCACCTATCCCTACCGGAATTTGCACGAATTCTTCGAGTCCAATGTCGTGGGGAGATTGGGCACCCCCCTAACTACCACCATCGTGACACCTACTTTGCCATCACCGGTGATAGAAATGAGTTCACCCTACAACATTGCAAGGGCAAATACATCCACTAACCCATCTATAAAATTTGGGTCCGGTTTATGTCTCAGACACTATTTGGGAGGGTGGAAGGACAATAAATCAGGGGGGATAAACTGTACTTAATTGGAAGGTACATGCTTAAAGGGACGCCTCACCAATTTTAATACAACATCCATCACCATGTTGCGCTCCAGATGGAGCGTATTGCTGCCACCTATCCCAAGAGGCGAGCGGACGATGCCTTGACCTCTCGTGCCATTGTCAATGGGGGGCTGGTGACTCTTTTTGCTAGGAAAATCCCCAATTTTGACGTGTCTCGCTACCAGCCAGCCATAGGACCCATCCTCATGGATTATGCTTTCTTAAATCGTCTCCACTGGTTAGAGAGGGCCGGGGATAAATACCAGTGGCGCATCAACGGGAGGCGCTCTATTGAGCAGCCTAGTCGCTTAGCAAATATCAGACCTGGGCAGCCCCATTACCACCTTCCCATTGCTGGTACTGACTTTCCCACCCTCGTCCCTGAGATACCCCAGCGCACCTTTCACCCCCGCCTCCCTCATTCTGATGATATTGCCTCCACTTCTGATGCTCCCCCTCCCCCATATTCTGCTGCTCCTCCTCCTTCTTTTGATTTTCAGGAAATGATGAGCATGCTCCAGTGGATGGAGTCTGGCATCACTACCAACTCTACCGCCATCCAGAGCATCGGTCAGCGGGTTGATGCCAACTCTGCAGCTCTCCAGAGCATTAGCCAGCATGTTGATACATTGGCCAATGATCAACACCTAGCTATGTATCCCATGTACGATGACTACTGCAGACTGCATCGGATTCTGAAACATATGCTCACCCATCTTGGTACACTTGGAACCCGAGTTACAGCCAGCCTGGGTCCAGTAGTAGGGGTGGCGGAGGTGAGGATCATGATGGTAATGACATTTCCATGCATGACTGATATACATGCCTTTCCTTTCCCTTGTTGCAATGAGGCCATTGCCACGTTCAGCTTAGGAGAGGATTTCTGTAAGTATTTCTCTCTCTTTTACTACTTTTTAGGTTAGTTAAGTTAGTTTAATTGCTTTAAAAAAAATGAAATATTGCTGGAAAAAAAACACAAAAATACGAGTTGAATATGAATAGATTGATTGCTTCCCTGTGCCCCGAACTTTGTTCTGAAAAACGATTTAACTCATTATACTGGATAGTTGGGCATTTGTGATTGGGATGTTGTGATGTGATCTCTGATTGCCTTGATCTTGAGTCGATTTTGATGATAAAACGCTTACTTTAACTGCATGCTTGAATTGGTTAGATTGTGAGGATTCATTCTAGCCCTCGGATTTATGTCTATATCCGGTCTATTCTTGTGTGTTAGTTCCTCTTAGCATTCTTATCTTGGCTTTGGCATTGTACTCGTTGATTTCTGGTGACTTTGGACATGTGCTGTGATAGAGGCGTTCATTTGTTTAATTTTTAAGCCTCAGAGTTGTTTAATGAATCATTTTTTCCCCTAGCCCCGCTGAGCCTAATGACTTTTTTTTGGATCTATATTAAGCCACATTACACGCCTTGAGACTTTACAATGACTATTGTCCCAAGCCTAGCTTGGGGGAGCATTTGTTAAGTTGATATTGTATTGTGTGGTTGATTCCGTAGGATGGTTGGAAAATAATGCTATGTTGGTACAAAGAAAAGAAAGATATAGAAAAATAAAGTGAAAAATGATAGTGAAAAATCTGAAAAATTTCTATGATCTTTACTCATTAACTTTCAAAAGTGTTGGAAATTATGATGAAAGAGACAATTATTGGTTGGTTCGTGAAATTTCAGAGTTGGTTATTATCTTGGTCATGTTGTTGATGCCATGGGAGTTGTTTCGACCACACCTAGTCCTACTAGTGTTTTTGCTCCCCTTTCTTGGTTTTTCCACCACATTCCTTAAATAATTTCCGTACCTTTACCCGAGCCCCATTACAACCCTGAGAAAGACCTTTTGAGCACGTGTTTGATTGTTTAAGGGAATAATACTGAGTCAATATGCTAAAGTTGAAGATTAAGTTTGTTATTTGAGTCGACCTGATTAGGATGAGCGATATTATACCTTTCTAAACACATGAGAGTGTGAGTGGGAAGGGCTATTATGGTTGGGTTGGTGAGAGTTCGGGCACATATTATGCCTGCCACAAAATTGAGAGGAGTGACACCTCGGTGAGCACCTTTTCAAGATTTGCATGATATGTAGGGCAGCTGCATTTGATGGTTTGCTTAAGTGATTGGTAGTCAGGTGATCTGAGCAACTGAACTTGTTTACTTGCTTGAACGATTTTGAGTTGGAAATGTTTGAGTTTAAAATTTCCTATCTGAGGGGTGAAGCAATCCTATTCTTATTCATGTTGTGCTTTGCTTGGGGAAAAGCAAAGGTTTAGCTTGGGGGAGTTTGATGTTATGGTTTTATATAGAGTTTTTCCCCCTACTTATAAGCTAAAAAGGAAGTCAATGGTGCTCTTATGAGTCATTTTGTGCTAACTTTCTCCATCTAGTTGTGGTTTTCTCTTCTGTGTCAAATTGCAGGTTTTAGGGAGTTATCTCCCTATTTTCTACTATTATTTGACCACTACACTGGACTGGAGAGGTTTTATGTGGAGTTTTAAAGTCCCGAGGATACTTTCCGGGATCCTTGAGCAAAGGAAGAATTGAAGACTTGTCGTTTAAAGCCAAGAAGGAAGTAATGGACCTGAGCCCGATTTCATCGGGCTGCACACGCCCGATCGGGCGCTCACAAGGGAGTTAATCAGTTTTGTTGTGGGCCCGATCGGGCGCTTTCGCCCTGTCGTTAGTTCGTTGTGAAGCCCGATCAGGCGGTTCGGCCCGATTTCGTCGGGCGTGCTTGAGCGATGGTCTGGACCCGATGCTGAGAACTGGTGGGCCGTCCGATTGTATCGGGCGTGTCGGCCCGATTGTATCGGGCGGGTCGGCGCGATTGTATCGGGCGTGTCGGCCCGATTGTATCGGGCGTGTCTTTTTTTGAGCGCTGCTGCTGCAATGAGCCCGATTTCATCGGGCATACATGGCCCGATCGGGAGACTTATCCGACACGCGCATTTAATGATTTTCAGGATATTTTTAGAGGACTTTTCCTAGTTGTTTTAGGATTAGTATAAATAGCAAAATCAGAATATTACTATTCATCTTGGTTTTAGCCCTTAATTTCTAATAGTTTCTCTCAAGAACCTAGTTTTACTACTTTTCATTTTGAATTCAAGATCAAACCTTTGGATTATTCGCAAGTTCAATATAGTTCTTCAGTTTGGTAATCTTCTTTATTGCTTTCTCTATTATTGATTAGATTAATTTCTTAGTTACTTGAAATAGTTCAAAGTATGAAGTTTTACATGGATTTTGTTATTGTTTTCTCAAGCATGAGTGAGTAGTTTTATTTCTAGGATTTTGGAGATCTATGTATGCAATGAGGGATTGATAGATTAGTATAATTACCCATTTTTTCAATTGTCTCCTGTGATTGAATCGTTCATGCTAGATTTATGAATTAGGCCTGATTTGTATTTCTATTATCGCAATATTGAATCTGCTTCGAGAGGATAGATTTCATATAGGCTTTCAATCATTAGGCATAGTGATCATTGACCATGCGAGAGCATCTAGGTGATCTTTGAGGGAGGTAATGTTCGAGAGAAATTACATGTGCCCTAGATAAATTGACTTATTGGGTGGTTATTATTTGTTTCTGATTTCCCGAATTGTATGCATAGTGATCCATAGTCCTAGTTCTTCATTAATTGATTCTTACCTTCGTATTTAGTTCTGTTATTTGTTTAGTTCAGTAAAACAACCGTTTTCATTTGATTTAGTTAGTATAATATTAGAATTCAGATACAATAGTATAACTTTCTCCTTGTGGATTCGATCCTGACTTCCCTGACTACTTGTTAGTGGACCTTAGGTTATTTTTGATAAGGTGATACGACTTTAGCCTGTCAGCTCACTAAAAAACCGCCACACCCACTTGAAGAGTAGAGCAAAGTTTCTATGAACAAGGCTGCCCAAGCTCAATCCACCAAGACATTTGGGAAGTTCAAGGAGTTTCCAAGGTGCAAGAGCAAAGGAACTTTTACCCAAGTAACCACACCAAAGAAATTGGCATTGAATTAAGTTTGTTTATTTTCTCAATGATGCACTTTGGAACCGGGAATAAAGACATGAAGTACATAGGTAAACTTGACAAGGAAGACTTGATGAGAGTGATTCGCCCTCCAAAGGATAGAAGTTTCCCGCGCCATGTTGCGAGTTTTTTGCTAATGCGTTGGATGATAGGATCCCATGTATTGCATTGGGATGAGTTTCCCCCTATCTCCAGTAGCATCATGTAGTATACTTGTATACGTGATGAATCCATTTTTTCTTACAAGTAACCTTTTTCTTTTTTTGTGTAGAAATTTCCTTTACAAGTAAGTAACTAATAGTTATCTAATTGCATGGCTATCATCTACACTACAGTGCTATATAGTATATATTGCTGATCCTCTTGCTGTTTCCTCTAAATTTCTCTCTTTTGTTTGAGCTTTGTACGTATGCGATGTCCCGGGCCGATTATATTCGGGCTAGATTTTTCGGGCCAAAGTTGGACTCAGACTAGAAGTTGGGCTTTTTTTTGGTTAAAAGTATAATTGGGGACTAGGCCCAGCACAATTTCGTAGGCTTGGAGAGCCCAGTTTCTCGCATGACCAACTTCCTAGACCCTAAATGGACCAATTTATTTTAGGCTATCAACAATGACCGCCCTGTCAAGCTCTTGATTATCCCTAATTTATAGAGGGTCATCTCAAACATTTTCAGAATTATATTTCTTAAAAACTTGGACTTCTATAGACTATAAAATGAGAAAAGACAAGATTTCATACTGCAATAATAATTTTTTTAATGAAAAGACACTAATACAAAATAAGCTTAAGAAAAACTGTTAAGTTGGGCTTCGGAGAAAAAAAATAAAATAAATTGAACACCTCTTGGCCTCAATTCTGCTCACTTAAGTTCAGTTTTGTTCATTTCAACTACTTTATTCTCACATACTTCATTTCACTTCAGTTGAGTTGGATGAAGCTTGTTTCATTTCAGTTCAGTTCAGTTCAGTTCAGTTCAGGCCAAAAGAATGATAATTTAAATGAGCGCAATACTCTCAAGATAAGAAAAATCAATTATGTTTGTTGCCAAAAAAAAGTAATAGGCTCAGCTGTTTTGAAGTTGGTAATAGTCTTTTTTGGTTTTTCATGCTCGGATACAAACATGTCTCGAATGCATAAACCCGGTGCTAGACCTTTTGGTATTTCTGTGGGGCGGCCTGAAAATAGGCGGGTTTTGGGTATGATTTTCAGCAATGATCAACATGGGCCTGACCCGAAAATGCGCAGGTTTCGAACACGATTTTTCGGCCCGCGGTCGAGTCTGACCCGATTTATGGGCAAAAAGGGCCACGGGAAACATAAATATAAAAAATCAGGCTAATTTTTATCACGGCCCGACCCGAATTAGCGGGTTTTGGCGCCGGAATTTCAGTACGAGGCTTGGTCCCATTTCGGGTCACTGTTTTTTTTTTCCAAAGCCCGGCCAAACCCAGCCTATGATCATCCCTAGGATTTCGAAATCCAACATGTTTCACTAACGCAGGCTTGCCTCATAAGGTTTTGGAGCCTAAGGATTTCATTTTTGACCTCAGCTTAGACTGATTTGGAGTGAGAATAGTACACTTATTAAGTGATCAGAAGTTTTTATTACAGTGAAGATTTCTTCATGGTTCTTTTAATCATCGGACATCACAGTGCCATAGAGTTCCAATGTATGCGTACGTCTAATCAAACAACCTAAAAAGGGAATTAAGTCGAGTATTTTGAGACATTCCAGCAAACAACAATATAAGTAATGTATTTGTAATCCCCCATATTTTTAAGTTATTTAATTAAATAGTTTTAATCATTTTTGAAGTATTAAAGCTATTTAATTTCAGTATTTCAGAGCAAAAGGGTATTTTGGTCATTTTTACCAAAAGAGTATCTGAGTATTTTCACAGAGAAGTATTTTAGTCTTTTGAGGAAAGTATTTTAGTAATATTAGTAGGAAGATTAGTTTCGCAATTTTATCATCAAATGCATTTCGGTAATTTGATTAGTAAGGGCATTTTAGTCTTTTACCCACAAAGACTACCTCAACAAAAAAAAAAAAAAAAAAAAAAAAAAAAAAAGAGAAGAACCCTAACTTTGCCATCCTTCTTCACCAGTTTTTTTTTCTTTCCTCACCAAAGGAGTAAGTACTCCTTCTTCCTCTCTCAACTTTAGTTCTTCTTCCTCTCTTAACTCTAGTACTTCCTCAACTTTTCTTCAAGTTCTTCAAGTCATTTTTCTTCAAATCTTCAAGCTTTAATCTAGTTTTATTTTGAAAATAGTAGGAAGATCTTGCAAATAATCAAAGGGAAGCAAGAAGGTAGATAGTTTTTCTGAATTTTGGGGGGTTTCTTCCTTATTTTCTCTCTCCCCTGCGTTTTTTTTTTTTCCGGCCACCACGTGGTGGTGCCGGCGGGTGGCTGCGTGGGCTTGGCGTGGCCTGGGCCACGGGCGGGCAACGGAGCCCACTGCCGTGCTGGCGTGGTGGCGGCCGCCGGCGATCTGCTTGGCCGGCGGTGGTGCTGGCCGGTGGTGCTGCCGGTTTGTTGTTTTTTCTGATTTTTGTGGTTTTCGAACCACAAGTAAAAAAAAAAAAAAAAAAAAAAAAAAAAAAAAAAAATTCTGAAATCATTTATTTATTAATTTACAGCAGTAATTATGTAACAAATTATTGATTTTTATGAAGTTTAAGTATTAGTTTATAGTGGGTTTTGCCTACTAGTAAAGGTTTTCAAGTTTATGACCGAAAAATAGTTTTAAAGTATTTTTAAAGAAAAAAATCAGCTTTATTAGTATTTTAAAAGTGCTGATTTTTATTTATTAGTAGCCTTGAATTGTTATTGGTAAGTACTAATTGATAGTACTTTGTTCTTGATAGGTTTCAAGCATAGTAAAAGCAAGTGAAACCTTTGAATTGTTGATTTTGTGTGTTATCAAGGTACATACACTTGACCTTTGACTTTAGTGTTTAAAGGTTATTTATTGAGCATGAGGAGTAAGGAGAGGCTTATGCCTTATAATTGTTTGAGTACATGTTGAGAACTTAGAAAGGAGATTAGGAATGGAACTTTTGAGTTATTCCTATATTTGAAAAGCATGTGATTGATGATTATTGCTTTTGAGCATGATTAAAGTTATTCAATGTTATTCTTGAAGCTAGGGCTTGCATGAGAATATTTTATTGAGCAAGGTCTCATCAGAAGTTATATGTTTTATTGAGCAAGGTCTCATCAGAAGTTATATGTTTTATTGAGCAAGGTCTCATTAGAAGTTATATGTTTTATTGAGCAAGGTCTCATTAGAAGTTATATGTTTTATTGAGCAAGGTCTCATTAGCAGTTATATGTTTTATTGAGCAAGGTCTCATTAGCAGTTATATGTTTTATTGAGCAAGGTCTCAATAGAAGTTATATATATTGTTGAGCTAGGTCTCACAGGTTTTAAAGTTATTGAGCAAGGTCTCACGAGTATTTGAATCATTGAGCAAGGACTCAATTGATTGGATCATGGATCCTTAAGAAAGTAAGAAAGGACTCATGGAGTCATTAAAGTGATAAGATGAGCAAGGTCTCAAAGAATTTAGAATCGAGTTATTTATGGTATTTGTTGCATTCACCTGTTAAAGAAAGATAAGAAATTAATTTATTTGCTAGATGTATTATGATTGTGATTGTGTCTCACATAATGGAATTTGGCAATAAAACTCTTGGGATGGATCCCCCATGAGTATTGAACATAAGGGGGGAGTTAGTGTGTAACTACACTCCTGCATAAGGCTTAGCATGACGATGCTAATGCTTTTATTTTATCAAGTAAGATTATGGAATTCCAATTATCAAGATCTTTGAGTGGACTAGGCGTCACTCATATCCAAGTATCTCCGAGATGTTGAGTCTAGAGGCTCACTCTCACCCTCTTTCATTACTAACAAGCTTAATTTCTCGAGTCAAGTTATTTAAAGTTCATGGAACTTTAGTAAGAGGTGTGGGATCTCTTACACAAGAAATAGGAGCCCGTATGATTCCAAGAGGATGACGGTGCCCGTTCATTGCCAAATAATAATAAAAGAAAGTATTTAGTAAGTTCGAGTCATGTGCTTGTCGCATATAGTGTCACAAGAAGAGCAAGCCGAAGTTGTTTGAGGATTGCATGCATCATTATTTGCATTAGTTTAGTAGTGTTATGTACTCAGCGTTGCTGATGTATGTGTTTCTTTGTCTTCTTTTGGTTGTTGTTTTTCCTCAACGACCCTGTGATGACCCATTTGGCGAGCAGAGCTTAGAGGAGAAGTTTCAGGTACAAGTTCTTGATGTGCATGGAAATCATAAGCATCCGGATGGGAATTATAGTACACGATTACTTTCCTATATATTTAAGTTATTTTGAATTGTATGTTTGACTTTACTTGACCATTGGGGTCAAGGTTTGACTTGTTTTGAAAACGGGACTATTATGGGATAGTTTCCGAGTTTGTAACTCATTTACATACTTTCTTATTTCCGTTGTATTAAAGTATTTCCAGGTTAATTTAAAAGACTTCCGCTGTGTTCTCTGATTAGCCTTACGTATTATCATACGTGGCGTAACAACTCCCATAATTTCTCCTAGTATATATAAGGAGGGGTCGTGGGGGTGTTATAAAGTGGTTACCAGAGCTCCAAAGGTTATATTACCTTTATTTTACAAAAGTTTTCGAACTTAAAAGTATTTCACAGTTGAATTGCAAAAGGGAAGGGAATTGCATATGCATATGCACACTGGATCGCATTAGTCACTAAGTGTTTATATTAGTAAGTGTTCTAAGGTCTAGTAACATTTGTGATGTGTTTTATGTGACTAAGTGTTTGATTGCAACGTGATTGGCATTTTCTACTTGCATAGATTCCAGTTTTGACTAAAAGGTGTAGTATGACTGCAAATTAGTGCTGGATTTGTTTTGAGCTACTACTCTAATAAGAGAGTTAGTATAAAGCCCCTTAGAGAGGAAATTGAGAATTCAATGTCAGAATGGCATTTGCTTAGTAGTTTTGATCTATATTGGGGTCCAATAAGCGATTTTTAAGTCGAATTTTTTTTCTTTGGGCGGATCAATGGGCGATAGAAACGCCGAGTTGATGCTCAGCTGAGGAATTTGGTCCGAGTGACTACGAATTTAGCTAGGAGAGTCCCTTCGAAAAAGAAGTCTGTTGATTGGTTTAAGAGGGTTAGTGATAGTAAACCGCCTTCTTATGATGGGAAAGGGGATCCTGACAAGCTTGAGAATTGGTTTAGGGATTTTGAGAAGTTATTCGATGCTATCCAATGTCCAGATAATAGGAAGGTAGCTATAGCCGCGTACTACCTCAAGGAGGAAGCCGATTTTTGGTGGTCGCAACATAAGGAGACGTTAATGGCAAGGCCTGACTTTGATTGGAAGGCTTTTGGAGGAGCTTTGAAAGAGAAATTTTATCCCAATTTCTTGAGGAGGCAAAAGGCCAGTGAATTTGATGAGTTGAAGCAAGGTGACATGACTGTGGAGCAGTACTATGAGAAGTTTGTAGGATTGATGAAATTTGCTCCGGAGTTAGTACCTACGAGGAGAGAAAGGCTATTAGGTTTGAGACTGGACTTAATCTTGAGGTAAAGCTTGGGCTAGGAGGGTCAACTTTCAGGACCTTAGAGGAAGTGTATGATAGAGTTGCTCATTTAGGTTCCTATTTGAAACAAGTTGGAATTGAAAGCTCAAACAACAAGAGAAAGGATAACCCTAATCAGAATTTCCAGAGGAACGACAAGAAGTTCAAGCCTCAATATAACTTTCACCAAGGAGGACAATTTAATGGCCAAAGGAATGGGGGCCAGTATCAACAACAGAAGGGTGGAAATGGTCCTAATAAGGGAAGGAAAGGAGATGAACGCGTGTATTTCTGCAAGAAGTGCCCCTACAATCATCCTGGAAAGGATTGTGAAGGAAAGCTAGTGGAGTGTAACTACTGCCACAAATTGGGTCACCGAGAGTATGAGTGCTTTTCCAAGAACCCCGAGTTGAAGGCGACAAGGGTAAGAGCGGGAACCGGTTTGGTCGGGAAATCGAAACCGTTCGGGAGGTAACAACTATCAAGGTGGGAACAAGCAAAATGGGAGCAATAAGACCTTTCCGAGTGGGCTGGCCCTAGTGTGCTGCGGTGGCAAGATTGAACGTCATAAGTGCTACGAAGTGAGACGTCTAAGGACGTAGTTACGGGTAATGTTTCTATAAATTCCACTTATGCTAAAGCTTTATTTGATTCAGGAGCCGAGCGTTCATTTGTTTCAAAGTTAGTTGTTTCAAAATATGGCTTAAAAAACCCTAGGGATGTTGAAATTCCTATTATGTTACCATGCGGGGAAGTAGTAACTTGCTCGAGAATATATGAGGACGTCCTTGTGAGAATTGCGAGATGTAGACTTTGAAACCAACCTCATAGAGTTTCCATTGGAAGATTTGGAGATCATTTTAGGAATGGATTGGCTTAAGGAGTATAAAGCCGAGATTACGTGTGGAGAACAAAAAGTGAAATTGAGGAATAAGGACGGGAAAAAGGTGACTTTCAAGACTAAACCACAAGAAGGTAGAATTAAGATCATTTCATCCTTAAGTTTGGTAAAGCAAGTGAGTAAGGGAGCTTCGTTATTCTTGTGTAGTGTGCGAGAGGTTGGAAGAAGAGAAGCTTAAGGTAGAACATGTGAAGGTGGTGAATGAGTTTCCGGACGTATTTCGGAAGATGTACCGGGAATGCCACCTCAAAGGGAGTTAGAATTCACCATAGACTTAGTTCCTGGAACTGCCCCTATATCAAAAGCACCCTATAGAATGGCTCCAGCGAGAGATGAAAGAGCTCAATAAGCAACTAAAGGAATTACTCGAGAAAGGGTACATTAGACCTAGTTATTCCCCATGGGGAGGCCTGTTTTGTTTGTACGGAAGAAGGATGGGAGCTTGAGGCTATGTATTGATTATAGAGACCTTAACAAGGTGACTATTAAGAATAAGTATCCGTTACCGAGGATTGATGACCTATTCGATCAATTAAGAGGAGCTGAAATATTTTCGAAGATAGACTTGAGGTCAGGGTATCACCAGTTGCGAATTGGGGAGAAGGACATACCAAAGACTGCCTTTAGGACGAGGTATGGTCACTATGAGTTCACCGTGATGCCATTTGGTTTAACCAATGCACCAGCGATGTTTATGGACCTCATGAATAGAGTGTTTCGAGAGTATTTGGACAAATTTGTAGTCGTATTCATCGATGATATCCTTATTTACTCGAAGAACAAGGAGGAGCATGAAAAGCACTTGAGATTGGTATTATCTACACTTAGGGAGCATCAGCTTTACGCAAAGTTCTCGAAGTGTGAATTTTGGATGGAAGAAGTGGCGTTTCTTGGCCACATTGTGTCAAAGAAGGGAATTTCCGTAGATCCGTCAAAGATAGCCGCAGTAAGCGAATGGCCTACACCTAGGAATATTACTGATATAAGGAGTTTCTTGGGTCTAGCCTGGCTACTATAGACGTTTTGTGAAGGATTTTTCGAGGATAGCTAAACCAATGACTAGTCTTATGAAGAAGGATACAAAGTTCATATGGACCGAGGAGTGTGAGAAAGCCTTTAAGAAGCTTAAGGAGTTATTGACTACAGCTCCGATCTTGACGTTGCCGGAGGAGAATCTTTGAGTTGGAGGTATATAGTGACGCTTCGAAAAATGGTTTAGGGTGTGTGTTGATGCAAAACCGAAAGGTTATAGCCTACGCTTCTAGGCAATTGAAACCGTACGAAGTGAATTACCCAACCCATGATCTAGAGTTAGCCGCAATAGTGTTTGCTTTGAAGATTTGGCGACACTACTTGTATGGAGTGAAGGTGAAGTTGTACACGGATCACAAGAGTCGAAGTATTTGTATACTCAAAAGATTTGAATATGAGGCGAGAGAAGATGGTTGGAGTTGGTTAATGACTACGATATTGAGATCTTATACCATGAAGGAAAGGCAAACGTCGTTGCCGATGCGTTAAGTCGTAAGTCTAGCCATAGTTTAAGTACTTTGGTACTTTCCGATAAGTTGTGTGATGAGTTTAGGAAGCTCAACATTGAAGTTGTTGGGAGTGGTGGAGTGGACGCATGCTTAAATGCCATTTCAATCCAATCAACATTGAATGAAGAAATTTTAAAGGCTCAAGAAGGGAATGAGGAAATTGAAAAGATAAAGAAGCTAATCGAGGAAAAGAAGACAAAGGAGTTTAGCATCCATAATGATGGAAGTGTCCGATTCAATGGAAGGTGGTGTATACCGTCGAGTTGCACCGAGTTGAAAGAGAAAGTGATGAAAGAAGGGCACAACACGACTTATTCTATCCACCCTGGAGGGATAAATTGTATAAGGACTTGAAGGCGATGTTACGGTGGAACAATATGAGAGAGAAGTAGCTTGAATTTGTTGCTAGGTGTTTGACTTGCCAAAAGGTGAAGAGTGAACACAAGAGACCTCAAGGAACGATTCAACCGTTACCAGTGCCTGAGTGGAAGTGGGATGATATAGCAATGGATTTCGTTGTAGGTCTTCCTAAGACAGCGAAAGGATTCACCAAAGTGTGGGTGATTGTAGATAGACTCACTAAAGTAGCAAAATTTGTTCCGATGAAAGACAATTGGTCGATGGAACAGTGTGGTAAAGTATATGTGGACCAAGTGGTGAGGCATCATGGAGTTCCTTCCACTATTGTGTCGATAGGGATTCAAGATTCTTATCTCATTTTTGGGAAGCATTACGAAAGCTTTTTGGGACCGATGTGCTTAAGAGTACGGCTTTTCATCCAGCAACTGATGGTCAATCGGAGAGAACCATTCAGACTCTCGAGGACATGTTGAGAGCGTGTGCCTTAGATTATCCTAAGACTTGGGATGAGATGTTGGCTTTAATAGAATTCTCATACAATAATAGTTACCATTCTAGCATTAAGATGGCTCCTTTCGAAGCTCTATATGGTCGGAAATGTCGCAGTCCATTGTGCTGGAATGATATTAGCGAGACGGTTACCTTGGGTCCGCAAATGATTGAGGATACCGTGAATCAAGTGAGATATATCCGTGAAAAGATGAGGGTGGCCCAGGATCGTCAAAAGGCTTATGCAGATCAGAATAGAAGAGATAGTGAGTATCAACTAGGCGAGAAAGTCTTATTGAAGGTGTCACCTATGAAAGGGGTGATGCGTTTTGGGCAAAAAGGAAAGCTTAGCCCGAAGTTTATAGGTCCCTATGACATTATTGAAAGAATTGGAAGATTAGCTTATCGTTTGGATTTGCCGAATAACTTGGGAAAGGTGCATAATGTGTTCCATGTATCCCAACTAAAGAGGTATGTACCTGATAAGTCTCATGTGTTAGATCCCGAGATTATAGAAGTGGATGAGACGCTTTCTTTTGAAGAGAGACCAGTGAAGATTTTGGACTCTAAGGTGAGGAGTACAAGAAATAAAGATATAAGGATACTCAAGGTTTTGTGGTCTAACCAGCGTACCGAAGAGGCTACCTGGGAGGCTGAAGATGAGATGAGAAAGAAGTATCCTGAGCTCTTCGACTAGGTGAGTTGAGTTCCGGGACGTAACTCCTTTAAGGGGGGTAGAGTGCGTGCGCGCACTTTGCTTGAAATTTGCGCATGTTGCTAGAAATTTGCGCACATTGCTAGAAATCTGCGCATTTTGCTAGAAATTAGTAAGAATTTGTTGCATTTGTGCACGATTTTTCAAGGAAAACTTTTTCAAGCAAAGTAAGCATTTCATAGTTTAAACATTCAAGGCAAAAGTTTTATTCGGTAGCGTATTATTTGGCTACTTGTTTTACTTAGTAGCGTATTTTTTGGCTACTTCTTAAGAAAGAACTATATTAGGGCGTAAAGCTAATAAGTTTTTCGAGTTGAAAGCTTGGAGAAGAGAGGAGGTTTTGTTTAAGTTTCGGGACGAAACTTCTTTTAAGGGGTAGGACTGTAATCCCCCATATTTTTAAGTTATTTAATTAAATAGTTTTAATCATTTTTGAAGTATTAAAGCTATTTAATTTGATATTCGAGCAAAAGGGTATTTTGGTCATTTTTACCAAAAGAGTATCTCGAGTATTTTCACGAGAGAAGTATTTTAGTCTTTTGAGGAAAGTATTTTAGTAATATTAGTAGGAAGATTAGTTTCGCAATTTTATCATCAAATGCATTTCGGTAATTTGATTAGTAAGGGCATTTTAGTCTTTTACCCACAAAGACTACCTCAAAAAAAAAAAAAAAAAAAAAAAAAAAAAAAAGAGAAGAACCCTAACTTTGCCATCCTTCTTCACCAGTTTTTTTTCTTTCCTCACCAAAGGAGTAAGTACTCCTTCTTCCTCTCTCAACTTTAGTTCTTCTTCCTCTCTTAACTCTAGTACTTCCTCAACTTTTCTTCAAGTTCTTCAAGTCATTTTTCTTAAAATCTTCAAGCTTTAATCTAGTTTTATTTTGAAAATAGTAGGAAGATCTTGCAAATAATCAAAGGGAAGCAAGAAGGTAGATAGTTTTTCTGAATTTTGGGGGGTTTCTTCCTTATTTTCTCTCTCCCCTGCGTTTTTTTTTTTTCCGGCCACCACGTGGTGGTGCCGGGTGGCTGCGTGGGCTTGGTGGCCCCGGGCCACGGGGCAGCAGGCCCCTGCCGTGCTTGGCATGGTGGCAGCGCCGGCGGTCTGCTTGGCCGGCGGTGGTGGTGGCGGCCGGTGGTGGCTGACCGGTTTGTTGTTTTTTTCGATTTTTGTGGTTTTCGAACCCAAAGAAAAAAAAAAAAAAAAAAAAAAAAAAAAAAAAATTCTGAAATCATTTATTTATTAATTTACAGCAGTAATTATGTAACAAATTATTGATTTTTATGAAGTTTAAGTATTAGTTTATAGTGGGTTTTGCCTACTAGTAAAGGTTTTCAAGTTTATGACTGAAAAATAGTTTTAAAGTATTTTTAAAGAAAAAAATCAGCTTTATTAGTATTTTAAAAGTGCTGATTTTTATTTATTAGTAGCCTTGAATTGTTATTGGTAAGTACTAATTGATAGTACTTTGTTCTTGATAGGTTTCAAGCATAGTAAAAGCAAGTGAAACCTTTGAATTGTTGATTTTGTGTGTTATCAAGGTACATACACTTGACCTTTGACTTTAGTGTTTAAAGGTTATTTATTGAGCATGAGGAGTAAGGAGAGGCTTATGCCTTATAATTGTTTGAGTACATGTTGAGAACTTAGAAAGGAGATTAGGAATGGAACTTTTGAGTTATTCCTATATTTGAAAAGCATGTGATTGATGATTATTGCTTTTGAGCATGATTAAAGTTATTCAATGTTATTCTTGAAGCTAGGGCTTGCATGAGAATATTTTATTGAGCAAGGTCTCATCAGAAGTTATATGTTTTATTGAGCAAGGTCTCATCAGAAGTTATATGTTTTATTGAGCAAGGTCTCATTAGAAGTTATATGTTTTATTGAGCAAGGTCTCATTAGAAGTTATATGTTTTATTGAGCAAGGTCTCATTAGCAGTTATATGTTTTATTGAGCAAGGTCTCATTAGCAGTTATATGTTTTATTGAGCAAGGTCTCAATAGAAGTTATATATATTGTTGAGCTAGGTCTCACAGGTTTTAAAGTTATTGAGCAAGGTCTCACGAGTATTTGAATCATTGAGCAAGGACTCAATTGATTGGATCATGGATCCTTAAGAAAGTAAGAAAGGACTCATGGAGTCATTAAAGTGATAAGATGAGCAAGGTCTCAAAGAATTTAGAATCGAGTTATTTATGGTATTTGTTGCATTCACCTGTTAAAGAAAGATAAGAAATTAATTTATTTGCTAGATGTATTATGATTGTGATTGTGTCTCACATAATGGAATTTGGCAATAAAACTCTTGGGATGGATCCCCCATGAGTATTGAACATAAGGGGGGAGTTAGTGTGTAACTACACTCCTGCATAAGGCTTAGCATGACGATGCTAATGCTTTTATTTTATCAAGTAAGATTATGGAATTCCAATTATCAAGATCTTTGAGTGGACTAGGCGTCACTCATATCCAGTATCTCTGAGATGTTGAGTCTAGAGGCTCACTCTCACCCTCTTTCATTACTAACAAGCTTAATTTCTCGAGTCAAGTTATTTAAAGTTCATGGAACTTTAGTAAGAGGTGTGGGATCTCTTACACAAGAAATAGGAGCCCGTATGATTCCAAGAGGATGACGGTGCCCGTTCATTGCCAAATAATAATAAAAGAAAGTATTTAGTAAGTTCAGTCATGTGCTTGTCGCATATAGTGTCACAAGAAGAGCAAGCCGAAGTTGTTTGAGGATTGCATGCATCATTATTTGCATTAGTTTAGTAGTGTTATGTACTCAGCGTTGCTGATGTATGTGTTTCTTTGTCTTCTTTTGGTTGTTGTTTTTCCTCAACGACCCTGTGATGACCCATTTGGCGAGCAGAGCTTAGAGGAGAAGTTTCAGGTACAAGTTCTTGATGTGCATGGAAATCATAAGCATCCGGATGGGAATTATAGTACACGATTACTTTCCTATATATTTAAGTTATTTTGAATTGTATGTTTGACTTTACTTGACCATTGGGGTCAAGGTTTGACTTGTTTTGAAAACGGGACTATTATGGGATAGTTTCCGAGTTTGTAACTCATTTACATACTTTCTTATTTCCGTTGTATTAAAGTATTTCCAGGTTAATTTAAAAGACTTCCGCTGTGTTCTCTGATTAGCCTTACGTATTATCATACGTGGCGTAACAACTCCCATAATTTCTCCTAGTATATATAAGGAGGGGTCGTGGGGGTGTTATAGTATTATGACTTATGAGATAGTATTAGGAAAGTTTCTACGGTTTAATCACCAAATGCCTCCGAGTTTTCACGAAATTCACCGGGTACCCTCGCACTTTTCAAAATACACCTAGTACCCCTCAATTTCAACATAATACACCCAAATGCCCCTAGTCACTAACGGCGTTAACCGCCGTTAGTTTTAACTCTAATTAAACCCTAATTAGCCTTAATTAACCTAACTAAACCCTAATTTTTAACCCTAAACCATAACCCTAAGCCTAACCCTAAACCCTAACCCTAACCTCACCCTCCCCTACCCTCCCACCACCCTTTCCCCCACCGTCCCAACACCCCCTCCCCCACCCCGGCAGCCCCTCCTCCCACCCCCTCGCAGCCCCCATCCCCCACGCAACATCCCTCCCCACCCCCGCAGCCCCCCTCCCCACTCCCGTCGATTTCCCCACTCTCCCCCCACCCCGTCGATTTTCGCACCCTCCCCCCGCACTCCGGTCGATTTCCGAGCCCTTCCCCCTATCCCCGCCGATTTCCGAGCCCTTCCCCCATCTCCGCCGATTTCCGCAAGCACACGCCAGTGGCAGCATTTAAAGCGAGTCCGACGAACCGACGGAGGCGGCTGAAGTAGCAGCATGGGAAAAAGGGCTGCGGGGGTGGGGGAGGGGCTGCGGGGGGGTGGGGGGCTGCAGGGGGTGGGGAAGGGTGTTGCGTGGGGGGTGGGGGGCTGCGATGGGGTGGGGAGTGGTGTTGCGTGGGGGGTGGGGCTGGGGTGTGGGGAGGGTGTTGCGTGGGGGGTGGGGGCGAAGGGGTTAGGAGGGGGTACCGGGTGGGGGGGGGGGCTTTGGGGTGGGGGAAGTGGTGGTGGGAGGGTGGGGAAGGGGTGGTGGGAGGGTGGGGGAGGGTTAGGGTTAGGGTTTAGGTTTAGAGTTAGGGTTAGTTGTTAATTTCGTGAAAACTCGGGGGCATTTGGTGAAAAAACCGAAGTTTCTATCTTGATTACTTGTGCTTAATATTTGTTTCCTAAAGTCTTGTTGCTTTAAGACTCTTATACTAATATTTCCTCTGTTTTTTTTTTACTCGCAACACTTTTTGTTCCATCAACTCCAATGCAATTTTTGGGTATGAGAGAGGTAGATAGGAAAAAAAGAGAGGGCTCACGTGTAACAACCCACACTTTCGAGCTGCCAGCTAATTACACTTAACATTCACAAATCTCAATTATCATCTAATAAATTTCAAATTACATCCTTTTGTAGCGGAAACATAACCTATAAAACAACCATACTGGTCTTGTGGCTCAGGTCCACAATATAACGACCCAAAGTACATGTACAATAAATTGATCTAAACAGTCTCCAATACGATACAATAATATATCATAAGAATTCCATCATCAACACTATATAATCTCCAAACATTTGCCATCCAAAAATATCTTGATTGTAACCCTGATTGTCCATTGCCCATTCTGGAGCTTTTATAATTCCTGCAAAATTACTAACAATGAACACTCCCCCACCTGAACAGGTTCCAAGAACAAAGTCTGTGAAACTGAATACACACTGTCCAACAAGAATATATTTTTGGTGGCTCAAACATATGTACAGATTTAAGTTTATCTTCGATACATTTGAAATTAAGATATAGAAAAATCATAATAAAGGGATAATATAACAAATACTTATAGACAATTTTCATGTCACTCGTTTTGAAATAATGATAAGAGTATCTCACAAAATGGATATTATGCGCTTTCAATTGGAGATACCTCATAAGGATTCCATAAGTTCTAATACGATATTCCAAAATCCATTCTATTTGACATACTCTATGACATTAGCAATAACTCCCATTTCTATGTTTCAAAAAGAATAACCTCTAATCTAAATATGTACAACATAGCTAATTCCTTTCATAAATTCCTAACGAGTTTCTTAGTAATTCGTTCCCATATTTTGCACATGATTTCCACAAAATTGGGTGAGTAAAACATTACTTCAAAAATAAAGTTTAACATTACACGAAACTACTTGCATATTCAAATGCATATTCTATTTTCTTTCAGAAATCATATCACATTATACTGGGGAAGAGAACACGAATAGAGTTGCCTTTAGGCAAATTCTCTAAACTTTTACAAGGGACGTCTCCCTCTTCCGTTACGTACTGCTTGCAAGACTTTTCAGGACATGTCCCCATATTATGTATACAAAATATAGAATATACAGAATACATAATATTGTTCATCACCGCTCCAGCGGCTTCTTCCCCTTACAAAAAGAAATGAAAATACATGATTCACAATTCAATATTTTTCTGAAACTCAAATTCATAATTCTCGAATCAAATATATCAAAATCTCGTAACATATTCTCTTTTGGGTATTTCATATACAAACTCAAATTGTTTGATAGCACAATATACGTGAGTTTCCAATAACTTAATATAATTCAATCCTTTACAAAGTTCATTTGCTAAAACCCATTCAAATACGGATTTTTAAAGGAAATATAGCCCAAACTTATTATAATTAAAGCTCAAAATATAGCTTAATTTTTTTAATATGAACTACTCTTTTCCCCAAAAACAGAATCAGAGAGATTACTTTATAACTTACCAACTTACACTCAATCTAATATCCCAAAGGATTTATGCCCACCACCAATAATTATCATAAATCCATCATATAGTTAAATCTTTCACGAGTCATAAGTTGTATTATATATAGCATCTCCAAACAACAGTTTACTTTTTGATATCTCTAAACTTGAACTTTTCATCACCCAAGTAATCCCAAGCACGCAAAACTTATAATAAGATATATCTCGAAAATCTTGTATTATAGTCAGATCTTTAACTTATATTTTTAAAAAGTCAAGTCCATATTCCTCAAAGTTGATAGCCAACATATTTAAAATCTTTGTATCCTGTACATATTTCGAAATTTATATAACTTGAATCTCGAAACACTTGACCATTTCAATACACTTGGATTCTCACTACCATTCCATAAGTGAAACTTTTGGTACATTTATTCATCTTGGAAATATATACAGACAAATGTTAGCTAAAACATAATTAGGTTCTATAACTTGTCAATCCCATTGACTTAAGTCTATAGCTTATTCCAGACCATACAAAATTGCTCATAATATCTCACTTATAAATACTCCTACAATTACACAGAGAATTATATCGATATTATTTAAATAGTTATAATCAAATGTCCATATATGATTTTCATATAATATCTTAAAACGTGGGTCACGATTAACTTATACTCTTAGGTCTCATAAACCAAATATTCTTAAAACATGATTGACTTAATATGGCATAAGTTAATATCACTGGGCAACCTTTACATCAAAATCCTTGAATAATACTATTTTTCCAAAGTTAAAAACTTATAAATATATCTCAAATCATGATTCGGAAATTAATACTAAACTCTTTATGATCAAACACTTGCGCTAAATCATATACTGCGATTAATTAGAAAACTTAGTACTTAAGTCGCACTTCGAAACAAACTTGACTTGATCATAAAACCATTTCAAGTCTGAACTCTAATTACTTTTAATAAAATCATGAAATTCATACAACTTACAATTGCACAAACAGATTTAGTTATAAGGTGGAGGGACAATGTGTACCTTTACATGATCTCCAAATATGACACCTCATAAGCGGTACCAAATCCAAGAGTCCGATTCCCTTGATTGCCAATCAATGCATGAATACCGAAATAATTCACCTCATATAAAAGAACATTTGTCAATATGTATATCTTCTTGAATTCTTCATAAAAGAACTACTCTAACCACCCTTATCTTACTTAAATTCCTTCCCCTTGTACACCATGGTTTTTTTTTTTCAAATTTAAAACTAAGAACTACTTAGCTCAACTACAAAATTACTTCCGAATCTACTTCAACAGCAACACTAATGTTATAATATATCATCCTTAATTCAACCGCAATACTGTGGGTAAATCTCTCCAATATTCGAGGTAGAAAACTAATTTTATTCTAATTTAGAAATCATTTGACAAAACAATTTCAATGGCTCCAAAATGAATACAAAACTTGTTGTAGAATTGTTTATATAGTTTAGGAAGATCAGAAAACAACATAGTATTTGTTCCATGAGTTGACTGATTACTTTAAACAGAAAAGGTACTAATTTATAAACCTATAGCCAAAACCAGCCATTTGTTCCATTATGTTTCATTTCACAAACTAGTTTTTGTAAACTATAGAGATTAGAACTAAACCAATGGTGAATCATCATAATACAACTAAAGCCATATAAATATGAATTAAAATCAAGAACAAAGAGGAAGGAGCTAGGTTTTGTACCTGTACAGAAAAGAGGAGTGAAATTGGAAAACAGAGACACCATCACATCCCTAATAACGAAAACATCACATGCACGAGAGAAGAAGAGCAAGTACAGCAGCAGAACATAAAGATCGGATGAAGAAACTCATGATGTGGAATTATGACAGTGGTGAGCAAACCACCAGCAACACAGCGACCAAGCAGAGGAGAGAGAAGATAGAGGAGCAGAGCAACACCGCGTCACAGCGGCAGCACTGCACGAGCAGCAACAGCGCACAACGCCGACACTGAGTAACGTCAAAACGCCGGCGGGACTGAGATGCGAGAGAAGAGAGAGTGAATGAGATTTTTGGGGCTTTGGAATTTCTTTAGCATTTTCTCCTTTTCAAATTAAGTTGATTTGCCATCTTATAAGAGGAGAAAAATGAGAAGAAGCTTCTACCTTCCTCAAGAAAGCCACGAGTGGCAACAAAAAGTGAGGCTTTTTATTTTTTTTTTTGCTTTAAAATACATAAGGGCATTTTCGTAATATCATATCATATATCAGAAATCTTGCTTTGTCCAAAATATAGTTAAACTTAGAAGTATAAACTTAAATTTTAAATTTTTAACTTTTTTTTTTAAAGAGAAAATTTATTAATTGAAGGCGAAACGACATCTAGTCATCTACAATATGTATTAAAGAAAAACAAGATACAATTAAACAAGGCTAAATCAAATTCGTCTTCAAAGGAACTACAATGAACCAGATCAAGCAATACAGCTCAGCCCCTTGTATTTGCTGAATTAAGCAGCTATTGATGAGGAAGTCTATCATTTTGATGTAGTTTGGGAAGAACATACTTGACCGACTCATGTTGACCTCATCCGAGATTCTAATACCTTCATGTTGAGTCTCGAACTTCAACCAATAAGAACAATTTTCTCATACCTAAAAACAAAAAAACCATACTCACAACACCCATAGGGGAGAAGTAGATTTCCAAAACAGAAACTAAAAACTCCATAACAGGGTTTGACAAGATCTCATAAAGAGAGACTAATTTATTAAACAAAACAAGAAAATGAATTAAAAACTAAAAGTAAAAGGGGAAAAGGGGATTACCATGGATGCAATCATCCATGGCAGCCCCTAACTGATGAAGAAGGGGTAGAGTAGGCTAGGGTTTGAGAGAGAAAGAGAGAGAGATAGGGGAGGCCATGTCTTTTTTTTTGGTTAGGTCGACCTATTCTTTTTAAATTTTTAACTAAGATAATAATTACAATTACGTTTTAATAAAAGGTGGTTAGAATTAGACTATTACACCATGTGATTTGAGAGGGATAGAGAGAAATGAAAAGCAAAAATAGAAAGTGTTGCAAGTAATTAATTATTTTCCTTTAAGAAAAGTATTGCGGGTAAAAAAAAAAGGAGGAAGTAATACAATTTACAAAAAGAACGTATATTTTGTATGTACCACATGTACAACTACTCATGTGGCTTAGTGGTGGAAATATAATTATGAGACCCCTTAACTTTTAGTCAATATAGGTCGCTTTTTAAGTTATAATGAGTTGCCTTTTAAGTCAAAGAGGTAACTTTGGAACAAAAAGCTTAACTTTTTTTCTATAGAAGTGTTATTTTTATATAGTTACCCCCGACAATAATTTTCTGTGCACCCGTCTCATTTAAGAACTTGTCTTACAAAAATTTATCCCTAAACGCGCTTTCCTCAATTTTTTCGAAATGGTAATATTATTTCGATTTTTTAAATCCATCTTAAGACCTATTCAGCGCAAGTTGTTAAGGTAGCTTTTAATAGTTTGACTTAAAACATTACTTAAGAATGTTAAAGGACCAACTCAACCAAAAGCTTAAGCTGATGGTTGAGGCACCCAGAAATAGTTTTATACTCTATCACTCCCCCTCACGCAAGAGCCCTTTGGGCTTGAAGTGTGGATGCATCACATGCCTTCCTCATACCTAGCGCTTAATATTCCACTTAAAAAGGAGGGATGAAGGAGATCTGAACCCATGACCTTTATGACACGCTGGCTTTGATAAGTTTTTGGTTGAGTGATCTTTTGACAAAGAAAAATAAGAGTGTCTGGTTAGGTAGTGGTGTGGCTATAGTTTAGCGGTAGAAGTAGTATTCAGTAATGGTTTTGTTTGAGTTATTGACGAACTTTTTGTAAAAAACTACTTTAACGACTTCTTTCACTAAACATCAATATTCTAGATCACTATACTCCACATAGCTAACGAGTCTGCAACAACCACTAACAACTACTAACACAACTAACCGTTAAAAACAACAACCACAACCACAAGCTACTGGCTACTGATCTATTACAAAACTCTCCTCATTGACGAGCGAGTCTGGGCTACACAACAAATCCTAAGTAGTTGCCTCTCCTTTCTTTTTCTCTCACCAAAATAGGTTAACCTACAACATTTGACAACCACTTCATAGTTATGGAAAATAAATTAACATGTCCCATACATTCTTTTGTTTTGTTTTGTTTTATGAAGGTCACTTCTTTTGTAGTATCCAATTATTTCATCACCTAAATTTGGTTAAGGTTGAGATTGATTTTCCAATCGTTTCGAGAAAACAAAAAGGATCATTGATAAGATTATATTGGATGAATCTGTTGGAGTACAAGGTGACACTCAAGAAGGGGGTTGAATTGAGTGACTAAAACTAATCAATTTTCGCAAAAACACTCTTATGGCACAGTGCCGTGCACTGTGTTATTTACTCGTAAACTCACCGATTTATGTTTTTGCTCGAACGAAATTGTATCAAACAAGAAAACAATGAAATTAAACAATAAGACACGAGAATTCAACGTGGTTCAATCTCACCTCTGAGATCTACGTCCACACAAACTACTCTTTTATTAGTTGAATCGTAAAATACCAAACTCTTGATACAATTCGATTTCCCCACTACTAACTCTAGTAGTGCTCCCCAACACTTAACCCTAAGTGTTGCTACTCTCGATAATATGAAAATTACAGAAAAGAATGATTCCTCAAAAGCGCGCTTATTATTCAAGCAAATAGAGGACCGTTACAATCGTTGTTTAGAGACCTTAACTTAATAGAATTCTGTGTCGTACACTGTGCTCTGGGAGTTCGTTTTCAGCTCTCAAAATATGAATCTCGCCAAATCTGAAAACGTAATTTGTTATAATAATTTCCATCCCTTATATAATTCAATCAGTTGAATAAGAATTATTCTCCAAGAAGTAATTATCTTTTTGAACAATTTTTATTCCTAAAATAAAGGGATAAAACATTTTCCTATTCAAACTCAAACTTTATTTTTTATTAAAACTAAATTTCTTTCTTTTCTTATAAGACAAGGACTCCTCCATATTTTATGCCAATTTTAATCACATCAGTTTTTATCCAAAATCTTTATCAAAAATCAAAATCTTTTCTTTATAAATCAGTTTTTCTTAAAAACATTTTCCTTCATTTTCCTTTTCCCGGAAAATCTTCAAACACTTTTTTCTTGATCTTTTCGAAAACAAAAAACTTTTATCTTTTTAAAAACTGATTTTCGAAAATAAAAATCCTTTTCTTTTTAAAACAATTTCTTTTGAAAATAAAAATCCTTTTCTTTTTAAAACAATTTCTTTTGAAAATAAAAATCCTTTTCTTTTTAAAACTGTTTTTCCGAAAAAAATATAAATCCTTTTCTTTTTAAAACTGTTTTTCCGAAAATAAAAATCCTTTTCTTTTTAAAACCGTTTTTCTCAAAAACCTTATTTTATCAAAACTCTCCCTTCTTTTTCTTTAATCCATATAAACATGAAATTAATATGATCACCTATTTTCTTAACTTTAAGAAAACAATTAATCATCTCAATTTCATATTTCTAATTTTAGCACAAAGTTTAATATGTTAATTACATTGCATATACATGAATTTAATATAACTAGACCTAAGCTTCCTTGTCTTCAAATCATCCAATCTTGATAGCTCTCTTAGATCACTGTTACATACATACATGTTATAGTATATAGCGTTTATCATCATCAAAATAACATTGGCTGAGAGTCACGACAAATTCCCCCTTTTTGATGATGACAAACAAATAATACTCCCCCCTCAATATATGCACCATCAATCACATTAGGGAAAAATAACTCAACATCATTCACAAGTAACATGGTAACCAAGATAACCAATTCATTAGTCTAAGTATTAACCCATATTCCCCCTTTTGACATTATCAAAAAGGAGAGCATCAACATGTTTAGCAAGTCAAAGTGAGATATAGTCAGCAAAATAATGCAAATAGCTCAAGCAATAAATACTAAGGATGCTGGTGCTATGTCATAATCCAATTCACAATTTGAAGTCATTAAGCGAAAAAATATTCCAACTCACAATCCGAAGTTATGACGTATCAAGAAATAATCATGAAGGATCATGGTTGATAGCTAAGAAAGTAAGAAAATTATAGGTAATGAAAGCTTGAAGATTTTAAATGGCAATTGGCTCAACAAGTGCTTAAACCTTTCTTTTTAGATTTTCAACTTCCGCAAATAAAAATCATAGGACTTTCTTCACTGCGGCACTGTATGTAATTCTGTGCCACTGAACAATCGTTTCCCTTTGAATATAAATGATCTTCGGATATACAGGAATCCAAAATGATGATCTTCAAAACTTTGATAATGTTTTTCATCTGTGAATTGAACTCGAAGATTTATCTAACACAAGTATCTTACTCTCCTTGTCTTCTTCTTTTCTTTTTCTTTTCATTCTTTCTCCTTTTTTTTAAAGAAAAGTCAGACCATATAATAATACTAGAGTCAATCAATAAGAGATAAAAGACAGTAAGTTAACGCGGGCCTCATTTTCTTTTTGATACATCTCCTGGCACTGTGACTTGCACAGTATGAATCAGTACTTTTCATTCTTTCACGAAATTGTGTTTTATTCCAAACTTTTCATGTTCCCCCTTAACTGATGCATCTTTTTCTTTCATCATCTTATCAAGATGTTCTTGCCCCATAAATTATCATTAATTAAGATTAAAAGCACTTGTTGAACTTTGGATCAATGTGTGAGGAAAAGAAGGATAATAATAGGGAAATGAAGATGAGTTAAGACGTATGAAAGAAAGAAATAACGAGGCACAAAAGTCAAACTCCTAAACTGAAAAATCAGAATATCGGGCTAAAGATCAAGCTTGCCGTAGAAGAAAGAATTAGCATTTCATAGCTCAATAATTCGGCAACTTAGGATGATGACATTAGGACAGCATCATCAGACCATTACGAGTCCTTTTTTTATATCAAGTAGACCTTTACTCACAAAGCTTCACAAAGACATGCATAAACACTCTAATTAACATATTTAAAGGAGGACAATAGGCATAATACTTAACTAATTTCCAGAAATTAATCCCAAAGCCATGAATTATCTTGTAAAACATTCATGCAAGAAATTCAATAGAATTACATTGATCACACAATTGCGATATGCTTAACAAATTGTTTTTAAAACCACTTACCAACATCACATTATCTATGGAGTGTGTTAGGGATGTACCGACGTTTCCAATACCAATTATTTCTCCTTTTTTCGCCAAATGTAACATACCCTCCATGGTGGGCTACTAGTGAGAGGAATTGAGATTTGTCACCAGTCATATGTCTTGAGCCGCCACTGTCGAGATATCATAGGCTACTTCCTCTCAAATTCGCCTGCAAAAAGATCACTTGTTAGTTTTAGGAACCCAAATCTGTTTAGGTCCCTTTTTCTTTCGTTGAGCTTCTAACAAGTCTTTTCTAACCCATATTTGAGTTACATACTTTACATTTTTCGCAACACTCTTTTTCTCGACATTACAGTTATCCAAAAGGTGTCTAGTCTTTCCACAGAAGTTGCAAATCAAATATTCAGTTAAATCAACATATTTTCTTTTACGAAAGTCTCTTTTAAAATTATTAGCACTGTGCCTTACACTGTGTCTCTGGTCTGTATATCCTAAACCAATTATTTTTCGATTGCTATTTGTACTGGACATATAGTCTAGGGCTTTTTGACCAGCTGACCGTTTTTCATAAATTTTTCGAGCAATAGCCAATTGTGATTCCCAGAATTCAACAGAAGTGTTTAGATCACTATTTCATTTTCTCGAAATTTCCAAATCTCTTTTAACTTTATCAAGTTCATCACTTAACTTAGCATCATGAGGTAGCATAAGTGGAACAATTCTGGATCTTTGTCTTGATTCTTTCAACTCAGTTAACTCATGTTTTAACGATTCAATTTGATTTTCAAGATCCGAAATTTTAGCCTCTAGCACAGTGTATGGCACAATGTTATTAACAACTTCTTTTGCGAGAGACTTTTCGTACCTTAAAGCATTTAACTCAACATTTTTCTCGTCAACAATTTTTTCAAGTTCATCATTCTTTTTCATCAGTTCTTTACAGTCCTTTAATAAATCCTTATATTCCAATTCCAACCCAATCTTTTGCTTAGGTAAATTTTCTACTTCCTTTTTTATGATTGAAAAATCATCATTCATTTCTTGATAATCATCAATGACATTTCCAAGCAAAGTAACAAGTTGGTTTTTTGAAAGAAGATGTATTGAAGGTTTTAGAGAAAGAAGACTTACCTCATTGTCCTCGTTTTCATCTTGTGAGTTCGAATTTTTTTCCATTAGACACAAGTGAGAATCTTCCAGGCACTCTTTCTCTGAGTTGTCTGTACAGCATTCAGACACAATTTTGCTTCATTGCACTATGCCTCTAACTATTCTTCTTCGGAATCCGAATCTCCCTAAACGGTAGCAATCATTGCTTTCTTGAACTCATTCTTTGAGTTGTCTGAACTCAATCATACCATAAGGGACATTCCTTTATCCTGTGATTGTACTCACCACACTTGAAACAACCAGAATTAGTAGCACTTTTCTTAAGGTTAGATGTAATGATCTTACCTTTGAAATTTCCATCTATTTTATGATTGTTGTTTTTGTTCTTTTTGAGAAAAATTTTAAATATCCTAGTAAGAAGATCAATATCATCATCACTATCACTACCTTCACTTTCAAATTCAATTCTTAAGGCTACACCCTTAATTTTTGGTTCATTAGTCTTAGAATCTAAAACAAGTTCATGAGTCATCAATGATCCAATAAGTTGTTCTAGTGAGAGTTTTGTTAAATCTTTAGCTTCTTGAATAGCAATTATTTTAGGGAGCCAACGATTTGTTAAACTTCTTAACACCTTTCTTACTAAATCTTCAAAAGTATAGGTTTTTCCTAGAGAATGCTATTCATTAGTGATTAGTGTAAATCGAGTAAATATCTCTTTAATAGATTCTTCCTTATTCATAGTAAACAGTTCATATTGTTGCACAAGTAAATCAATTCGAGATTGTTTTACCTCATTCGTACCTTCGTGGGCCAATTCTAGAGTATCTCAAGTCTCCTTTGTTGTAGAGCATGCCGAGATCCTTGAGTATTCATCAGGTCCAATTCCATATTGGAGAATACTCATAGCTTTGAAGTTCTTTTTCGGCTTTTGCATAGTCAACAGAATCGTAGTCGTCTTCATCCTTGTCGACCATCTTTCCTTCAGCATTTTTGGCTTGGATATGGATTGATCCTTTTCTTATGACTTTCCAGCATTCATAATCTAATCATTGGATGTAGATCCTCATCCTAGCCTTCCACCACTCGTAATCTTTTTCTATTGAAAATTGGACACTTTGAGTGTCTTTCTCGAGAGTCATCTTGCATGTTCATGACTTCTATTCTCTAGGGATGAGCCTTTCTAGAATAGCCTGCTCTGATAGTACTTGTTGGAGTACAAGGTGACACTCAAGAAGGGGGGAGGGTTTGAATTGAGTGACTAAAACTAATCGATTTTCGCAAAAACACTCTTAAGGCACAGTGCCGTGCACTGTGTTGTTCACTCGTAAACTCTCCGTTTGATGTTTTTGCTCGAAAGAAATTGTATAAAACAAGAAAACAATAAAATCAAATAATAAGACACAGGAATTTAATGTGGTTCAATATCAACTCTGAGATCTACGTCCACACAAACTACTCTTTTATTATTTGAATCGTAAAATACCAAACTCTTGATACAATTTGATTCCCTCACTACTAACTCTAGTAGTGCTCCCCAACACTTAACCCTAAGTGTTGCTACTCTCTATAATATGAAAATTACAGAAAAGAATGATTCCTCAAAAGTGTGCTTCTTATTCAAGCAAATAGAGGATCGTTACAATGGTTGTTTAGAGACCTTAATTTACTAGAACTCTGTGCCGTGCACTGTGCTTTGGGAATTCGTTTTCAGCTCTCAAAATATTAATCTCGCCAAATCTGAAACGTAATTTGTTATAATAATTTCTATCCCTTATATAATTCAATCAGCAGAATAAGAATTATTCTCCAAGAAGTAATTATCTTTTTGAACAATTTTTATTCCTAAAATAAAGGGGTAAAACCTTTTCCTATTCAAACTCAAACTTTATCTTTTATAAAAACTGAATTTCTTTCTTTTCTTATAAGATAAGGACTACTCTATATCTTATGCCAATTTTAATCACATCAGTTTTTATCCAAAATCTTTATCAAAATCTTTTCTTTAAAAATCAGTTTTTCTTTTACAAACATTTTCTTTTTTCCCGGAAAATCTTCAAACACGTTTTTCTTGATCTTTTTCGAAAAGAAAAAAGATATTTTATCTTTTTAAAAATTGATTTTTTAAAATAAAAATCCTTTTGTTTTTAAAACTGTTTTTTTCGAAAATAAAAATCCTTTTCTTTTTAAAACTCTTTTTTCGAAAATAAAAATCCTTTTCTTTTTAAAACTGTTTTTCTCAAAAACCTTATTTTATCAAAACTCTCCCTTCTTTTTCTTTAATCTATATAAACATGAAATTAATATGATCACCTATTTTCTTAACTCTAAGAAAACAATTAATCATCTCAATTTCATATTTCTAATTTTAGCACAAAGTTCTAATATGTTAATTACATTGCATATACATGAATTTAATATAAATAGACCTAAGCTTCCTTGTCTTCAAATCATCCAATCTTGATAGCTTTATTAGATCACTGTTACATATATACATGTTATAGCATCAAGCGTTTATCATCATCAAAATAACATTGACTTAGAGTCACAACAGAATCTTCAAAAATACTCTACGTACGTCTAACCGTGCTCACAAACTTTCATCGAAGTTTCATTCGAATATGGGCATATCTTCTAACCGATAAGGGACTGTTTGTCTTTACAGTGATTTTAGCAAAAAAAAACAAGCACCATATACTGCACACACAATGCCATACCATACCTCGTTATCATCCAAACAGAAACTGGTTCACATGATTTCCATTGCACTTTCATCAGGTGCGTGTCAAATGTTTTGTTATCTTTTGTTCGAGGGGGAGGTGTGTGTCACTTGTATCTTCTTCCCACGAGTAATTTAACGATTTACTGTCCATGTGTTGATTGCTACAATGTAAATACGATTTCTGATATTAGGTTAATAAGAGATCATATTATTCGTCGAGGATTTAGGGTTGAGTGTTATATTTGGTTATGGCATGGTGAGAAGGGAAAATATACTCAGAATAGGGTTATTGTTGATGTTGGCACTAGTAACTCATTAGAGATTGATATGTCGAATGTTGGGGCTGAGAATGAAGTTGTGATTGAAGATCATGTTAGGATTGAAGGTGATGATGTAGTAGGTAATGACTTCCAGAACCACAAATATTAGTACTAGAGTGTGCTACTTCCACTAGCAACCACAAATGCCCCGCAAATCATATACTACTACATGATTGTGCACCTCGAGGGGAAAGGTGTCTGTATCTTTGTGATTCCTACATTTTTTTTTAGGTAGGTAAATTTTTATAAGGAGGGGGATGGTAATTGGATAAGTTGAAATTCCTAATAAGGAGAGGGAGGGAAATTGAGGATTGCTACTCAAAACATTATAAGGGATGGCTTAATGCAGAGGTCCCCTAAGACCGAGCCTCATCCTTTACAAGATGGATTCTCCAATTCCCTCCTACTTATAAGGGATTACAACTTACCTTATTTTAAAAGAAAAATATAAACATATATGTGTAACTCTGTTAGTTTGACTAACACTAGGATGAGTAAAATGCACTATATGGTCGTTGAATCATATCCCATTAGGCCTTTTTAGGGTGGGTATTTCTCTTGTACCTTGTGCATGCTTAAATTTAGGATAATGAATTAAGAGGGTAATAAAGATGTATATAGGTGGGTAGTTTAAGAGACGATGTAGATAATGTATAGAAAAATAGTTCTTGCGAGTAGGGGCGTGCAGATTTGGACCGAGATTTGAAGTTCGGACCAGAACCGAAATGGACAGGATCGGGACGGACCAGAAAATTTCATCCGATCTCTGGTCCATAAAAATTTGTGATTTTGGGTTTCTGGTCCAGACCAGTGGACTAAAATATGTTTTTTTAGTAAATAAAAATATAAAGGTTAAAAAAAGACTTAAAGTTAGACAGCTAAAATTGTCTTTAGAATTATTAAATTTTAATGTATCTAATTCATAAATATGTTTAAATCTAAGCAAAAAAATTAATTTTTTTTAAAAAAAAAATATAGATTCCGATCTAACTGGTCCAAAACCGGACCGGACCAGAATATTCCAGTCGGCTCCCGGTCCATAGAATTTCCAGATTCCCTCCACTGGTCCAATCGCTGCCGGTTCTGTCCAGTCAGGTGCTGGACTGGTGCATACCCCTACGTAATGATTCTCTGCTCCTAACGCAATTAACGCACATCTTTATTTACCACCACCTATCGTTCTTCATGCTCTTTATTTTATCTTCTATTACTCTGAGTATGTTTGGTTCAACATTTTTGGGCTACAAGAAACGGAACCAATCACCTACTCCGTTTTTTCTTGTTTGGCCCCGCAATCCATTACCATTAATTGGTAGTAATAGATTCCCCTAGTCTATTTCGTTTCCTTACCCTTCAAGTTACAAAATTCATTTGTGGGTGGTAGTAATGATTAACATGCCCTTTCCATTTCAAGGCGTAGCTTAAACCAAATACCTAATAGAGGTACGTAACAAGCTTTGTTGTCATTCAACTCCTCTATTCGATTTTATTTGCTTTCAATTTCATGAGTTGAACTAAACATGCTATAAGAGCTTGTTTGGTTCAAAACATATGGGCTCTAAGAAACGGAATTAAATACATATTCTCTTCCTTTTTGCTTGGCTCAAAATATTTTTTTGCTCTAAGGAACGGAATTAAATACATATTCTCTTTTGTCTTGTTTGGTTCAACCTCTTCTCAATCCATTACCATTACTTGGTGGTAATGGATTTCCTTAGTTTGATACCATCTCTTCTCCCTCAAATAACTAAATTTATTTGTTTGTGGTAATGGTTTCCTTTCCCTTTCCATTCAAAAGTCTGAATTAGACACCCAATAAAGGTAACAAGTTTTGTTACCACTTCACTCCTCTATTTTTCTATTCCATGACTTTGAACCAAACATGTCATGAGGACAAGTTAAGAAGGAAAGCTGGACCATGTTTTAGAGACGAATCTTTATATATAATTGACAAGTCCTAGCACGTATATACCCTCAATTGATGCACCCAAAAAAAGTTGAGATAAATTTGAGAGATGATTTGGCAAAACGTAAGTGTTGTACTTGGTGCTATATTGTGTCTTGTTATAGTGAAATGGTTCTGGAAACTACTAAATGGAGTTTGGTTGACGCCCAACAAGCTAGAAGATGCCTCCGAAATCAAGGGCTCGCCGGGAAATCCTATCGATTTTTGATCGGAGACATGAAGGAAAACTCTACATTACGTGTTGAAGCCATGAAAAACCCATTCCTTTTAGTAATGACTACTTCCATCGTATCCAACCCTTACTCCATCAACTTGTCACAAAATCTGGTAATTTAATTCCGTAATTTATTGAAATAAACATTATAACTATTTATTACCGATATTGCAATGTTTTGTCTATTCTTTTTTTAGATTGTGAAAGTATATTTTAGATTCAAATGTAAGTGTTTAATATTCAATGAAGATTGTGAGCATATTATATTTTGAAGTTGATATTCTAAGAGGGGTATAAATTATAATATAACAACACATTCATTATTGCACGATCAAATTGTTTTACATGGATGGGGCCTGTGCCAACGATATTTATTACACAACCCGAGTTAATAAGGGATGTCTTCACTAGGATGAACGAGTTTCGAAAGCCAAAAATGAACCCACTCACTTAATTACTTGCACCTGGACTTGTAAGTTATGAAGGTGAGAAATGGGCCAACCACATGAGGCTTCTTAACCCTGCTTTTCATGCCCATAAGTTGAAGGTATCATATTTCTCTTGAAATTTTTACAATAGCTTTCTTAAGAAAACTACCACTATAATACCACTAAATATTAGCAAGAACAAAGTTGAATTGATTAACCATAGCACAATAAATAAAATGATGAATAAAGTAGGCGCCTTTAATTTAAATCAGAGAAGATGGCATCATATGCCAATTTTGTTTGAATTGTATTCTTCTTATATTAGGAATTATCAATCGGAACTATAAACTTTTCTAATTAGCAAATATATTTTGCAATGCGTGGAAAATATTTTATTTGCAAAGTTTTTATTTCCATCGTAGCAAAATTTTACAATCGTAGTACTCTATTTTTCTCTAATAGTTGGTATTATGGTATCATAAACGATAGCATCAAAGTTTAAGGGTTTAAATCATATTGATATTATACTATGCCTGGAATATTTTATTAAAAGAATTCATGTATGAGATATTTCGATTATCTATAGAAAATTAAATTACCAGATTTCAAGACAAATAGATGGAAAAAGGGTAAGGTACGATCATGGAAGTAGTCATTAGTAAAAAGGATGGGTTTTAGCATGGCTTCACTAATCACTACGTAATGGTGATGTTGGGTTAATAACTTAATATGGCCCAATGTTACAACAAAAGAATGTCGGTGCTTTGCTCATCATGATTTCTACAGAAATCAAGAAAATTAATTTGAAGATAAATTTGGGTATTATGTCGGCAAAATTAAGTGCCTTGGTAATGGAGAGTTCCAGACAAATCATGATATTTGGAGATCATATTTGACTACTTACACACTGACATAGCACACTTATATATATAGGGGTGTTGGGGTAACATTTTGATTAATCCACCATTATTCACTCCTTAAATTTTATGATCCGATCCTCTTATACACTTTATGAGTTTTCCTCCTACATAATATTTCGGCTTAGAGAGGTATTACCTACAATGTATAGATTTGTTATTATAGCTCCATTATGGAGATTCGGCTCTCTAAGATACTATGAGGTTGGAGATTACCTACAACACACAATCTCCTAATACACTATCCTTTGTAATACTCAGAGTGAGTTTATATAATAGTGAGAGTTATATTTGTACTCACCCTAATAAGTTTCGGGTGTTTCTCATACTCTCCTATTTTACATATAGTGGAAATCTCGTCGTCCGTGGTTTTTTGCCTCTATTTGAGTATTTTTCCCACGTTAAATATTGTGTATCCATCTTTTACTACTTTTCTTGCCACATGTTTTCAACTTTATTATTTTGCTCAATTTCTACATCTTTAATTTGATTTTGCTACGCACTCACAACCCTAACAAGTGATATCAAAGCCCAAAAGCTAAAATAAAATCACTTCTCTATTACTTGTCGCCTAATATGATGCAGGATGATCATGAAAGATTCATGATTAATCTAGATATGATGATTAGCTAAGAAAGCTTCTAGATATTGATATTCTTATGTCAGACAAAATTATGGAGAAGCACCTAGACATTTCTTTTGGGATGTGAGCACCGACTTACCCACCTTTAAATATGGTGTTGTAGTAACTTTGGGGATCAACGAAAAAAATCATCAACCAACCTCAACAAATCCAAGAAGCCATACATAAGCCTTCCAAATTAATCCCTCCATTCTTATAACCTACATTGTAAATCCACTATTCTTTTTGTATTACTCTTTTGTGAGTTTATTATATAGTGAGAGTAATTATTGGATCCTATTTTCATATTGTGGATTATGGGTACCCGTCGTCCGTGGGTTTTTGCCTTTATTTAAGGATTTTTTCCACGTTAAATTGTGTATCCATCTCTTACTACTTTTCTTGCCACATATTTCCAGCTCTATTATTTTGCTCAATCCCTACATATTTAATTTGCTTCCACTACGCACTCACAACCCTAACAAATGGTACCAGAGCCAAGGTTGTTTAGAGTGTTATTATATTAAAGATGTCTTCGGTAATAAAGTTCGAGATTGAGAAGTTCGGTGGCAAGATATGTTTTAACGTTTGGAGGATATCAATGAATGTTGTTCTGACGTGGAGAGGATTGGGCGCTTGATGGCATATGTAAAAGCCATTTTTGGTGGATTCATTACCCAATCTCAATTGGCAATGCATCCTCGTCAAATGAGTTACGGTATGTCACATTATTTTCTTAGCTCGAGTTACGTTAGGATCGATATGTAGGTGACATATATATCTTTCTTACACCTTTTGGGTTTCATACGATGAGTACATACATAAAATTTGGCCCAAGGTGGAGTTGTTGGGTTAATATGGCCCAAATTTATTTGGCCCAATTTCACAACAAAAGAATGTCGGTGCTTTGCTCATCATGATTTCTCTAGAAATCAAGAGAAAAAATTTGAAGATAAATTTGGGCATTATGTTGGCAAAATTAAGTGTCTTGGTAATGGAGAGTTCTAGACAAATCATGATATTTGGATATCATATTTGGCAACTTACAACACCGACATAGCACACTTATATATATAGGGGTGTTGGGCGACTTTTTGCTTAATCTACCATTATTCACTCCTCCAATTTTAGGCTGCGATCCTCTTATACATTTTATGAGTGTTCCTCCTACATAATATTTCGGCTTAGTAAGATATTACCTATAATGTGTAGGTTTGTTATTATAGCTTTATTATGGAGATTCGGCTCTCTAAGATATTATGAGGTCGGAGATTTCCTACAACACACAATCTCCTAATCCACTATCCTTTGTACTACTCACAGTGAGTTTATATTATCGTGAGAGTTATATTTGTATTACTCACCCAAGTAAGTTTCGGGTGATTCTTGTACTCTCCTATTTTACATATAGTGGATTTTTGGTATTCGTCGTTTGTGGATTTTTTTGCCTCTATTTGAAAATTATACCCACGTTACATATTGTGTGTTCATTTTTTACTACTTTTCTTGCCACATATTTCCAACTTTATTATTTTTCTCAATCTCTACCTCTTTAATTTGCTTCAGCTACGCACTCACAACCCTAACAGGTGGTATCATTGCCAAGGTTGTTTAGAGTGTTATTATATTAAAGATATCTTCGGTAACGAAGTTCGAGATTGAGAAGTTTGATGTTTTAGCATCCGGAAAGTCCAGATAAAGGTTGTTCTAACTTAGAGCGGATTAACAAGGGCACTTGATGGCAGACAATAAATGCCATCTACTATGACTGACGAGCAATTTCAAAAGTTGGATGAAAGAGCATTGTCTATGATCCATCTATGCCTAACTAAGGAGGTATTGCGCGAGGTTATTCACGAGGAGACCATTGCGGGGATATGGTTGAAGCTTGAGTCCCTCTACATGACTAAAAGTCTCACTAATAATCTCTGTTTAAAGGAAAGGTCGGCTTTATTCGGATGGCCAAATGTACTTCTATCCAATCTCATTTTAGCGAATTTAATTCAATTAATATTGATCTTGAAAATTTGGATGTCAAGATTGAAGATGAGAATAAAGTCGTGTTATTAATTGTCTCCCTACCTCCTTTGTACAAGCACTTCAAGGAAATCATGTTATATGGTAGTAATGATACTTTATCTTTTGAAGATGTTAAGTTTCATTTACTCTCAAAAGAGAAATTTGACCTTGAAGTGCATTCCAATGATAATGCCGAAAGATTAAATGTAGGAGGGAGATCACACGGAAAAATAAGCACAAAAAATGGGGCCATATCTAATGGGCATAAATCTAAGAATTTATGCAAATATTATAAGAAGCATGGGCACGATGTTTTTGATTGCTTAAAATTAAAGAAAAAGCTCGAAAAAGAAGAAAATGAGAAAAAAGCACCGGAAACGCACAAGCCGATTTTGGTGAAATAGAATCCGATGATGTTCTTTTATGGCTACTTCTCCTGGAAGAAGTAGAACTCCTAATTGGGTGCTTGATTCCGCTTGCAATTACCATGTTTGCTCTCAAAAGGTTCACTTTATCGATTATAAATCGGTGAAGAATAGATCCGTCTCTATGGGCAACGGTTCCCGTTGCAATGTTCATGGTATTGGCTCATAATGGTAAGATCAGGACTCTGTCCTATGTTCAACATGTTCCTGATCGGAAGCACAACATCATTTTCTTTGGGTGCTCTAGATTCTAAAGGGTGCAAAATTTCGGCTCAAGTTGGAGACTGGAGTACTTAAAGTCTCCAGAGGTGCTCATGAACTTTCGAACGTCATCAAATGTAAAAATATCTATGTACTACAAGGGTCTTTTATTATGGCTTCTTCCTACACAACCCAGTTCGGCATCAACGTCGTCATAAAACGGATTCCAGCATGCCACATTTTTCTAAGCCCATTGTACGATTGGGTCATGGTGACTTATCTACATAACCGCTCGGGTTTCATATGATGAGTACATATGAAATTTGTTCCAAGGTGGAGATTGTTGGGTTATGGCCCAAATATCATTTATAGGCCAAAAGCTAAAACAAAATCACTTCTCTATTACTTGCCGCCTAATACGATGCAGGTGATCATGAAAGATTCATGATTGTTCTAGATATGATGATTAGCTAAGAAAGCCACTAGATATTAGCTCTTATGTAGGCAAAATTATGGAGAAGCACTAGACATTTCTTTTGGAATGTGAGCACCGACTTACCCACCTATAAATATGGTGTTGTAATAAATTTGGGGATCAACCAAAAAAATCATCAACCAACCTCCACAAATCCTAGAAGCCATACATAAGCCTTCCAAATTAATCCCTCCTTTCTTATAACCCACATTGTATTATTAATCCACTATTCATTTTTGTGTTACTAGCTCCTTTATGAGTTTATTATATAGTGAGAGTAATTATTGTATTTCTCACTCTAATAAAATTTAGGGTTCTTGTACTCTCCTATTTTCATATAGTGGATTTTGGATACTCGTCGTCCGTGGGTTTTTTCTACCTCTATTTGAGGATTTTCCCACGTTAAATTATGTGTCCATCTCTTACTACTTTTCTTGCCACATATTTTCAACTCTATTATTTTTCTCAATCTCTACATCTTTAACTTGCTAATGCTACACACTCACAGCCATACCAAGTGGTATCTGAGCCAAGGTTGGTTAGAGTGTTGTTATATTAAAGATGTCTTCTATAATGAAGCTCGAGATTGGGAAGTTCGGTGGCAAGATATGTTTTACCATTTAGAAGATATCTATGAAGGCTGTTCTAACCCGAAGTAAATTGGGCGATTGATGGCATACGTAAAAGCCAATTTTGGTGCATTCATTACTCAATCTCAATTGGCAATGCGTCCTCGTCAAACAAGTTCTGGTATATCACATTATTTTCTTAGCTCTAATAACATTCGGATCAATATGTAGGTGACATATATATCTTTCTAATACCTTTCGAGTTTCATACGATGAGTACATACATAAAATTTGGTCCAAAGTAGAGATTGTTGGGTTAATATGGCCCAAATTTTATTTGGCCCAATTTCACAACAACAGAATGTCGATGCTTTGCTCATCATGAATTCTCTAGAAATCAAGAGAATAATTTGAAGATAAATTTGGGCATTATGCCGGTAAAATTAAGTGCCTTGGTAAAGGAGAGATCTAGACGAATCATGATATTTGGAGATCATATTTGGCAACTTACAATACCGACATAGCACACTTTTATATATATATATATATATATATATATATATATATATATATCATGTGAGAAGGGTGTTTTACATGAGAAGTGAGAAAAAATATTAGCCTTTAGATTATGGCTTCATTTAATGGCCCAGATTAAAAATTAAAACAAACAAAAAGCGTTACTTAATTACCCAGAAGGTGCTACAAGAGATGACAAAAAATTTCACCTAATAACGCACTAGATACTACATCAGATGGCAAAAAGTGATACATAATATTGAATAAAGTGTTACTATAGGTTAATGGTAACACTATAAGATGTTACAAATTATGTGAAAAGTGTTACATAAGAAATTACAGGTAACACTTTCAAAGTGTCACAATAGGTATTAAAAGTATTACGTATGCCAATGAAATTCGATATTGAGAAATTTGATAGGCAAGTAAATTTTGGCCTAAGATGAAAGCCATCCTGGTTCAAAGTGGTTGTCACAAGGCTCTTGAAGGTGCATCCAAAAAGCCTTCGGGTATGACGGATGACAAGTGGGAGGAGATCGATTTGAAGGCACTCTCCGCGATTCATTTAAGTCTATCTAATGAAATTTTGAGAGAGGTTGCCAAGGAGACGTCTGCTGCGGGTTTGTGGTTGAAGTTGGAGTCACTTTATATGACAAAGAGTGTGACCAACCGTCTACTACTCAAATCTAGACTTCATGATCTTAGTCTAGAAGAAGGTAAACCGCTTGAGTCTCATTTAGATGAATTCTTCTCTATTATTATGGATTTGCAAAACATCGATGTTGAGATCGATGATGAGGATATGGCTATTAGGTTGTTGTGCTCTTTACCACCTTCGTATAAGCATTTTCGAGATACCTTATTATATGGTAAAGATGATCTGAGTTTGCAGGATGTTAAGGAGGCCTTAACTCAGAGAGATTTAATTGACAATAAATTGGTTAATAATTCTAATAATTCTGCTTACATAAATGCTTTTGTTGCTCATGGTGGAAAGAATTCTGGCAAAATTTGTAACTATTGTCATGTGAAGGGTCATATTAAATCTGAGTGTTGGAAATTAAAGAAGAAGAATGGGGAAAAGTCCAATGAGGACCAATCCGCAAATATCGCCAACGATGCCTTTGATGATGATCTTGCACTTTAGGGTTACAAGTTTTGGGGCTGCGGTTTCTACGATCTCTTTATGTTTGGTGTCCCTTTGAGATCTCTTGGTAAAACGAGAAACCGTGTGGATTTTTTGCTATGGAGTCTATGATAGATTGTTTTTGAGTTTTTTGTAACAATCTTGGTTATGCATTAGATTTTGTTCTAGTTATGCTATTTCTTATCTCAAATTTGGTACTTTTGTGTTTTGTTAAGTACAATTGCAATTTAGATGTTATTGATGTCAATTGTTTTTCTAGAATTGCTTGAGTTTGTTGTTGAGGTGAAGAAGTGTTTGAAGAGAGTTTGGTCAATTTGAGTAAACATGTTTGGCATTGGTGACTTTATACTCTCGATCTAGGCCATGTGATGGTTTTGTATACGGATTTTGTGTTCGAAGACGCATCGGTACACAATTATAGAAGATGTCCGTTTTCTGGGTTGCCTAAAGTGAGTAGGCTTATGGAATTTTGTTTAAGGTGGAGGTTCTATGGTGTTTTTGGTTGAGCATCACTTCTTGGTTCAAGGTGGAGGTATCTTGATTGATTGGTTTCAAGTCAAGGTGGAGATTGTTAATTATGACTTGAAATCTTGTGAATGGCATAAGGGTGACTTTGAATGCACATATCTTTCAATCTATAAATGGTTTTGATGTGATTCAAATTGGAGGTGAAATCTTATTCAAAGAGCTTTCCAACGATAGGTCATATGCCCAATTCCGCTGAGAAACGAGAAAGTTATGACTGTTTTACCAAGAACTGACGAAACTGTTTCGTCTCGGGCCCGATCGGGCATATTTCACCCGACTCGGTCGGGCGGTGCGCCGATTTGTGCGCTGCACGCGTTTTTTCGGTATTTTTCGTTTTTGAGTTATTTTTTAGGGTTTATACGGGGTTCCTTATGTTATAAAAGGGCTTCCTGGTGTTCATTATTATTTACACAACTCATGAAACACTTTTAGCCTCTAGAATTTAGGACTCCTTGTATTATTCTCTCTGATTTTCTCCATTATAGTGAAGAAGCTCTAATCCCCCACCTGTGGACGTAGGTCAAATTTGACTGAACCACGTAAATCCTTGTGTTATTTGTTTGTTCATCTTTATTGTTTTCTCACCTTTATTATTTCATTGATTTTCTGTTCCACGTTAATCAAACTACAACACTCAGATTCCTAACAGTGGTGGTGGGAAAACAGAGGAAAAAGGGCAACGGAAAATAGGGGGATTGTTAGCTTTGTTTTTGTGTTGGCACTTGCTAGAAATCAATCGGTATTTATAGGAGCCAAAAGTGGGTTTAAAGCTTCATTGTGTTCATGAAAAATCTGCTTAATCAAGGTGTTCATTAATGGAGGAGATACGGTGATCTTCATTTGAGATTATTGTTGGCTCTAGGAGTTGTTCTTTGCTGACTTTGTGCATGAGATGGGCGCCTACTGACAAGAGCATAGAAAAATTTGTAGAGTTGTAATGGTTTTCTTCAACTAATTCATGGATGAGGTTGCTAAGAGGAGGCACGGTGAGAGGAAGAAGGTGGGCTAGAGTTGTAGACCATAGGGGCATTTCTTGTGAATTTTGGTTATATATAGTTTCTCATTTTTTACTTAAGTATATACTTCTTGTTCCTATTGTCCATATTAAGTTTCAATAAAAGAAACTTGAAATAAGTTATTATACTTTGTATTATCTATAACTCTTATTTTTGTGTTAGTTTAGAAAGATTTAATTTATAATTAATCCGACAATTAGTATTACTTAGATACGGATATTAGAAAATGATACCAAGAAATATATCTCTACTTAAATATGTTTAGATATCTATATATAAACATGTCTAGTTAGATAGATTTAGGAAATATTCCTAAATCTATCCTAAGAGATTAACACCCAAAATGATAGAGAGATGCCTCAAACGGCAAGATCTCGTTGGAAATTTGTACAGATTGTTGATCGGGAAGGAAAGTTCACCTGTTAGGATTGTGAGTGTGTAGCGAAAGCAAATTAAAGGTGTAGAGATTGAGCAAAACAATAGAGTCGGAAATATGTGGCAAGAAAAATAGTAAAAGATGGACACACAATATTTAACGTGGGAAAAATCCCCTATTATAGAGGCAAAAAAACCCACGGACTACGAGTACCCAAAATCCACTATATGTAAATAGGAGAGTATAAGAATCACCCAAAACTTATTAGGGTGAGTAGTACAAATATAGCTCTCACTATAATATAAACTCACTGTGAGTAGTACAAATGATAGTGGATTAGGAGATTGTGTGTTGTAGAAAATCTCCGACCTCGTAATATCATAGAGAGTTGAATCTGCTTATGGAGCTATAATAACAAACCTACACATAGTAGGTAATATCTTTCTAAGCCGAAATATTATGTCGGAGGAACAATCATAAAGTGTGTAAGAGGATCGCAGCATAAAATTGGAGGAGTGAATAATGGTGGATTAAGCAAAATGTTGCCCAACACATATATATAGGAGCAGGATTACATGAGAATGCCTCTTACATGAGAAATGAGAATGAATCTCAACCACGACCACATGATTGGATTAGAGTTACACCACTTGTTCATTAAAGTTATACCCAGAAAAAACTTCGAGCCCAAAAAAAAAAATTTTAATTTTTTCAAAATTAATTTTTTTAAATATTTTTTTTTGGAGTTGCATCATTTTTCCATTAGAGTTATATCACTTGTTCATTAGAGTTATAGCGTGTAAAATCTATTCTCATTTCTCATATAAGTATGCATTCTCATATGAACTCACTTCTATATATATATATATATATATATATATATATATATATATATATATATATATATATATATGTTGAAAATTAAAATACTAATCAAACTATAAAAAAATTGATATATGAATTGGCAATATATTATAATAATGATATGATTTTGTACACCTATTGAAAAACAATATCATGTTCAATATGATAATCTAAAACTAGATCTAATAGTCATATATCTCTTCTTCGATCCATCTTCTGTTGTCCGGGCATATGCATGCATTTTCTAGCGGCCTCGATATCATGAGTGGATACTCCAATTCGTCATTTTGATTATCTTGATCCTATGATAAAAAAAAAATTAAAGATGAAATCTTCAGCAACAATATTATCTATTAATAAGCAAAAAAAGTAAGTATATTAATATCATGAAATATGAATAATATGGAGAAGTGGCTACTTTTAAATAATAGTTTGTTGCTTGAAATTCTTTTGGTGCCACAAAGCTATGTTACTCCGACACCCTCTTCCACCTCGAGTGTCGCGTGTCTACTCGACACGACGCGCGACCCGCCTGGAAATGGGTGTCGATACGCGTATCCACAAAGTGTCGGCAATCAAGTGTCGAGGTTGACAAAGAAGGAGATAAAACTTCAGATCTAGGGTTCAAATGATAAACCCTAGATCTGGAAATTGGAGATATAATTTACCAAATCAAGAGCTCAATTGTTGGGGCTTTTATTGAGGAGGATGAGTCGAGTTGGTTGGTATGATTTCTAGGTGTTGGGCTGCCGGAAATCTTTTCCGGCGAGAGCAGCGGTGGCACGGGGCCACTGGTCATGCATCTTCACTGCTCCATATCTTCCGTTTCTCCACTGATTTGAGTAATAATAGTGAGTGGGTGAGACTCTTATTAAATAAAGTTACTCTCTCTTCTAACTTTCTCTTTCTTACTTTTTTGACTTCTTCACTTTTAGTGTCCTTAACTTTTGCCAGGAAGTTATATGCTGATTTTCAAAAAAGTAAAAGTATAGGTCCCAAGGTAAAAAAAAAAGGTAAGTGACAAAGAAAGGTAAATACAAAAGGTTAAACGTTATTTACATGTTATATGAAGAAACTCATTCCTTTATTCAATTTTTTTTAGAACTTGACACTTATAACTTATAAGATAATAATATTTTTTTTTTTGTTTTTTTGGAAAATATAAAGTGTCGGGAAATTTTTTTCCGACACTTCAATTGATAGACGTGTCGAGAAAATTGGTCAAGACACTCTCTTGACCGTGTCGGAGTATCGGCTTAATTTTAGGAGTAGAGTGTCGGATCCTCCGATCCCTACTCGGATACGACACCCGTATCCGTGTCGGAGTAACATAGCCACAAAGTGCCACATGAAAGCCAACAATAGAGAGCTAGAGAGGGGAGGGAAAAGAGACCAAAAAAGACATGTAGATGCTCGTTAACAATGAACTCCTATACCACTTTTGACTAATGCAATACTAAATTTAGATCCCACTTTTTGATTTCACTGCCACACAAAACTCAAGAGCTAAATGGAGTTTAAGCTCTCTACTGTAGCAACAAGCTTGTTTACCTTGCTACTATTTCTCTCCTGTCTGCTAAAATAGAAAAATAACACTGATAACAGGAAATATCATTCAAAACAGGCCATGACTATTTGCAGTGCCATGATTATAGTAGAATTCAACAAATACTCCCTTAGTTTAAATATATCACCGTCTCAAACCTTCATAATCAAGGATTCAATAAGATAAACTTTGAAAAGTTTATGCAGTATGAATTCTTCTCTTTGCACTCCATTTAGGAACAAGTATACAGGCAATACCAATTGCAGCTAATACTATCTTAAAATGAAACAACTTATTTTCGACATGCAATAAACAATAAAATACATGTAATTATTATTTCAAAAGAACATGTACATATAAAAGTCCGCCAATGGATTAAGCTTCAAGCATGCAAGTCCAATCAATCAACTGCACATGTTTATATATGGTGGTAACAACAGTAGATGAAAGTCATTTTGGAGTTATTCATATCATATGTTTATAGTCTATCATGATGTTGTATACTGTTAGTCATTCATATAGTATGTTTATATAGATATTATGTTATAAACTGGGATGAGAACAACACCAACTAAACTCAAAAGTGGTTAAAGTCAAGAACATAAATAAAGCAGTAGAGTAGATAAATTAAGGGGAGAGTCAATGGATAAGAAGGAAAGTGGTTACCTACTCTTGCTCTTGCTCAAGAATCGAAAAAAAAACATCAGACTTGCACTATCTTTAAGCACGGCATGACTTCTCTTTTGTACTGAAATCTACAAAACAAAAACAAAAACAAAAACAATTTCAAAGGAAGTACCAAGTTAGTTAAAAACTATAATTCACAAACTGAATATAAACCTTTTTAGAATACTCAACCTTTTTCCCTTTTGTCATTGCCATCCTCTTCACTCGAGTGGATCATTTGTTGCTTGTTGCTAGCTACTGCATCCATTACAAACTGATGCCAATCACAACAATCTATTATGTATCCATACACCAAGCTACCTATCAAGCTAACTTATGCCACTGACTCCTTCTAACAAAGCTTTTGGGCATATATGCAGGTCTAATTCTCCGTATTTTACAAAATATGGAAGGTATTTTCTCGGGTTGCAGAACAACTATCAACCTAATACACTTGTTCATTTTTGGGTTAAGTCATGGTAGTAATAACTTTACTATTGATGCTTACCACTTCTTTAGAGATGTTCCTTCTACCTTTGTTTCTTTTTCCTGTTCGTTGGGTTTTTAATGCATGGAGATTGGGATGAGTATATCAGAAAAAGCAGGAAAAATAGACTACCTTTATCAGGTGAAGAAAGGTTTAATTAGTTAAGGAAATAAGGAGGAACAGAAGTTCTCCAAAATACAGTAACAAATGCAACACGCTCTGAACTGCCACCATTTCGCACAAGGATACAAAATTATAAATTTATCAGCTAATTAGACCATTAGGAACAAAAAAAAACAAGGTCAAGATGAGCTTATATACTATTGAGATTTGAGATTTGAGAGCAAATATGCACCACCAACTGACAATGAAACCACACCCTCAGGCCTCAGAGTATACGTATATGTGAACAAAGCTATAGGATACATTTATCAAAAATCAAGGTCTTGTCTTTACTACCAATATCTTCCTACTATTGTTTATGTGATATAAGGAAAACTCAATTATTTGCTACTTTACCCAATTCTAATTCTCTCGAGGAACCTAGAAAGGTGTTCCGGTGACCCAAAACAGTTTCAACCTTCCCCTGTCCTATATTGGACATTATTGGAGTTTGGCGTAAGTGAACTCACAATTCAAATGCAACAAAATAATAATTCACACTATAAATCCAACAAATTCATAGATCATTCATAAGTCCATAATCCATTCTATAAATTAACAACTAAATTTAGATGATAAAAGAAGTAAGAAAATTAAGGCAACAAAGAAAAAAAAAAAAAAACTAATCAAGCTATTGAAATTTCAGAATTTCCAACAGGTCAACCAAATTGACATCACACACAACAAAGAATTCAAAATGCAGTTCAATCAGAAAAATTAACAACACTAACAATTAGTATACATAACATAACAAATCATAAATTATAGAGGATGATTCACTCCCGGCGTCGAAACGCCGTCGTACTCATGACCAGCGAGATTCCCAAGACGACGCCGTTGAAGCGTCGAATATCGGTGCTGGCGCTCCTTTGACTTCCGATTGGATGATTAGGTTTTCACTCTCTCTTTTTTGTAATTGTAAAGTTTGTGTTTAATTAGATACGAGAGATGTGATACGAGGCAACTACAATTATAGGTTTGGTCATTGGTGATACGAGAGAGATAGAGAACTACTAGTAGTATTCTAATTTGTGCAGTTCTTGTCTCCAAACTTCAAAATGTCGTATTTGTGATATGCGAATTAGGTTGGTTGTAGTTAGCGGCTTTAATGTAAAAGTTGTGCTTTAAACATTTGTTGCTTTAACTTGTTGTCTGGATTATATATGGTTAAGCAATAGACAAAGGCGGGGACGTCTCATAACAATTAGGGGACATGTGCCATGCATTAAACATGTGCCCTATAGAGATATAAAACGGATCTTTAATCCCATATATTTATAACTAATTTAATTTTTTTTATTAAAAATGGTTGAAAAATGAATTAACTTTCTCAAATACTTCGGATTTTTCACCAGGTACCCCTGAGTTTTACGAATATCCACCGGGTACCCTCGTAGTTTCCAAAATGCACAAGGTGTCCCTGATGTTTTGAAAAATACATGACGTGACCCTGCCGTTAAGTTTATGTCAATTCCGTTAGTTCTAAAGGCCAAATTCTCAATCGATGGCCTTAAAGCCCCTACTTAGCCTCCCATCCAGCCACCACCAACCCGAAACCGCCCCCTCCCGTCCCCAGCCCCGGAAAACCTCCCCCTCCCCTTCCCCACCGCCGAAAACCGCCCCCTCCTTATCCCCACCTCCGAAAACCTCCCCCCTCCCCGTCCCCGCCGCCGAAAACCTCCCCCTCCCCTTCCCTAGCCTCGAAAATCTCCCCCCCCCTTCCTCGTCCCTAAAAACCTTCCCCCATACCCTTTTCCATCGTAGAAAATCACCCCCTCCCATTCCTTCAGCCCCCGAAAACCGCTTTTACAAGTTGGAGGGAAGGAGAGGGGGAAGGTTTTCGGGCTGGGGGAGGGGAGTGAGGAGGTCTTTAGGGTTGGGGAAGGGGATGGGGGGCAGGTCTTTCTGGGTGGTGGTGGTTGGTATGGTGGCATGGCAGTGGTTGGGGTGGTTGGTAGGTGAAGAAGGGGTGAGAATTTAATTAACTAAGGTTAATGAGGTTCAATTAGAGTTAATTAGATTTTATTAGAGGTAATTATGATTAATTAGTATTAATTAGGTTAGTTAGGGGATGATTTAGCCTTAATGACTAACGGAGTTAACGACCGTTAGTCATTAAGAGTATTCTAATGATTTTTCAAAACTTCAGGGGCACCTTTTGCATTTTGGAAATCGTAAAATTCAGGGATATCTGGTGAAAAATCCGTAAATACTTAATGTTATTTTCATTTTTAACAAGGAGACAGCTTAGTTTTAAAAGAACATATAGTAAAGATATACCAAGGATAAAACTAAAATAAGCTATGAAATATGAAAACTAAGTAAATAAATTAGAAGCAAAAATTTTAGATTAACAAATGTATTTTCCATCTAAACCCAAAGAACCAAAAATATAAGAAAATAAATATAGTGGGGCCCCCTAAAACTGGGGGCCTGAGCAGTCGCTCACTCTACTCATGTGTCTGAGACCCCTTTGAACAAAGGTGTCCAATGACAATCTAAGCATGCTTTCGTACATGGATAGACAGTAACATTTTGATGTTTTAATGAAGCGAAAATTTTAGCTAAAAGGTAACAAATTGAAAGAGTGCTAAAATGGAACAGCTAAATATTTGTGCAAATGGTTCAAAATTTTGAAATACAAAGTATAACAACATTACAACTTACTGATTTACGTAAGCTTTCTCTACATGAGTTGAGTGTGCGAAAAAATAGTATGACTATGCTGTTGTTAAAAGTAGAGCTGTCAGTTTGGTTAATGAACTGCTAGTTGAACTGAAATAACTGAAATTTGAACTGAATTAAACTGAACTGGGAGTAACTGTAACTGAAATCAACTGAAAAATACTGAACTGAAACTGAAATAAACTGTAAATGAAAAACCAAAACTGAACTGCAACTGAACTGAAACAAAGCAGAATCGAAAATAAGCGTGAAAACTGAAAAGTTGATCGATCAACTGAACTGAATATTTAACTGGATTAACTGAACTGATTCAAACTGAAACTAAAACTGAACTAAAACCGATTTAAACTGAAACTGTTTTAAACTAATTGTTAACTGTACCTGAACCGAATTTAGGTATTACCCAAATTCATGATAGTATTCCAATTCACAAATTTTATCGTGATAATTTTGTATTAGTACTCTCACATGTAAATTTATCATTATAGTTTGTTTGAGGTGAAGTGATTAAATGTTGAGTTAGGTTTACAAAGTTGTTTCTGTATGATTATGAGCCATGACTATTGACCATTTTTTGGTGTGCTCAGTTTATTGGTTTACCTCTGAATCTTTCCTAAAAAACCACAATTAATTCATTTTTTATTATTTTTTTGTTATTCATTATTCATAAAATGATAACCACTTCATAATAGACTAATATGAAGAAGAAACACAGTTACAACTTACAACACTACATAATCTGTCAACAATATAACATTTCTAAGAAATAATAATATATGGCTTTTGAATACAGTAGAAAAAATGTATCTAAATTCTTAAACTAATTAGTAATTACATTGTATTCTTGTCAGCACTGGACTTTTTTATCATCTTCAGTGGTTGCAATCATCTCCAATTCTACGCCTTTCACTGTCAACGCATGTCAACTTGTGTTGTTCCCGTTTAATGAGCATGAACGATGATTTAAAAGTAAGAATATAGATCAAATAATTGCAATATGCGTACCCATATGTTATAGCTATAATTCAAAACTCTAAAACCTTGCATAATATAAGTGGGTTTCTATTAGTTTCAATTAGAGAATGCAAAAGGAAAATCTGCCCATAATTCAAAATTGTAATACCTTACATGTGATCGAATACAACCCAAAACCTGTTAATTTATGAAATTTATAAACAAACAGTGGTGAAAAAATCAAACTAATTCAGAGAATTTCCAAATACAAATAAAATAAGATGCAAGGAGATTGCAAGAGAAACAATTACGTGCGTTCGTGAGATTTTTCGTTCAGTTCTGCAATCAACTGGTAATGATTCAAATCTCTCACTTTTCTATGTGCAATTCTCTCCTGTAAACCTGGAAGAAAATAGACCCAAAAAAAAACTGCATGAGAAGTCACATGCTTATGCAATTGGAAAGAGGAAACAAATTATAAGAGAAATAATTCAATATTTCTCTTATAATTGGAGAGAGGAAACAATTACGCATTATTCAACTAGCAAAGTAAAACAAAGGGAAAGGCAAACACAAACTTCTTATGAATTAATTGAAGATTTTGAGATTCAAAAAGTAGTGGAAAAGAGGAAAACAAAGAGCGATTTACTACCTTGGTTTCACCATGCGAAAAACGACTAAGGGTTTCCAAATCAAACCAATGGATGTCGATCTACTTTTCCTGGCACAAATTTGCTTCACGAAGTGGGGAAAGAAGAGAGAGATTGAGTTGGAGAAAAGAGGAAATAGAGGGAGTGGGGAATCAACGTGAATGATGAGCAGCGCTCTAATTGTATATTAACTATATTGAACGAAATTCAAAATTTGGGGAACGAAATTCAAAATTTGGGAAGGCGCGATTAAAATTGGCCTTTTTTAGATTCATCTTGGGCAACTAAATTGAATTTCTTTTTTTATTTTTAAAAAGAGAGTAAGAGAGTAGAGAAATGAAGGGCTCATATTTGCTCTTCTCTAATCAATGGTCTCAATTCATGATCCATGACATTCTTTTTTGACCAATGAGCATTAAGAATGACCAAGCACATGGATTGCTAAGTTAATGTCTATCAATAGTCGAATTTTGATCTTTCTCAAATCAATGGCCTTAAGTATTCTAAATTTGTCATTCTAGTATTGATTTATTTAGTAATTTAGTTAACTTCCTAAACTAGTATTATTGTTAGAAATTAATAGAATTATAAACTTTAGAAATTTAATTAGTATTATTAATTTTAAAGAAATTATTAGTATTACAAACTTCAGAAATTATAAATATGCGAAGTTTCGAATATTTTACAACTTACTAATTAGTGCTTACAAGTTACAACTTACGAGTGGTGATTAGTTCATTGACTTCATCACTTCATGTCTCCATCTTCGTACGATCATATCCTCAATTAGTTCATTGACTTAAAACGATCAACTTATATGGAGTGTTGTTATGTTCAGTATAGAGTACAAAGTATATCAAAGTACAAAGTATCTTTAACATAAACGGTCCGTGTAAACATAATACAAAGTATCTTTAACATAAACGGTCCACGTAAACCATATACATCAATTAACTTATCGACTTATATCAGTCGATTGATCTAATCCAATATCAACATACATTATTCTTATGCAATAACAAATTGTTTCAATTTGTTCGTGTTTAGATGCATTCACATATATAACATCTAATCGAATAAATAACAACTTCACTAATCAACTTGTTTTGCTTTAGTAATATGTTTTGTATTTGCAATAGATAAAGCTTAATCAAGGTTCACTTGGATAGATTATTGTGATTTTCAATTACCTTCTCATCTTACATTGATATATTATATAATCTAGAATCACCTTTTTTACAGTTAAATTCGATATATGAATTTCAAAATAAATGTAACTTATAAACGATTAACTAAATTGAAGTGTTCTTATCTTGATTTAGGTTATCGTTTCACATTGATACAATAATCTAATAATCTGATACTAACTTGTTTCACTTCAATATTATGTTTCGATATCAAAATGGAGTAATGTTATCTTCAATTATCATACCAGCTTACATTGATATATTCATATAGTCTAAGATCAATGTCTTTCAGTTTGGCCTATATGTATGAGTTTAGGAAAATGATTATAACTTGTTAACAATTAACTTAAATAGAATATTCTTATCTTGATCTAGCTTATCGATTTACATTGATACTATCTTACTTTAAATTGAGCACAATTATTTTCAATTACTTTACCGACACATATAGATACCTTGATCTAATCCAATATTAACTTATTTTACGTCGATTATATGTTTTCAGATGCATATAGCTTTAATGACTAGTATAGTTATAATAAGCCATTATAGTTAGAGTAAGACATTGATCTAATCGGCTTTTTAAAAATGTCTAACTCGTCTTTCGAGGAAGTTTATAAGTATTTATACTGATATGAGACGTCCTTTTTAACCAAATATGATGTGATTTGAATACAACTAAAAGTTTGAATATCGACTTATATAAATTTGTCTTATTCCAAATTATCGAATACTATATCAGTAAAATACACATTTACCGATGTCACTTTCATACACGTTTTTATGAAGTACAACTGATTTTTTTCGAGGCAGGTGCCGACTACACGTATTTGGTACATTAATTTTATCCGAACCCGGGAAAACACTTGGCCAAAACCCGACATGAAGTTCCATTTTTCCGAACAAATTCAAGAATGTGACTAACTTCTATCCGAACCGATTATTGTAGAACTTATGTGATTTTCGTCAATAATTGAAATAAACTGAAACGAAACTGAAAATAACCGCAACGTATTTTAACTGATATGGATTCAACCATTGGTTGGTTTGACTGTTCGGATAAAACTGATTTAAACTGCAACCGAACTGAACTGAAAATGGAAAAGAAAAAAACTGAAAAAAACTGAACTGAAAAGTTTGTTAACTGAACAGAACTGAACTGTCAATAATTTTAACTGTTACAAACTGAACTGTTTGGATATAACCATAACTGAACTGTTGAACTGAGTTGACACCTCTAGTTAAAAGTATAACAATGTGGCTAGCCAATCTGTGTATGTAGGGCAACATGTGTTTTGTTGTTTTCAGGGTAAGTTGTAATGGTTGGTGTTCATCTGTAGATTTTTTCATACAATAGACTATTTTTTTTTTTGGGCAAAAAATAAGCGAAATGTGCATTTTCAAGAAGGTACCAAGGTGAACACATGTTAACAGTAGGTGGCTTAACATATACATAAAGATTTAAGCATAACATAGGTAAGCTTAAAGTAGTTCAGGTTCTCTTGTTTGCTAGTGCAAAGCTAGATTGTTTACACTAAACCAAAGCTAAACAAAATTATAAGTGAGCATTTAACAGAACATTTACAGCTTGCATCTTTCAAACAAAAACAGATGCTAGAGAGCAAGTAGTAGGGGTATCTCACAGGAACACATAACTTGTTTCTATAAACAACACAAAAGGTTAGTGTTCCTATTAGAAGCCCACTTTATTTCAAAAAGGATTTGAGTCACACAGTGTGCATTAATTCCACTGAACTGCTTTAGGGACCCAGCTTTGGATCTTGTTTCTTGCAAGTGAAGTTGCTGGACCGATGTGCAGCAGGAAGTAGTTCGTGCTCAGCCCAGGTGCAATGGGTTCAAAGTTGAAAGTTCCCTGAAATAAAGTGATTAATATTGCTTAGATATTCTTGCAACTCAAAAAGGGTTGTTTTTGTCGTCTATGATTGATTGCACTCTTACTTTTGGGAATTTAGGTGTACCAACATGATTCGATTTATTGCACTGGTTCTAAAGGTGGAATGGTTGGAGGTAAAGAAGGCAAAAATGTAAGTAAATGGTGGTTTGGACTAATTTTCAATTTAAAAATGCAGCACTTCCAAATGTCTAGTTGTTGTAACAAAGAGCTGGTTCCATGTGCTTTTCAAATAGTGGTTTAACCTTTCAATAACCGAGAACTACAAGCAATCAAACATGTCTAAAAGTGATATCCATTGCATTTTCCAAACACATACATAAAGCAGTACATTTTTACTTTCCACGAAAGTTAGAACAGGTGACTCTAGGGGGGGGAATCATGCATTCTGGAACAGAGCTAAATTCAGTAGCAAAAAAAAAGGAGAATCTCAACCTCAAGAACAGCAGCAAAGAGCGAACACATTTCCAAACCAAACATGGTTGCCCAAGCATAGCCTAAGCAAATATATAAGTAAGCTACAGAAGGAGATCTAAGAAAAAGCTTACCAAGTATTGCCTTACAAACCGATTAAAAGTTGGTTGATGAGAATCAAGAGAATTCCTACAGGAAAGGCAAGAGCCAGTTAGTTTTGCAAACCTACGGAATTTTATAACAAATGTACATAGTTAACAACCAAGGGGGAAAAAGTGCAGCCTAATAATCCATACAATTCAGCAAAAAAAGGAACAAACCCGGTTACAAAGGCTCCTAAGCATGAACTACAAAGGTTACAAGGCATGCTGAACAAATTAAATTTAAGGCTAGAGTTCGCACAACACAAACATGTTGTTAGAGAATGTCATTTTAATTTAAATTGTAGTCCATCGTTATTATTAACCTAGCTCTGAAAACAAATGCTCACAGGCTCTAAGCATGGATAAACTTTAATCCAGCATTATTATTAACCTAGCTCTGTAAACAAAGGCTCACAGGCTCTACGCATGGATAGACTTTAATCCATCATTATTATTATTAACCTCTGCAAACAAAGGCTCTAAGCATGGATTTAGAGGGCGGAAGACTTTGTTTTTAAGAACCAGATTGCAAGCCACAGTGTGTGAACCATAACCAAGGGGACTGTTTGTAAATTTGTAATTTTCATGAAATGCAAGGCCATGGCTACTGCACCACTGGACATGGAATTAAAGTTCATGGCTACCATTTTCAGAGCATATAGGATATCAAAGCAAAACATGCACCAAGCCTGGAATTGAAAGACAAAACAACATGCATTTCCCAGGAGTTTTTTGCAAACACAAAGTGAAGCTAAAAATCCAGTGCAAGTTACATTCTATAGCATTTTTTGTTGGCATCTTCCTTTTTGAATGAGAGTCCATATGTGTCAAGTTACTTTTGTTATGTAAATATTTGTCTGTTGCAGTCTTTGTAAGTTTATTTAGAGATTAATTCATGGCAAGTTCAATTTGTCTGTATGATTGAAGGTATTAGCAAACTAACTGAACCATAAGTTATTTTTTCTCAACAACAAAAGGAGGTGAAGCAAAAAACCCACCAGCTTCAGCAACTCACACTCAGAGGCACACTTTCTTTAGGAGGCAGTATTTATGCAAAGGGTTTATATGGAAGGCAATGCCAAACCTTAAGATGGAAAGGGGTGTACTGTGGTAGAGACTCAATCATCTGAATTTTAAATACATTTTTTGCTGTACCTCAAAGGTCTTTTTGATGATGAGTGAGCTTCAAAACCGGGGTGGACACCTCTCTCATTAGGTGGAACAGTATTGATTTATTTTCAGTTGGGATACTCATCATAACCCTGATGGACACCTTCCTACTCCCTGGAACTAACTATTAGTATAGATTGTATATATCTTGTATTTTGTATTGCCTGGTATGTAGAATATATTGTTGAGATATTTTAGGATAGTAGAGATCCTATTATGTTGTATATATTCTGAACCTAATCAATAATATGGCAAGGAGAATTACTTCCTACTCCCTCCGTCCCATAATATAGTGCTTGTTTCTTTTTTACACAGTCTCCAAGACGTAACTTTGACCTTTAATATCTTCAATTCTGTATTAATAAAAAATATAAAAAGTTGATATTATGAAAGTACACATTAAGACGAATCTAACAAGATCCCACATGAATATGTTTTTTTAAATATACAAATGAGAATATTCGGTCAAAGATTTTAAAGTTTGACCCACCAAAAATGAAGTAGGCACTATATTATGGGACGGAGGGAGTACATGGTATCAGGCTAGGTTAAGGCTTCTTCCTCTTTCTCTCTTCCTGCCGTCATTATACTCTCATCCTTCCGCTGCTCATTTTTTTCTTTCTCGGCCACCATGCCTGAGTCTTCCAAGAAGCCCCTACACCCTGCTCAAGCTGTAAGCAATATCAAAACCTACCTTCCTATTACCCTTGAGATTGAGAAAGGCCTCTACTCTACTTGGGACGAATTATTCAAGGTGAATGCCAAAGCTTTTCAGGTTTTAGATCACATTTTCCCACCCACCACCGCCGACAAATCAGCCTCCTCCACCGAAACTGATAAGGCTGAACGGCTCCATGTTGATGCCACGGTTCTCACGTGGATTTACTCCACCATTTCAACTGATCTTCTCCCGCTCCCGATCAAACGGCCATGGACGCATGGAACCGGCTCCGTGATATCTTCCAAGATAATAAGAACTCTCGCGCCGTCTATCTCGAAGATCAATTCACTAAGACTTCTTTGGCCACTTTCACTAATGTTTCGGCCTACTGCCAAGCTTTAAAATCCTTGGCTGACCAACTCGCCAACGTCGGCTCGCCGGTGTCCGATTCTCGCTTGGTCCTACAACTTGTCAAGGGTCTCACTCCTGCTTATGGCACTGTCGCCACTTTTATCGAACAGTGTGACCCCCTCCCTCCGTTTTATCAGGCTCGGTCTCGTCTTGTTCTTGAAGAAACCCGCCGGAATCACCATGTTGAAGAAGAGGCTGTCACCGATGCTACTGCTCTCACGGTTAGCACTCACTTTTCTGATGACTCTCATGCTGCTGCCCATACCACTCATGGGGGTGGAACGTCCAACCGCAACAACCACCACCTCAATAATGATCGCGGTGGTCGTCACAACAAATCTGGGCGTGGTCAGGGCCGTACTAATGATCGTGGCCAATCCTCTTCCACTGGATCATGGCAGCAGCAACAATGGGGCACTCCCCCACCTTGGTCTCACTCTTCGTGGGGCTATTGGGGTCCTCCACCCCCCTACTATCCTCCTCCGTGTCCCTATCCAACACGGCAGCCACCTTCCCGTGGTCCCGGCGTTCTTGGTCCCCGCCCCACTGCCCAAGCTTACAGTGTTCAAGCTCCTTCTCCTGTTGATTATGCTCCCACGGACATCAACGCAGCTATGCATACTTTGTCTCTCACTCCTCCCGACGACAATTGGTACATGGACACAGGGGCGGATCTAGGATTTTAAATTTGGGGTGTCCTAACTAAACCAATCAAATAAACGAAGATCATAATTCACAAATGAGGTGTTGAGTTTTAAAGATAAGAAAACCAAAATTTATAATATCCGAGTCGTCATCTATTAGAGATACCTTCATTATATTTACATTTCGATATTATCTCCACTTTTAATATAAATTGACTCCAACACTCGTCAACAAACACAACTTTTACCTTTGATATTCAGTTTATAATTAATCTATATAAATTTCCTAAATGTAAATAGAGATAAATCCAAAATCTTACATAATAACATTTATTGTTTATTTGTAAATAAATCATGGTCATACTCAATATATGAATAGTGTATAAAAACAAATAGTTGCATTTATTTGAAAACGGAAGGAGAATTAATCATTATATTACAAAAATGAAAAAAAGGTTAAATCAGAGGTAAAACTAAGATAGAGATGGGTATTATTCGAAATAATGAGTTCCAAAATAGAAAAGAAAAGTACTGAAATAGAAAACATGAAGAGCAAGAAGTAAAAAGTTATAAGTTTGAAAAAAAAAACAAGAAAAAAGTTAAAAGTTAAGAAAAGAAAAGAAAAAAAGAGTGAGAATTGCTACTACAGGGATTCGACACCGCGTCGAAAACTACCACCTAAACTACATATTGCTTGAAGGTTGACCACAGGAGCACCATGCTTTGTGTGAAGTAAGTGCATGAATATTTCTATTAACCTTCTAGCTCCTTGACGTTTAAGACAAAACGGAAACTGGAATTTTTTGGGGTGTCCTGGGCCACCCAGGGCCCATAATAGATCCGCCTCTGCATGGACACAGGTGCGACGTCTCATATGACCTCTAATCCAGGTACTCTCTCATCTTATTTTGATTTGCGCAATAATAATCGTCATATTATGGTTGGTAGTGGTCACAGTATCCCTATTCATGGCTACGGTCAATCCACTTTATCCTCCCCTCATTCCTCCCTCACTTTACAAAATGTTCTTCATGCTCCTAAACTTGTCAAAAATCTTGTCTCTGTTCGTCTTTTTACTACTGATAATCATGTCTCTGTGAAATTTGATCCTTTTGGGTTTTCTGTGAAGGACCTTCGGACGGGGAGCCTTATACTGAGATGTGATAGCACTGGTGATCTATACCCTCTCCTCACCAACACTTCTGCATCATTCATCGACTCTCCCATTTACTGCAATTATATTATGATCTTTGGCATAGCCGTTTAGGGGACCCTGGAGCACCTGCTTTGAGCTCTCTTAATAATGATCAGTTGATTGATTGTACTAGACATTCATCTGCTTCTTTTTGTCAGTCTTGTGTGTTTGGAAAACAAGTTAAATTGCCATTTACTCATACTCATTCTCCTGCTTTGCTACCTTTTGATATTTTGCATAGTGATTTGTGGACATCTCCTGTGTTGAGTTATGCTGGTCACAAGTATTATGTGCTTTTTCTTGATGATCACTCTAATTTCTTATGGACGTTTCCCATTGCCAATAAATCTGATGTTTTCTGTGTCTTTCAACGTCTCTCATCTCATATTCATACTCAATTTAGCTCTTCTATAAAATGTTTGCAATGTGACAATGGCCGTCAATATGACAACTCCTCTTTTACTAAGTTTTGTGCCCAATTTGGCATGGTTTTTCGTCTCTCTTGTCCTCACACATCTCCACAAAATGGCAAAGCCGAACCTAAAATACGTAGCATAAATAATTTCACCCGCACATTACTTCATCATGCCTCTCTCCCTCCCACCTTCAGGCATCACGCTCTTCAAATGGCAACTTACTTACATAATATTCTTCCCACAAAAACTCGCCACAATCAATCTCCTACTCAACTTCTATATCACACAACTCCCACATACTCTCATTTACGCGTATTTGGTTGTTTGTGCTATCCTCTTTTTCCCTCCACTACAATCAATAAACTCCAACGTCGCTCCACTCCTTGTGTGTTTTTAGGGTACCCTTCCAATCACCGCGGGTACAAATGTTATGACCTCTCCAGTAATAAAATCATCATTTCCCGTCATGTTGTATTTGATGAGTCAACATTCACACTCCAACTCCCTCCTCCTACACTTTCTTGGATGAAGGTTTGTCTCATCTTGCAGTTCAACAGCTCATTACTTCTCCTCCCACCACAAATTCTGAACCCCTTCCTACCCATCAGCCCAATTCGGCTCCTATTTCTCACCCCTCTCCTAGCGCTGCTACGGTCCAGCCCAGCTCAGCACCGAGTCCTCCCGCCCCTCTTCAACCTCCTGGTGCTGGGCTCAGTACCCCCTCTTCGGCCCAATCCCCCCCTGCGGTCTCCTCGCAGCGGAGCCCAGCTCTCCTCACACCTCCCTCCTCTGATGGGCCCGTCCTACCTTCCTCGACCCATACCGCTCCAGCGCCCCCTACTCGTTCTCACACAATGCAAACCCGAGCCCAGCATGGGATTTATAAGCCCAAGCACCAATTTAATCTCTCCACTCTTGTCTCTCCTTCCCCTTTACCCCGCAATCCTAAAGCAGCCCTCGATGACCCTAATTGGAAAGCCGCCATGGATGATGAATATTCTGCACTTATTCAAAATAAGACGTGGGAGTTAGTTCCTCGTCCGCCTGATGTTAATGTTATTCGTTGTTTATGGATTTTTAAGCACAAAACTAACTCAGATGGCTCCTTTGAGAGGCACAAAGCTCGTCTTGTTGGTGATGGCAGGTCTCAACAGGTTGGCGTGGATTGTGATGACACTTTCAGTCCCGTGGTTAAACCAGCTACTATTCGTACTGTTCTCAGCCTTGCTTTGTCCAAGGGCTGGACTATTCATCAGTTGGATGTCAAGAATGCTTTCTTGCATGTACATCTTCATGAGACCGTTTATATGCATCAGCCGATGGGATTCCATGACCCTGCTCATCCCGACTATGTTTGCTTGCTCCGAAAATCTCTCTATGGTCTAAAGCAGGCCCCCGTGCCTGGTATCAGCGTTTTGCTGACTATGTCTCGTCCATTGGCTTCATTCACAGCCAATCTGATCACTCTCTATTCATCTATCATCATGGTGGTAATATTGATTATCTTTTGCTCTATGTGGATGACATTATTCTCACTACTTCTTCTGCAGGTCTTCGTCAGAAAATTATGACTCTTCTTGGTTCTGAATTTGCTATGAAGGACTTGGGGCCCCTCAGCTATTTTTTGGGTGTTGCCGTTACACGACACTCCAGTGGTCTTTTTCTCTCTCAGCAAAAATATGCCTCAGAAATCATTGATCGTGCTGGGATGTCTTCATGTAAACCTGCTCACACTCCTGTCGACACCAAATCCAAGTTAGGTGCTGACACGAGTGCTCCGTATTCTGATCCAAGTGCTTATCGTAGTTTGGCAGGTGCGCTCCAATATCTCACCTTTACTCGTCCTGACATCTCCTATGCCGTTCAACAAATTTGTCTTCATATGCATGATCCACGAGAGGCATATATGACTGCCTTGAAACGCATCATCCGGTATGTTCAGGGCACGCTTCACTGTGGACCTCATCTCTATAAATGTGCTTCTACTTCTCTTGTCTCTTATACTGATGCTGACTGGGGCGGGTGTCCTGATACTCGTCGCTCGACCTCTGGTTATTGCATTTTTCTTGGTGATAATTTGGTCTCCTGGTCCTCTAAACGCCAGCCCACTTTATCCCGCTCTAGTGAGGAGGCCGAATACAGAGGAGTTGCCAATGTAGTAGCTGAATCTTGTTGGCTTCGGAACTTATTGCTTGAACTTCATTGCCCGGTTCGTAAAGCTACACTTGTTTATTGTGACAATGTTAGTGCGATATACCTTTCTGGTAATCCCGTTCATCATCAACGCACTAAACACGTTGAGATGGACATTCATTTTGTACGCGAGAAAGTTGCTCGAGGAGAAGTTCGTGTGCTTCATGTTCCTTCCCGATACCAAATAGCTGATATTTTCATTAAGGGACTTCCTCGAATCCTATTTGATGAGTTTAGAGCCAATCTCAGCATACGTTAACCTCCCGCTTCCATTGAGGGGGTGTATTAGTATAGATTGTATATATCTTGTATTTTGTATTGCCTGGTATGTAGAATATATTGTTGAGATATGTTAGGATAGTAGAGATCCTATTATGTTGTATATATTCTGAACCTAATCAATAATATGGCAAGGAGAATTACTTCCTACACTAACTTGTCTTAAGTACCAATCATTTAAAGTTGTAACCCTAATTGATTTCTTAATAACCAGTGGAATCCTGTATATTTAGGACCCATAAAATTTTGAACCAGAATTTGCAGAAAATGAACCAGAATTAGCAAAAAATGAACCAAAATCGAAACCCCAGAAAGTTAATCGAAACCCCACTGAACCAAGCAAACCTCCCCATTCCAAAAGAATAGCCCGAAACAAGTGAGTGAACCTCAGGGAGTAAAAGTAACAAGGAAGGTAGGATGTTATTTTGCAACCAAAGAATCTACCAAAGAAGCAACAAAAGGCAAAACCTGAGCATTTTGTTCTCCAACTTTCAAATGGATCCACATTCATTTCAACATCCTTTGTAAAAGGGTTCTTTAAACAGGGTGGTGGCACAACACAGCAGCGCAAAGCAATTGCTGACTGTGGGACATAACTAGAACCGTCCCCTAATGCAGTAGGTGTGGTTTTTCAAGTCTTGTTTTCATTCGTCTAAGGAGTATCTTTTGAAGATTCCACTGTCTGCTAATTATCCATCATAGAGCTGAAGATTTTACAAAGCTGCCATCTGTGGAAATCATGGAAAGCTCAGCAAGAAAATTTCATTTTCCCCTCACATTTTTCACTTCAGATTCCCAGTTTTGGAATTGGTGATTGTAAATTGTATTTTCGTTAATTCCCTCAAGTTCTTCATAATTTTGAATGCTTTCTTCTGCTCCTTAAGCATCCGAATTGAACCGAATATATTTTCCTAATTATCAGTTTTTCACTCGTAACTCCGAAATTAGGGTTTCCTCCAAAAAACTCTTTTCTTTGTTTACAAAATCTAAACAAATAAAAACTTTGAAATTCGTGTTATTTAATATAATCTGCTTGGTAACATAGATATTAGATAGATAGCATAACTATGTTTTGTTTAGAAATAAGACATGATTAGAAAAAGTATTCGAAAAAGTAAAAGAACGAAAATCTGAAGTATACCAGTTCCAGAATCAACAGCCAACTAAGAAAACAAAGTTAAATTCGATCAAAACTAAACCCAAAAATGGAAAATAACCTAGTATATGTTGATGGGGTTTTCTCTTGCACTCAAATTCTTCAGATCCACCGCAGGCTGCAGCACATCCACCTTAAGAAGAAATTAAAATAACCCAAAAATGAAACCAGGTAGATTCAGCAACTTACAATACGATATTCACCATTAATACACAACAAAAAAAGGTGAACTTCAAGCTCATAAAGCAGGGAAAAAAGGTTTCAAAAAATACGACTGAGACCTTCGTGCTCTGCCATAACCAAAACCCTAATTTTTTTAGACCTGGAAAAGTCGAGGGAGAAAGAGAGAGAGAGATCTGGAAAAGATAAGGGAGAAGGGAGAAAAAAAAGAAAGGAAAAGACCATATATTAGTGCGAAGTTTATGCTTTACCCAATTCACTGTACTATCAAATGAAGATCAGAAAGCAAGGATATAGTCTATAATAGGAGGAGACGCGGGAACAAACATACCCAAAATTGGAAATCGGAACATCATTGCATCACATTAATTCACCAAATTAAAGATTATGAATTTGAACATCGAGATAATTTCCCAGTTTCCGCAACTAATTTACAGCTCTACATAATCTTAACAATATCCCAATGGCATATCTGTAATAAAAAAAAATAAAGAAAACCCCAAATTCGAGCTATCAAACGCTAATTCTCTCCTTCACAAAATCTCCAATTCAACTGAACCCCCAGAATCTCAATCTTATTGAGGTTACGAATAGGAAAAAAACTAAGACAAATAAATTCGACATTCAAACTCAAATCTTGTATAAAATAACATATTTTAAAATTTGAAAAGTTAAATCAAAATTACTCCTAAACAAACCTTTAATATGTTGGATGTTGGAAGATCGAAGTTAGTTGTTCCTCTAATTTTGATGATGAGAAGCCGAAATTGAGTGTTTCGATGAATATAGAAAAAGAGCAAATAGTAGATTGTAATAGAGGGTTAGGGTTTACAGCACTTCGTTTGGCAAACCCTAATGGCGTACAAAGAGGAGAGAGGAGAGATGGAGAGGAGATGAGAAAGAGAGTGTGAAAGTGACGTGAACTGATGCCACAAAATCGTCGATTCAGGTGAGGAGAGAGAGTAAGAGAGAAAGACAGATCGTGAGGCTCATGTTAACCCAGAGGTGGAGGGTTGAGATTTCTTCTCCCTTAGCTACAGTAATTTGCAAGTTTTTGTCACTCAGAGTACTGTTCATATGAACAGTAGCAATACTTCTAACTTTTAAAAGGTCTAGGATTTAAAATATTTAAAGTAAATTAGTTAGTGAAGGTAGAATTATTTTCTGACCCAACTGCCATTGTGGAAAAGGGATTTTCGAAATTAATACTTTATAAAGGTACCTCAAAAGATTATAAGTGTTAGTGTAGATATAAATGACCATGTAACACCTTAAAATATTATTTAAAAAAAGACTATAAGTGTTACTTACAAAAATGTGTTACCTCTAAAATTGAAATGTTACCAATCAATAAGTGTTACCTTGAAGTATTACATATCGAAAAGTGTTACCTTGAAGAGTTGAAATGTTACTTATGAAAAAGTGTTACCTTTAAACTATTACCTATCAAAAAGTGTTACCTTTAAACTGTTACATATCAATAAAATGATACTAAAGTGTTACCTATGTGTTAATGAATGTTGGATCTCAAAAAGTGTTACCATAGAGTGTTACTTTAGGTCAACTATGTAGTAGTGATAATATGACTTAGTATAAGTAATGGACAAGTTGAGTGAACCAAGTTAATTAGATTTAATACTAGTTAGTCCTATCTTATATTTTGCTAACTAAATAACATTAACCTCAATTTATTAATATGTACAAATGATGAGTCCTGATTTTGTAAAAGATAACATAATAATAATTATTATGTCAAGTAATGCCATGTACTTATAAAGTTTTGGCAATAAATGAATATACATAATTTTACGATTAAATTGGTTAACGAGTCAACCTTATAACTATAACAAAATATGGACGTTATAATATTAACTGTCTCGTTATTAATTATTGGTTAGATTAAGGGAAACGGATATTACAACCTCCCTCGGCTATTCAAAGTTACAACACAGGATTTGAGGTTATTGTGTAAGACTATTTGATAGAACTGTGATTTTTCGTTTTTGTTTGCTTTCCCTTTTGATTGTTTGTGGCACGTATTCTGAGCTTCTAATGCAAATAAAACCACAGTTTATGGTATCTCATTTCTAGGTTTGACTTGAGGGCTTGTAGGATTATGGAGTATACCTTTCATATTTCCGAATCATTATTATATTTGATTCATCTACTGCATTGCATGCCTTCCACATTGTGGGTTGATCCGTTTTATTGAAAAAAAAAATACTTATAACTTAAGCAGGGGGCAGAACTCATCTTTTCTTTGTTTCATATCTCATTTTTAGGCATTTCTCACATAGGTCAAGGTAGGCTAAGGTTGCATCATTGTCTTGCAATTCAGAAAGACATGCGAGAAGATCTTTTGAATTATGATTGATTCATTATGAATAGTTGCTAATAAATGAACACTTTTTAAGGCATGTTTTAAGACAGATGAATATAGCGAGTTGTTCGGAGTTTGTAGGGCGATGCAGCAAGTTGAGTGGTCTAAGCTAGGAAAAACGTTTCATTTATAGCGAGAGGTTAATTAGTGCATCAAATGAGGTGGTCTCATAAGCCTATTCCAGAGACAATTGAGAGAAGGAGAGTAAGAGAAAGAGAGATGGTGTTAGAGGCTGAGGGGAGACAGGGAACAGTATTAGGAGACCGCTTTCTAAGTATAAGTACTACCTCCGTTTCATATTAATCTACACATTAACACTTTTGACACTATTCACAAATTCCCTTTGACTGTCATTTGTGAATTATGGTTAAGAAAAAATATAGTCATGTGGGGTCTTGTTTGATTCGTCTCGATATGTAGTTTTATAATATCGACTTTTTATATTTTTTACAAATACAAAATTAGAGATATAAAGACTCAAAGTAGTGCATCGGCATGCGTGAAAAGTGTAAGTGTGTAGATTAATATGAAACGGAGGTAGTATAATATAAAGGAAAAAACATTTCAGACCTAATTTTAGGGTGCAATTTATTAATTGAAAAAATAAAAACACAAACAAGAGGGAGAAGACTTGCTACACTTTTGCAAAACCATAAAAGAGGACATGGAATGTTAGACCAACTCTTCTTTTGCAGGGTTGATGCCTTGATGGTGTAGGCCAATCTATCAGTTCTTCTATGGCTAACTTGAATTATTTGAGATTTAGAGCGCAATTATGTGGATTTTGGATAATTTTCAAAATGAAAATTCTGCCATCAAAGATACCTTCACACTTTTTGCATCAGTGCCCTTTACTACTATGCTTCTTTGGGCTGAAAAATGATCTTGTTAGTTTATTATGTTGTCTAACACAAGTATATACGATTTCAGAACAAATACAAGGTTTAAGATTGCAAGCGGCTTGTGAGTTGGTGAGTTGGTGCAGCGTCTAAATTGGTCGAGTGGGGAAGGAAAGGAGCCTTTGGTTTGCTCTTTTTTGGTCATGAACAAAAGCACTTGTAGCGCATATCTTTTGTGACTAAGTGATATTTGGAGAGCATAATATCAATGATTTGCTATTTTTCCTTTTAATGTCAAATCCTTGTTCATGCTCTTCCTCATTTGGTTGATTAAAGGATGATTTTTGATGCAAAGTTCAAATTAAATTAACTTTCTCCATTTTGTGGGAAATATAATATTTATGGAAAGTACAACATATATGTAAATTTCTAATTGACCATTACGTAATTCTACTTTGTTAACATCTACTTTCCATTTTTATATTAACAAACCAAACGTTAGATTTCTATAGGAAAAATCAGTAATGCATATAATATTGATCATATCAACTTTCATTTCTTAACAATTGTAACATATTTTTTAATGTTTCACAATACGTGTGCTATTTTTTTTATTGGATGAGGTTTTTCTAAACAAAGCCTTATTCTACTATAATTCTATGGGTATAGTTCACTTTCTTCCAATGATTTGTGCGCCATATTCATAAGTTCCAATATTATAGAACGAAAGTGATATACTTCGTGATGTATTTTTAGTTTGTGGATTCTTCGGGTTTCGTCGGCCAAGGACGATTGTTGTTGAGGAATCATTCGAATATCTTGGCCAAATTCCCTTTAGTTGGTAATATTATGGATAAGATTAATTTCTTTTTCTTCACTGGATTCTATTTACATTTCCAATCTTTTTTTAGTTTACAGGAAAAAAAACAAGTGAAAGAAGGAGAAAGGACGAGAGGGAAGGGAGTAAGAAGGCGGGCGAGTAGGAGTTGACTTTTAAAAATTTGAAAAAACATAAAGATGAGTAAGAGAGAAAGGAAGAGAGGAAAGAATACATGTAGATTTTCTTATACATTGTTCTCCATGATGATCTAACCTCGAAGTTGTTCGATGCAACTATTTAATTGAAACAAAGAAGGAAATTTGAGATAGTTTTAAGAGTTGAAATCAAATTATTTACTCTGTTATAGGTTAGACTTGTACTGGACATCAAATAGAAAAGGGCATGAGAATAGGAGACAATTTGTTCTAGCGAATTAAATTTCTAGCTCTAATGTTTCTTAAAGCTACAATTAATATGTATCAATATTCTACAAATTCATGCTTAATAAATTACGATTTGCACTACAAGTAACTTGAAATAACGATATACTTAGTTCTACAAAACTAACAATAATTAAACAATAACGACCTCAAGATAAAATATGTTAGTTGCAAGCAATATGCAGTCATAAGCAATATGTTTCTATCTACAAATACAAAAGTGATGATATGAAAACCTTTTCAGTTACTATTACAACTTTACAAGTGTGTACTCAAACATATCATGACTTAAGGTAAATGGTGATAAGAATGTTTATGCATAAACCTTTTTTCTTTTATCGTAGAATTATTAATATTAGCCTAAATCTTAGATTGCTCAAGAGTCGGCGCTCAAACTTCCAACTTCAAATAGCTGGAGATAAGGAAGATACATACAATTACGAAAAAGGTAGAGCTACGTTATAAAAAAGGCGATATTATCTAGAGCGAGCTTTGGCTTGTATTACCCAAAATTTATGTTTTCGTATATAACAATTTAACCATTTGGGAAAACTATGTTTCTTTTGTGTTTGATTTTGGGAAAACAATTTAACCCTTACCATTACGATATTTTGGGGTAGCGCGCGCTACCGCTGTACACCAACTAGTTTCTATAAAAGTGTCAATTCTATATAGTTACCCCGGACAATAATTTTCTGTGCACCCGTCTCATTTAAGAACTTGTCTTACAAAAATTTATCCCTAAACGCGCTTTCCTCAATTTTTCCGAAATGGTAATATTATTTCGATTTTTTAAATCCATCTAAAGGCCTATTCAGCGCAAGTTGTTAAGGTAGCTTTTAATATTTTGACTTAAAACACTACTTAAGATTGTTAAAGGACCAACTCAACCAAAAGCTTAAGCTGATGGTTGAGGCACCCAGAAATAGTTTTATACTCTATAACTCCCCCTCACGCAAGAGCCCTTTGGGCTTGAAGTGTGGATGCATCACATGCCTTCCTCATACCTAGCACTTAATATTCTACTTAAAAAGGAGGGGTGGAGGAGATCTTAACCCGTGACCTTTATGACACGCTGGCTTTGATAAGCTTTTGGTTGAGCTGATCTTTTGACAAAGACAAATAAGAGTGTCTGGTTAGGTAGTGGTGTGGGTATAGTTTAGCGGTAGAAGTAGTATTCAATAATGGTTTTGTTTGAGTTATTGACGAACTTTTTGTAAAAGAAACTACTTTAACGACTTCTTTCACTAAACATCAATTTTCTAGATCGCTACTCCACATAGCTAACGACTGTGCAACAACCACTAACAACTATTAGCACAACTAACCATTAAAAACTACAACCACAACCTACTGGCTACTCTATTACCAAACTCTCCTCATTGACGAGCGAGTCTTGGCTACGTTACAAATCCTAAGTAGTTTTCTCTCCTTTCTTTTTCTCTCACCAAAATAGGTTAACCTACAACATTTGAGAACCACTTCACAGTTATGGAAAATAAATTAAGAAGTCTTTTATTGCCTGTCCCTTACATTCTTTGTTTTTTTTATGAAGGTCTCTTCTCTTGTAGTATCCAATTATTTCATCACCTAAATTTGGTTTAAGGTTGAGATTAATTTTCCAATCGTTTCGAGAAAACAAAAAGGATCATAGATAAGATTATACTGGATGAATCTTCAAAAATACTCTACGTACGTCTAAACGTACTCACGAACTTTCATCGAAGTTTCATTCAAATATGGGCAAATCTTCTAACCGATAAGGGACTGTTTGTCTTACAGTGATTTTGGCAAAAAAACAAGCACCATATCCTGCACACACAATGCCATACCTCGTTATCATCCAAACAGAAACTGGTTCACATGATTTCCATTGCACTTTCATCAGGTGCGTGTCAAATGTTTTGTTATTTTTTGTTCGAGGGGGAGGTGTGTGTCACTTGTACCTTCTTCCCACGAGTAATTTAACGATTGACTCATTATTAACCTATATTTTAAATTTTAGAGATTTACTTTGGTGTTCTACAATACAATTTGAGACTCACTATGAGACCAAAAAGGGAGAAATGTATCAGAGCTGAAAATTACAATGTGATTCTATGAGTGATGCCATGAACGAACTTAAAAATTTAAAGCTATATTGCTCGGACTCAGGTACCATGTCCAACACGGGTACATGTCCAAGTTTACGACTCGCCTATTTTTTGGCTCAAAATGAATTGTCGAAGTGTCTCACCCATGTCCGAGTGTCGAGGATCCGACACGTGTGCTTGAGGTGAAACCAACAGTGCGAGCAACATAGATTAAAAGTAAGGAATCAACATGTATCTTTTTTTGAAGGTTTAGAGGACATGGGAAGCTCTACGTGTCCCAACATTATTGTGCATGATGCAAATAAGAATGAACCCGAAAAAAAATACAGTCTATTTTATCCTTAGTTCCACTACTTTTAATTTTTGAAGATCGTGTGACCCGACTCAAACCTAACCCAAAAATGCTGGGTTAGGCTTAAAAAGTAAAAACTCAACCAATATATAAAATGAATTGTACAACGGAAATTACTGTAAAATCAGAAAGACGTGCAATTAGAAATGTGGGACGGATTTTTATATGTAAGTGAGAAAGGTGTGCCGTGTTATGACATTATCTTAGAAGCAAAGTTCGTACCGCCAATGGTGCAATCGGAACTCACATTGTCGTCCAAGATTTAATATAGCGATACTTCATAAAATAGATTCGGGAACTTAATTATAATTAATATGCTCAGAACCAGAAAGTGGAGAAGAGGAAGATAAGTTAATTTTTCGTGCTCGAAAACAGATTTACCAAGGAAAATTTAAAAGGCAGTAAAGGGCGAGTAATCTGATCTGGAGGCAAATAAATATGGTTTTTAGCAAAAAAATCTAGAATGGGTTGTGGATATTAATTACTAATTAGCTTCATTGATAAGGTTTCTGATCATAGATTACTATGTGTACGTCTTGTGAGTTGCGAGAGATGGGGAAAAGCCAAAAAGAAGGAAATTGAAAGGAAAATTCCATACTAATGATACTATATAGGCTATAGCTTGAGCCAACTAAAGGTACAGCATGGGGCATATATATGCACTATATATATAGTTTACGTATCAAACTTCTCTAATGTTTTCAATTGGCAAATAGCAAATGTTTTTGCAGTTACAACATTAATCTCTTTGAATTCCTTAAACTTTAAATCAATTTGCACTCATTAATCTTTATTACATGCATAATATGGCTGTGATGAAATTCACATTCTTGATTTCGGTGGTAAGATACTGCCTTGATCTTCTTTGCACTTACTGTAATTGGTATATGGATGTGGTCTCTGCTAGCCAATACTTTGGATATGTTCTACTCTCCACTTAGTGTTTCGTTTGATTTTCTATTTGGTATAGTAAGCCTTAAAATGGCATGATGTAGATGGTACCCACGTACACATAATGAATAAACTAATTGGTGTCTATTTTGTTTGAAGATTGTGATCACAAATTGAGAAAAAAATGGTACAAGTTGTACATATACGCACCTAGATGCACCCTTGGGCACACACAAAGGGAGCTAGGCTCGGACATTTGCCAAGGCCTATCTTAAGAATTTGTGGATAATGTAGCTAAGCTTTTAACTTAGCACCTTATATCTCCAAGTTCATTTGTTCATTACTCTTATGCTTATAATTTTGTAATTTATTGAACAATATATATATAGTTGCAAGAATCCTCCTTTTTCGAACGCTATAGCCTCACACAAGACATGTACAACATGATTAGTGCACACATCTAACATGGGATCACACACTGGCAAGGCATATATATGTACATATGTCTAATATAAACCGACATAGTTGGGACTTATGTCTCTTATTGCATTCTAAAATCTCGTAAAGATTACATCCCAAAGTAAAATTCAAGATAAAAAACATGCATGGCTTAGAACAACCTTGTTACATTCATATTGCACGCTTAGAAACAAACTTAAAGTCGGTGTAAGATGAGGTGAGCTCCATTTTGGGGCTGAAGGGCAAGAAGAGTAGTAGGAGCATGGGTGTACGATGGTGAGAGCTCAAAAGCAAAGCGCTGCAATATCATAGACAACGCAAGCTTAGCCTCAATTAGTGCAAAGTTTTGCCCAATGCAAATTCGAGGCCCCCAACCGAAGGGAAAGTATGAGTTACTCCCCTTAGTTGCTTTTGCAATCCCTTCAGAGAATCTCTCTGGATTAAATTCTTTGGCATCATCACCCCAAACTTTGGGATCCAAATGAGCATGGAGTATTGACAATGAAACTACCACCCCAGGAGGTATAGTTAAATCTCCTAGTTTTGTTTCACAATCATATATCCTTCGAGAGGTTGCGACGATAGAAGGATACAATCTTAGCACCTCATATAGTATCATTGTCACCTAATAGCAAGCACAAACAAACAATTAGCATTAGCTCATTCTCACTTGTTCAATATGCAAGTCTAGGAATATAATCAATCCTATGGATTGGAGAATAAATAATGGAATACTATGCGATAGTTTACTTTAGAGGCAGAAACGAACCTTTTAAGGGGCTTGACTCAGCGTGGCCCCTATAAAGTTTTGGGGAAAAAAATTTAATACAACTTGCTATATATGGTATTTAGCCTAATAAAGAAAAGGCCAAAATAATAATATCACATGGCTCAGTCACCGTAGAAATCTGCCCGTAGCCATGAAGGGAAACAGGAAATGGGGAAGGGAATGGGGGATACCCACATGTTGGGAAAAAGTTGTGATGAGTAACTGATGACTGATGACTGATGAATGGTGATGTTGATGTTTTTTTTGTTAATTCTATTTGTGGTGCACGTGACCAAAGCTTAGATTGTGCACACGCTAGTACATAGAGCATGGTGTGCACATGTACATGGATAACAAGCCAAATGTACATAGATAACAAGTCAAATGAATACATGTAAATGGATAACAAACCAAATGAACATATGTACATCTCTGTTGGTACATGTTCATTGGTATTGGTCTTTGTGTATATAATCGAGTGCTTCATGTTCATCGTGCGTATGACCCTCTTCATACTGACGTGTGTATGTACTAATTTGGGCCACTGACCATTTCTTTCTTGTCTTTTTTTTTGGCTAATTTATTTCTTACTACCTCCGTTCTTTTTCTATTGTAACAATTACCACTTTTGGTAGTTTCATATCTATTGCAATAATTCCACTTTTGGTAAAAAAAAACAACTCTAGTTGACAATATTGCCTTACTTTATCTTACTATAACATCATTAATGACTCATTTTACCTCATAAAGTTGCTTTTACTTCATTAAGAATTGATTTCTCTCCTACTCTAATCAATTAAAGAGGTACCTTTATGCTAAAATACCCACTTTTTCCACTTCCTTAAAACCGTGCCCAAACCCATTGTTGCTATAGAAAAAGAACGGGGGTAGTATATCATTAGTTGCTATAGGTATTATTTTTAATCTTTATTCATTTTTTCTTATATATATTATTACGGTATTAAAGTTTTGAACTTTTGACTTTCTTATTACATTTTCTTTGCAAAGTTGAAAATTATTTAAAACTAAATGAATATCATTAATTTATACAGAAATGTTGTATCCCCATACTTGTGTCCAACTTTTAAGACGGTATCCATGTATCCGTAATTATTAGATTAATACTATATATGACTAAATAATTCATTTTACAAATCAATAACATTAATATTGCATAATACCAATTCGATAACTCATATGTACAGAAAATTGATAATTGTAGACAATTAGTAGATTACGCAAACAAAAGTATAGATCTTTGTGCCAACACAAATTAATTATCAAGTACAAAAAATAATTTATACCTTAGTTTATTTTGATATTTTTATGTAGTATATACTCTCTCTGTAATGTTTTATCTTTCCTACTTTCACTATGCGCGTTTGCCAATGCACTAATTGGACCTTAAATATCTTTCATTACATATTAGTAAAAATTACAATGATTGAATATTAATAAAATACTCATTAAGACGAATCAAACAAGACCCCACATGACTATATTTTTCTTTATATATTGAGAAAAATGTAGAAGATTCTATCTCATTGTGAATAATGTCAAGATTACAAATGAGAAAGATAAACGAATACAGAGTGAGTATTTACTTGTTTAGTTTGGACCTAGAAATAATATTCATATGTATTTATGGTTTTACACTTTTATGTATATTGATGTGAATTTTTGTGGCCCCTAATAGCAAAAGTTCTAAAATCCGCCAATGTTTAAAGTTGACCACTGGATGGGTTAGACCAAATCAAAAGGTAAGCAGAGTTACAAAAATTATATATATATATATATATATATATATATATATATATATATATATATATATATATATATGGTCAAGATCCGGTGAGAATGGGTCCTTGTGTGAGAACATATATCATATGTGAGAACAGATTTATGTTTAGAACATACATAACACTTTTTAGAACATATGCAATACTTTTTAGAACATACTTAAATTTTTGTTTTTAGAACATATTCAACACTTTTTAGAACATATGCTATTATTTTTAGAACAATAACTTATAGAACATATGCTATGATTTTTAGAACATGAACATATCTTTTTACGTAAGAACCTAATCAACACATAATCACATATACATATATTGATATATATACATGTTATAAATTTTCAAGCTTATTTCCTAAATTATTTCAAGTATGTTCTAAAATATTTTAAGTGTGTTCCAAATTATTTCAAGTATGTTCTACATTATTTTTAACATGTTCCAAAGAAGAAAGTAAGTAATTATCAAATAATTCCGAGAATTTTCGGTGTGTTTTTTGTAATTTCCAGTTGATTTTTTTTTAAATTCCAAAAATGCATAAATAAAGGATACAATACAATTCATATTTATTGTTTTTCATAAATTTATAAATTAGGAACATCAAAACTTTAGTGCGATATCTAGAACATGACAAGAACTATATAGAACACAACAAGAAATATATATTTAGAACATGACAATAACTATTTAGAACACAGTAAGAACTATTTGGAACATAATAAGAGCTATTTAAAACACAACAACAATTATTTAGAACACCAGAAGAACTATTTAGAACATATGTTTTACTATATTTAGAGCATAAGAACAACCACGTAGAACATCCTTTCTTTTTATTATCAACAAAATAAGCACAAAATTAACATGGGAGAAAAATATGTTATGAAACATATGCTCTAAAAATTTAAGTATATACTTCCTAAAAAAAAAACTTAAGTGTGTTTAGTGTTTCCTCAAAAAAAAAAAATAATAAGTATGTTGTTCTAAAAAGTGTTGGATATGTTCTAAAAATATAAGTATGTTTCCTAAAAAAAATGAAGTATGTTGTTCTAAAAAGTGTTGGGTATGTTCTAAAAAGTTAAGTATATTTCCTAAAAAAAAGGTTAAGTATGTTGTTCTAAAACGTGTTTGCATATGTTTAAAAAAGTATTTCACATTTTCAAAAAAGCTAAGTATGTTTCATAAAAAAATCAAGTATGTTCTAAAAAAAATTTCTCACAAGAGCCTTCTATATATATATATATATATATATATATATATCGCCCAAGTCACTTACGGGTTCGGACTTGGGAGCTAGGCCCTAAATCAATAAAAAAAATTGAGACTTTTTTTTACTTTGTCAAAAGAGTTGGCTTGAGGATACCCATATATCATATAGGTTGAGTTGGCTTGTGACCCAACTTGAACGGGTTTATAGGTCAAGAGCTCAAACTATGAGTCTATGACCCACTCCCTTGGGGGACTAGTCTTGGTAGAGCTGTTTTGGGTTAAGTCGAGCTTGAATATGGTATCATAGATGTCGGGTTGAGTTGGACGGGAGCCATCTCTATAGGTACTTGTATACATAACTTGTATAAAATTAACTTTAAGAATTGTGGAAGCTTCAAACCCTCTATCATAAGATATTAAAGTATATATCTAGGTTTTTCATCTTGTTTCAAAATAATTGAGACACCTTGACTTTTCATTATATTAACGAGTCTATTTTGTGTTCCGGCAAATAAGAAGTCAAGCCCAAAATATTTCTTCTCAACCTCTCTCTAAAGTTTCCTCTCCTCAAACCCTAAAACACAAACCTCCTTCAGCCGCCTTTCCCCCAGGCTCGCCGGTGGCTGCCCTCTGCCTAGTCGCCGGCGAGCCTCCCCGTCGTCGCCTTTTAGATTAGGTTGTTTTATGGGTCTTCTCCCTTGCCCCTCCCTCCTTGCTAGTCGTTCCCCGCCTTTCCCCGCCCCCTTTCCTTTTTCGGTGAGCTCCCTCCCCCGTCCCCTGTTCGGTGGTGTTTGGACTGCATGCGTTTGTTTTTCGTGTCTGCGTTTGTTTTTCGTGTCGCCGCCGCCGCCGTATTTCCCTTTTGTCGTCGTTTAGTGTAGCCTACTTTCACCGACCTGTTTGTGGCTCAGTAGTTTAGCGTTTTGGTCTTCTTGTCCTTTTCTCTTTTCCTTTTTCGTATTTCCATATCGTCGGCGTGTCTGTTAGTCGTCGTCGTGTTTGTGTTTGTCGTCTCTCGTTAGTTCGTCGTCAGCTGGTGTTTGCTCATTGGTCTCACGTTTTTCGTTTTCGGTTTGCAGTTTGTGCTTTAGGTTTGTCGAGTTTTTGTGTCTGATTGTTGGGTGTTCCTAGGGTGTTCGTGTTCCTAGGGTGTGGTCGTTGTCGGTGCTTGGTTTTGAAGGTTTACGTCCCCGCTCCCCGTCCTCATGTCTTGTATGCACAGTCCCGTAGTTCGGTTTGTGGTTGTTCTGGGCTTCCCCTCCCCCTCCCCTCCCCCAGTTAGTGTCGGGCTCCCCTACCCCCGTCCCCCCTGTTAGTGTTGGGCTTCCCCTTCCCTTTCCCCCGATAGTTGGAGTTTCCAAATAGTTAAGTCAAGTTTTTTCTTAAACAGTGTGTTACTTCTCCGAATAACAAGAGTGCGTTGTTTCCGAGCTGTTCAAATTGGTATCGATGGTCGGCTGTGGCCATCGCACAGTATTAGTCTGTTAGGTCAACATTGGTGGTTCAAAGTAGTCATATTTGAGTATGTCGGTTTTTTGGAATATGTGTTGAGGGACAAGGTGACTCACGATGTTCGTGAGCAAGGACGAGGTGATGATAGGCTTTCATGGTTGGGACGTGTATTTGCCGGTTTTGAAAACCGGTGGTGTTTTTGAGGGTTCAACTTGTTTGGCTCTCCTTTTAGCTTGGCATTGATCTTCATGGTCTTTGCCTTGAAAACTTCAAATCTGCAGGCGGCACTCCAGTTGCATCTGGGGGTTTACAGCACGCCCACTCATCAGTGTCTCTCCTTCATCAGGGAGAACCCTGGCATCCTCTCGCTCGAGAGTAGTGAGTCACAATGGAACGTGGCTCCACACATAATAATGAGCTCCGAATCCCAAGTGATGACAGATCGTTGGGATTGCTCATATTGCGAGCCTCGACGCTCGTTGTTGGTTGTTCGTTGTCCAAATCATGATCGTCCATCGCTTCATCAATCACTTCCATCAGCCATCCGAGGTTTGCATCCACCATCATCGTGCCCGACCGCCGACGCGCCCCTTTCTACGCGCTTTTGTTTCGTTTTTAGTTATTTCTGTATTAGGTGGAATGTACAAGCTCTTAAGGCTCCTTCAGGTTTAGGTGTTTGTTTTAGTTTGGATTGTATTAGTATTAGGTTGTACTTCCTTTTTTGATTAATGTACGATTTCTCGTTGTCAAAAAAAAAAAGGCAAATAAGAAGTCAAAGTATTGCAAGTATTTGGAAACGTGAAAATATGTTTTAGCCTATGCTGAAAGAAAAAATGAATGATCCCGATGTCAAAAAGAAAAAATGAAAAAAAAAATAAAAATAAAAAATAAAAAGGAAAGAAAAAATGAAAAAGTACTTGTTAGGGAGCTTACTGTCTTTAGACGATTATTTAACCCATCAAAGTCTGGTTGGTTCTTTCCAAAGGTTGCAATAATTTCTTCTCGTGCTCGTGTTTGCCAATCTTGGTGCTTACTCAACAAAATCATCGTCCATGTTAGCAACACTGAGGTGGTCTCGTGCCCAGCAAGATAGAACAATTTGCACTCGTCAATTATCTCCTGGAAGGTCATTGCAAGATGTTGCTTGTTACTATCATTTTTGCTTTGTTGTGTCTCTCTATAATTGGAATCCAACATTATCCCCAACAAGTCATCCTTGACAGCTTCTCCAGCCTCCATTGCCTTCCTCCTTTTATCAATTTCTACCTTCAATAAACTTTGTATTTCCTTGTTTATATTATTCATCCTCTTCTTTCCCTTTGTTGGTAAATATCTAACACAAACCGCGTATGCAAAAGTATAATGTCAGCTTGATACTAATAGTCTAGAATTATAGTACAAAGACACAAAGTGTAAGTACTAGTAAATCTTATGTAAAACCCGTCTTACAACAGAGCTATTGTAAGACCAACTCACTTTTTGTCCTTATATGGTCACCTTTAAAGTTAAATGAAAAGTTATCACTTTTAGACAACCATCCTTGTGATAAAAATCACCTTTATGGTGCAAATTACAGACGCAATGGTTAGTCCATCTGTCCATGTACATCAAGGGTCAATATATATCACACACAACTAACATAGACCACAACTACTAAGTGAGTCATATATAACCATTTTAATTTAGGTGCGAACCCAACTAAGAGCCATGGACAACGTAAAAAGCTTAGCAGTTTTAGTCTGTCGCACGCAATATTTACCATTCGATTTACGTTGTCCATGGCTGTTAGTTGGGTTCGCACCTAAATTAAGATGGTTATGTATGAAACCTGGATATTCTTGGTGATGTATTACTGTTTAAGGTGTCACTTACTTCCATCCAGGGATGTAAACAAATTTGATAAGACGTATAACAAGTTCCTTTTGCTCTGTGAGAAGTTCAAATAACTTTCTTCCATCTTCATAGCTGCTACAAAATGCAGCTCGAGATATAGCATCCGCGGTTAAGGTCGTAAGATGTGGCCAGACATCTACCTCTGCAGAACCTGTTTTAGATAGTATTTGTTCCCACTTGTTCATTATTTCAGTGATGCTGGTCTCAAATGCTCGGAGCATAAGCTGCACGCAGATGCATTAAAGTGGTCAAGTGGATCTATATTTCAATTCTTACTAGTGCATAAATGTAAAAATAAAAAGCAGCGATAAATATTTCAATTACCTTCTTGTCACGCTGGCTCATATACCATATTAAAGGGACCAACTCATCCAAAAGTTTAAACCGATAGTTGGAGTCCCAAGATTGGTTTTATGTTCTATCAGAAGCTATATCTTGAAGACCACAAAAGGTCCAATGGAATTAACATACTTCATGGGACGAAGAGAGTAGGGGAATATGATACCTTCAACTTCTGGGCATGAAAAGCAGGGTTGAGAAGCCTCCTGTGGTTGGCCCATTTCTCACCTTCATAACTTACAAGTCCAGGTGCAAGTAATTCAGTGAGTGGGTTCATTTTTGGCTTCCGAAACTCGTTCATCCTAGTGAAGACATCCCTTATTAACTCGGGTTGTGTAATAAATATCGTTGGCACAGGCCCCATCCATGTAAAACAATTTGATCCTGCAATAATGAATGTGTTGTTATATTATAATTATACCCCTCTTAGAATATCAACTTCAAAATATAATATGCTCACAATCTTCATTGAATATTAAACACTTACATTTGAATCTAATATACCCTTACACAATCTAAACAAAGAATAGACAAAACATTGCAATGTCGGTAATAAATAGTAGTAATGTTTATTTCAAGAAATTACGGAATTAAATTACCAGATTTTGTGACAAGTTGATGGAGTAAGGGTTGGATACGATGGAAGTAGTCATTGCTAAAAGGTATGGGTTTTTTCATGGCTTCAAGACGTAATGTAGAGTTTTCCTTCATGTCTCCGATCAAAAATCGGTAGGATTTTCCCGCGAGCCCTTGATTTCGGAGGCATCTCTCTAGCTTGTTGGGTGTCAACCAAACGCCATTTAGTAGTTTCCAGAACCATTTCACTATAACGAGAGATAGTACAGCACCAAGTACAACACTTACGCTCTCTCCAACCATCTCTCAAATTTATCTCAATTTTTTTGGGTGTTTCAATTGAGGCTATATAAGTACTAGAACTTGTCTATTATATATAAACAATCTCCCACCCCTACCCACGTGAACTTTCTTATTATACATTATCTGCATCATATCTTAAACTATCCACCTATATACATCTTTATTTTCTTCATTTTATCTTTATTACCCTCCTAATGCATTGTCCTGAATTTAAGCATGTAGAAGGTACAAGGAAAGAAAATACCCACCCCAAAAAGGCCTAATAGGATAGGATTCAATGACCTTAAAGTGCATTCTCTAACCGAGTCACATGTATATGTTTTTCTTTTAAAATAAGATAAGTTGTAATCCCTTATAAGTAGGAGGGAAACTTGAAAGATCCTTGCAAAGTGTGAGACTCGATTCCATGACCTCTGTACTAATCCATCACCTATTGTTCAAGTCACACGTATGTATATTACATATCTGTATATATATAATATTTCGAGCAGCAAGTGAAGTGATAGTTTAGTAGTATTGGCATCACCTTCGTTCTCATAGCCCATAGGGATCCTAATTCCCCCACCTCCTTATAAGGAATTTCAACTTACCCAACTCCTCTCTCCCTTTTTATAAAGAATTTCAACTTACCTATCTAAGAAAATTAGGTCTCACAATTCACAAAGATACCAACACCTTATACCTCGAGGAGCACGAGCATGTACGTATATGATTGTGGTCTCTAGCATGTTTTGTACGTATATGATTGTGGTCCTTAGCATGTACTTATATGATCCTTAGCTGTACTTGAAAACGCTGCCTAATTAACGGGCCTTGTACTTTAAGAAGGTCCACAAATATCAAACTAAGTATTTTTAGACTCATTTTTTTTACAGTAAGATAAAGATTTTTTATAAGGGGGGAATTTAGGGATCCTATTTTATCAAGGATAATACTTGAACCCCTGTCACAAGGGTCGAAGGAATTAAGGCTCCCAACGAACTAGGCCAATCTCGATTCTTTTTTGTACTCATTAATGTTCTCATAGTCTCATTAGAGCATAACAAGCAAAAAGTAATGTCGGTTATTCTATACATCGGCAAATGTCATACACCTAAGATTATTTTTTTAGTCCGTCAAAAAAAAAAAAAAAAAGATTATTTTTTTAGTCATTGCTCATTTGAGAAATTCTCATATATTTATTCTATACATCTACAAAAGTCATATACACCTAGAATGTTATAACTATGTGCTCTGAGGCACTCATTTTTGCACAATTCTCACATATTTTGCTCAAATGAACAAAATGTAAAATGTGCAAAAAAATTGAGACAAAGAGCACTTAGTTATTAAAATTTGAGACTTTTATGCACAAAAAAAAACATGCTAAATATTAGTAAGAACAGAGTTTAATTGATCAACCATGACATAGCACAACAAATAAAATGGTGAATAAAGTAGGGATCTTTAATTTAAATCAGAGAAGATGGCATCATATGCCAATTTTAATTTGCTTGATCTGTATTCTTCTAATATTGGAAATTATCCATCGGAACTGTAAACTTTTCTAATTAGCAAATATATTTTGTAATGTGTGGATGTTTATTATATAAGCCAAGGGGGAACTATAGTGTCCCCTTATGAAAAGACTTATATACCCTTAAGTTCACAAATAAATAATAAAGAAAAGAAATTTATAATTCTTTCCTCATTTACAAATATAGGTAATAAGAAAAGTTCTACATTACCAAAAAGAAATACATAAAAATGTGTAAAAAGAGGAAACTCACAATTAAAAATATAAACTGATGACTAAATCAATTTTCAAACAATTATAAAGCAAAGATTACAAAGATTTTTACTATTTGAACTCTCAGTTGCAATAACAATTTCAAATAACATGCAATAACAAACCATAAAAGAATTCGGAAACTTAGATAATATTTAATTTTATATTTTTTGGGGCCCACAATCAGTTGGGGTAATAAATTACTAAAGAGTTAAACATACATCAATAATATCAATTTATAATTTTTTTTTATTGAAGCACTACTCACCATAGGATCCCTAAAAACCTCAAATACTCAGTGAAATTAAATTGAACTAGTACTCATAAATATAAAATATATGTGTTTTTAAATAAATAAAAAACATAACTTAGATCATTGTTTAAAAGGAGAGTTGTTTAATTATCTACCAAATACAAGATAACATATCCTACCTCGACATAGTCTTTTCGGAAAACATTACTCTTTACAAGAGAGCAATGCAAATAAAAAACCATAACACTCATCAATATTCACCATAAATATTATAGTCTTAAGCTAGTTTTTTAATATTTTTTAATGTTACTATTAATATTAATATACTATCGCACGCATCACGTGCATATAGTGCTAGTAGTATTGTATTTGCAAAGTGTTTATTTCCATCGTAGCATAATTTTGCAATTCGTAGTACTCTCTTTTTCTCTAACAGTTGGTTTATGCTATCATAAACGATAGCATCAAAGTTTTAAGGGAATCAATCATATTGATATTATACTATGCCTGGAATATTTTATTAATAGAAATCATGTATTATTTTGATTATCTATACGATGGAAGTAGTCATTAGTAAAATGGGTGGGTTTTTGCATGGCTTCAGCCTTCACTATATATGTAATCGTGAGCTTTCCTTCATGTCTCAGATCAACAATCTGTACAAATTTCCAAGGAGATCTTGCCGTTTCAGGGATTTCTATCTTGTTTGGTGTTTACAAACCTCATTTAGTAATTTTCATAACCATTTCACTATCAGAAGAAACATTATTACAACAACTATTAAGCTCTTATTCGCCATGCTCAACTTTTTTGTTTTTTGATATATCAATAAAAGTGTTAGGGAAACATATTCTTTATATTGTATATATAGTGGTTGGGTTCATTAAGTGTAATCTAGTTCCGAGGCCCTAATAGCTTTGTATATGTACTTTGCTGTGCATTAGTAATACATCATCTTAAAACCCTCATCACAATCTGTCATGGTATGGGAGCCTCAAGCGGCGCAAACCTAATTTTTTTTCTCCACTCTTCTTCGTCTGGTTCCACAGCTCCGGCCACACATGCTACGATTGTGTTTCCACCATTACCACCAACAAATGAATTTAGTTATTTGAGAGGGGAAGGGATGATAAGAAACTAAGAGAATCCAATACCATCAAGTAATGGTAATGGATTGAGGAGAGGTTGAACCAAACAAGAAAAAAGAGAATATGTATTGTTTAATTCCGTTTCTTAGAGCCCAAATATTTTGAGCCAAACAAAAAGGAAGAGAATATGTATTTGATTCCGTTTCTTAGAGCATGTTTAATTAGTTCAAGTCATGAAAAGAAAGGGAATAAAATCAAATAGCCCAAATGTTTTGAACCAAACATGCTCTTAGAACATGTTTAGGTCAAGTTATGAAATGAAAGAGAATAGAATCAAATAGAGAAGTTGAAATGGCAACAAAACTTGTTACCTTTATTAAGTGTTTGGTTCAAGCTTTGGAATGAAAAGGGAATGGTAATCATTACTACCACCCACAAATGAATTTTGTTACTTGAGGAGCAAGGAAACGAAACAGACTAGGGGAATCCATTACTACCAAGTAATTAGTAATGGATTGTCGGGTTAAACCAAACAAGAAAAAGTGAGTAGGTGATTGATTTCATTTCTTGTAGTCCAAAATTGTTCAACCAAACAAGCTCATAGTAATAGAAGATAAAATAAATAGAATGAAGAATGATAGATGGTGGTATATAAAGATAAGCATTAATTGCGCAAGGAGCAAGGAATCATGACGTAGGGGTGTGCACCAGTCCAAGACCTGATCAGATCGACCGTAACCGGTTGAAGCAGTGGACCGAAATATGAAAATTATGTGGACCGTGAATCGGATCAGATTCTGTCTTTTTTAAGAAAAATATTTTTTTCTTAGATTTAAATATGTTATAAATTAGATACATTAAAAATTAATAATTCTAAAGGCAAAAAGATCAAGTTTTTTACTTTTTAACTTTCTTACTTTTAAACTTATTTTAACCTTTATAATTTTTTTAACAAAAAAAAGAATTCAGGTCCACCGGTCTGGACTGGAAAATTCTGAATTTGGACTGGGCCGAACTGGATACCCGGAACCACATTTTTTTTTGGACTAGACACCGGACCAGAATTATCTAATCCAATCCGGCCCTGTCAATTCAAGTTTGGTTCCGGTCCAAATCTCCCACCCCTACCCACGGGAACTTTCTTATTATACATTATCAACATCGTATCTTAAACTATCCACCTATATACATCCTTATTTTCTTCATTTTATCTTTATTACCCTCCTAATGCATTATCCTGAATTTAAGCATGTAGAAGGTACAAGGAAAGGAAATACCCACCCCAAAAAGGCCTAATAAGATACGATTCAATGACCTTAAAGAGCATTCTACTCATCCTTAAATGTTAGACAAACTAACCGAGTCACACGTATATGTTTTTCTTTTAAAATAATTTAAGCTGTAATCCCTTTTAAGTAGGAGGAAAACTTGGACGATCCTTACAAGGGGTGTGACTCGATCCCATGACCTTTGTACTAAGCCATCACCTATTGCTCAAGTTACACGTATGTATATTACATGTCTGTATATATATATAATATTTCGAATAGCAAGTGAAGTGATAATGTAGTGGTATTGGCATCACCTTCGTTCTCATAGCCCATGGGGATCCTAATTCCCACCCCCCCCCCTCCTGATAAGGAATTTCAACTTACCCAATTCCCCTCTCCCTCTTTATAAAAAATTTCAACTTACCTATCTAAAAAAAATTAGGAATCACAAAGATACCAACACCTTTTCCCTCGAGAAGCACGAGCATATACGTATATGATTGTGGATTTGTGGTCCTTAGCATGGACGTAGTACTTGAAACGCTGCCAGGGCCTTGTAATTAAGAAGGTCCACAATTATCAAAACAAATATTTTTAGACTCATTTTTTTCACAGTAAGATATAGATTTTTTATAAGTGGGGTATTTAGGGATCCTATTTTATCAAGGATAATATTTCAACCCTTGTCACAGGGGTCGAAGAAAGGCAATCCCAACGAACTAGGTCAATGTTGATTCTTTTTTTTACTCATTAATGTTCTCATTAGAGCATACCAAGCAAAAAGTAATGCAAGTTATTCTATACATCGGCAAATGTCATACACCTATGATTTTTTTTTTAGTCATTGCTCATTTGAGAAATTCACATATATTTATTCTATATATCAACAAATGTCATGTACACCTAGAATGTTATAACTATGTGCTCCGAGGCACTCACTTTTGCACATTTCTCACATATTTTGCTCAAATGTACAAAATGTCAAATGTGCAAAAAAATGTGAGACAAAGAGCGCTTAGTTATTAAAATTTGAGACTTTTATGCAAAAAAAAAAAAAAAAACATGTTAAATACTAGTAATAATAGAGTTTAATTGATCAACCATGACATAGCACAATAAATAAAATGGTGAATAAGAAACCTTAGCCTCCCCTACCCCTTCTTCATCAGTTAGGGGCTGCCATGGATGCAAGCCCCTTTTCTCTTTTAATTATTTTCAGTTTTTAATTCATTTTCTTGTTTTGTTTAATAAATTAGAATCTCTTTATGAGATCTTTTCAAACCCTGTTATGGGGTTTTTAGTTTCTGTTTTGGAAATCTCCTTCTCCCCAATGGGAGTTGTGAGTATGGTTTTTTTGTGTTTAGGTATGAGAAATTATTCTCATTGGTTGAAGTTCGAGACTCAACATGAAAGTATTATAATCTCGGATGCGGTCAACATGACTCGGTCAAGATTGTTCTTCCCAAACTACATCAGAATGATAGACTTCCTCATCAACAGATGCTTGATTCAGCAAATACAAGGGGGTCTTAGTTGTATTGCTCGATCTGGTTCATTGTAGTTCCTTCGAAGACGAATTTGATTTAGCCTTATTTAATTGTATCTTGTTTTTTTTTTAATACTTATTGTAGATGTCGTTTGACCTTCAATTAATGATTTTCTCTTTCAAAAAAAATAAAAAAATAAAATGATGAATAAAGTGGGGATCTTTAATTTAAATCAGAGAGGATGGCATCATATGCTAATTTTGCTTGATATGTATTCTTCTTATATTGGAAATTATCCATCGGAACTATAAACTTTTCTAATTAGCAAATATATTTTGTAATGCGTGGATTTATATTATATAAGCCAATGGGGGAGCTATAGTGTCCCTCTATGAAAAGACTTATATACCCTTAAGTACACAAAAAATAATAAAGAAAAGATTTTCATAATTCTTTCCTCATTTTCAAATATAGGTAATAAGAAAAGTTCTACATTACCAAAAAGAAATACATAAAAATGTGTAAAAAGAGGAAACTCACAATTGAAAATATAAACTGATGACTAAATCAATTTTCAAACAATTATAAAAGCAAATAATTAGAAAGATTTTTACTATCTAAACTCTCAGTTGCAATAACAATTTCAAATAACATGCATTAACAAACCATAAAAGAATTAAGAAACTTTAAGAATAATTAATTTTTTATTTTTTGGGGCCCACAATCAGTTGGGGTAATAAATAATTAAAGAGATAAACATACATCAATAATATCAATTTATAATTTTTTTTATTGAAGCACTACTCAACATAGTATGCCTAAAAGCCTCAAATACTCAGTGAAATTAAATTGAACTACTACTCATAAAATACGCCTATAAAATATGTGTGTTTTTAAATAAATAAAAAACATAACCTAGATCATTGTTTAAAAGGATAAGCTGTTGAATTATCTACCGAATACAAGATAACATATCCTACCTCGACATAGTCTTTTTCTGGAAAATATTACTCTTTACACTAGAACAATGCAAATAAAAAACCATAACACTCATCAATGTTCACAATAAATATTACACTCTTAAGTTAGTTTTTTAACACATTTTTATGTTACTATTAATATTAATATATTGTCGCACACATCGCGTGGATATAGTGCTAGTAGTATTTTATTTGCAAAGTGTTTATTTCCATCGTAGCATAATTTTGCAATTCGTAGTACTCTCTTTTTCTCTAACAGTTGGTTTATGGTATCAATGTATCATAAACGATAGCATCAAAGTTTTAAGGGAATCAACCATATTGATATTATACTATGCCTGGAATATTTTATTAAAATAAATCATGTATTATTTTGATTATTTATACGATGGAAGTTGTCATTAGTAAAATGGATGGGTTTTTGCATAGCTTCAGCCTTCACTATGTAATCGTGAGCTTTCCTTCATGTCTCAAATCAACAATCTGTTCAAATTTCTAACGAGATCTTGCCGTTTCAGGGATTTCTATCCTGTTTGGTGTTTACAAACGTCATTTAGTAATTTTCATAACCATTTCACTATCAGAAGAAACATTATTACAACTATTTAGCTCTTTTCTGCCATGCTCAACTTTTTTGTTTTTTTGATGTATCAGTAAAAGTGTTAGGGAAACATATTGTTAATATTCTTTATATTGTATATATAGTTGTTGGGTTCATTAAGTGTAATCTAGTTCCGAGGCCCTAATAGCTTTGTATATATATTTTGATGTGCATTAGTAATACATCATCTTAAAACCCTCATCACAATCTGTCATGGTATCGGAGCCTCAAGCGGCACAACCCTAATTTTTTTCTCTATTCTTCTTCCTCTGGTTCCACGCTCCGGCCACGCGTGCTACGACTATGTTTCCACCATGACTGAAGGCACTAAGGACACTAAACTTGATCCTTCTTCTCCTTATCTCGGTACCGGTGATCAACCGGGTAATATTATTTCTCATGTGACCATCAAGGGTGACAATTACGGTGGCTCGTGCCCTTACCTTATCTCTCAAGGCTCGTCGGAAATTCAGCTTTGTTGATGGCTCCCTCGTCAAGCTCGATGCCGTTGTTCAATTACTTGATTTGGAGACTGTCAACTCTATGATTGTCTCATGGATTCTTCATACGTTGGATGCGAAAGTGGTTGTATCCCTTCCCTTCCATGATACTGCTCGTGCTTTGTGGCTTTATCTTGAGAAATGCTACTGTATTGCGACATATTACCAACTGCAAGCAAACCAAGACCATGTCTGTTGAGGATTATTTTACTTAGTCAATTGCTCTTTATGATGAACTTGATCGCTTAAAACCATTCCATACATGCACAAAGTCGGACTGGGACCCCCATTTGCGTCGAGACGTTGGTCCGACGACACAGTTCTCGTCGCAAATGATGGATACAACATATGCGTCGGATAAGGACACGACGCAAATTTAGTCCAATTTGCGTCGTATGTACTGCATAGTCCGACGCAGATGGTGCTGCTAGGCCTGGGGCTTGAAGGTTCATTTGCGTCGCATGATGGTCTGTGTGCGACGCAAATCATCAATTTTATATTAAAAAAAAGTCAATCTGCGTCCGACATTCAACCACATCCGACGCAAATGACTTTTTTTTATCAAAAAAATATATTTCGTGAACTAGAGAAGCATAAATACGATTGATTTGCACTTTCTTATCATCCAGTTTTTAGGTTGCAATAGATCTTAAAAGAACAGAAACATTAGCTATAAAAAATACACTCAAATTAACTGCAAAAGAGATGGAATATTGACATTGAGTAGAAGTGGTTTTTACAAACACTAATAAAAAAATACATAAAATTACAGAATTTTAAAAAAAATAAACAACTTGGATCTTCAGATCTTCAATCCTTTTGTAACCTGAGATAAACGAATTAAAATTTAAAAACAGCTCGCTGCTCCTGTGTCAAATATAAACCCAAAGTCTATTCTTCCAAACCCAAAATTCTACTCAATAAAACATAAATTTAAATTAAAAAAGGCTAAAAAGAAAAAAAACTAATTAACGTTTTCCTGAATAATGCTCAAGTTTAAAGCAGCAAAGAAAAAAAAAAGAAGGGCAAATTTACTTTAATTATGCGATGAAATTTGACGTTGTCATAATATCCTCGATGAGAAAGCTCCAGAAAATTCCAACATGTTCTTGGTGCATGTTTATAGTACAGCTAAATCAAATTCAAAGTTTTTGACTTTATTAAAAAATATTTAGAAAAAATAACAAAGACCCAATAAAAGTAAGATGGAAATACAATAAGATGAGTAATAAGAGAGTAAGATGATTTCTTTTTTTTGGTCTCTGTTCCTGCTACCTTCTCCATAATCATCCGAAGTTCTGTGCCTTTTGTTTTACCTTTCTCTCTCCTTCCTTCTCAAATTTGCTGCTTGATCTACTCTTTCCTTTATTACTCATACCCGAGAGATAGAGAACTCGCGAAGATGCAAGTTTTTATAGAATCAGAGATGCAGTTAATGGAGGATGATGTTTTTCCTACAAGAGAAGTAGATTCTCCACTTAGATTTTCAGGCTCAGAATTTCCAAGTTTTGAAGATAGAAGTGTTAGATGTATTGAATATGAAGATAGAGGTGATGAAGTAGATTCGCCGAAAAACCATTGTTGAGAGATGAAGGTAGGTGAGAGATGAGATAGATGAAGGTAGGTGAGAGATGAGAGAGATGAAGGTGGAGGTTCTGAAAATTTGAAGTGTGAGAGTGAGATAGATGAAGATGGAGGGAGTAAGTGTGAGAAAACGGCTGAAGTGAGGGTGTCTCGTAGGAAACCCTAAGCGCGCACTTAAGTTGGGAACCCATGATTTGCGTCGTGTCTCGTGGCCCATGCGATGCAAATCATGGCCCAAAACTTATTTAATGCCCATATGCGTCGCACGTGGGCTTCATGCGACACGCATAGCTTTTGTTATGTGCGTCGCATTTTTAGCCCATCCGACGCACATAGTTGTTTTTGCGTCGTATGCTAGTTAAATACGACGCATATGGGTCGTCTTTTGCGTCGATTCCCTGTTGCATGCAACGCAAATGAGTCTTTTGCCACGTTTGTCTTGTTGTACGACGAGATGGTGAGACGCAAATCGTTGTTTTTCTACTAGTGTCATGTGACCCTCAAGGGTGACAATTACGTTGGCTCGTGCCCTTACCTTATCTCTCAAGGCTCGTCGAAAATTCAGCTTTGTTGATGGCTCCCTCGTCAAGCCTGATGCCGCTGTTAAATTACTTGATTAGGAGACTGTCAGCTCTATGATTGTCTCATGGATTCTTCATACGTTGGATGCGAAAGTGGTTGTATCTCTTCCCTTCCATGATACTTGCTCATGCTTTGTGGCTTTATCTTGAGAAATGCTACTGTATTGCGATAAATTACCAATTGCAAGCAAACCAAGACCATGTTTGTTGAGGATTATTTTACTTCGTTAATTGCTCTTTATGATGAACTTGATCGCTTAAACCAATCGATACATGTACTTGTGGAAAATGTACTTGTAATCTAACTGAAATTTTTCTAAAAGATCGTAAGGAGGAGAAATTGCATCAATTTTTTGTGGGTCTCGATGATGACTATTATGCTATGGTTTAGACTAATTTCCTCTCTCAAACACCAGCAGCAGACATAGATCGATCCTACAAGAGTTGCTACAAGAAAAACGGTTTCGTCACATTGCACGGACCAAGGTTGTTGTGGAGGAGGCTCGTGCTTTTGATGTTTCTGATGACTGCGGACGAGGGCGTTTTACTTGTCCGAGATAAGTCTAAACTTGTGTGTTCCCACTATAAAAAAGGGCCATGATACATCCACCTGTTTTTGTCCTTCACGACACCCCGGATTGGTGGCTAAAATATCAAAGGGATATTATCTCGGATAACCCCGACATATAGGCCTTTTTCTCAAATAACCCCGACAAATTTTTTTTCTCGGGATGACCCTAAACTTGTATTTTGTCATTCAACACGACGGAATTGTTAACGCCGTTAACTATTTTCAAACAACCCAACTTACTGCCCGTTTTTTTTTTAAAAAAAAAAACAAACTCATCTCTTTCTCTCTCTTGTTCTTCATCTTCTCGAAGCATTAAATCAGGAATTAATAAGGAATTAACAAAAAAAAAGCTTCACAAATCACGAATTACGAATTAAATCGAGGAATTTTTTAAAAAGTACAATATAAATTACAAGAAATTTAATCAACTGTCCACCTTAGATCAAAAAATGTTGGCATCAATGGAACAAAGAAGACTAAAATCAGGAACTAAAATCAAAAAATTACAAAAAAAAAAAAACAATCAGGAATCATAGATCTGGGTTACAAGCGACGAGGGAGATGTTGGCGTCAATGGAGCTTCACGAATATGGAAAAAATAGCTTCACGAAGATGGAGAAGATGTTGGGGAATTTTTTCGAAGAGATGGGATGAATGGGATCAAAGAGATGGGATGAATGGGATCGAAGAGAGGGGATGAATGCTCGCTGTTGTTGTCGCTGCTTTGTGGGTGAGATGAGGAGAGCAGATCAGGGGATGAAGTCAGGAAGGAGAAGGAAGGAGGGCGTCAGGTAGGCGGGTGTGGCGGTTCTGGTGTGATGGGAGCAAGGGAGGAATAGAGTTGGGCAGGTGGTTGTGCAAAGGAGAGAGGAAATGAAGAGGAGAGAGAAAGTGGTGGACACCATTGATGATTGCTTGAGAAGTTGAGAATTGAAGAACATGAGAGAGAAATAGATGAGTTTTTTTTTAAAAAAGCCCTAATTATGTTTGTTTTGAAATCATGTTAACGCCGTCTGACATTCTGTTAGGTTTAATGACAAAAATCAAGTTTAGGGTTATCGGAGACAGGCCTGCCAAAGTCGGGGTTATATTGGAAAAAGACCTATAAGTCAGGGTTATCTGAGATAATATCCCAATATCAAAAGGTTGCAAACCCCGCTACTGCAGCTACTGCCAATGCAGGGTGTGGGCGTGGTCCTACTGCGGGTGCTGTTGGTGCGCGTGGCAACGCCGTCTCCAAGGTGGTGCAGCGTGGCACTGCCGTCCATTAGTCCTCTGTGGCTACTATTGCCTCTGCTGGACCCTCTGTTGCCCCTTCTTTGGGTACCTTACACCCAGATCAAGTGCAATCTCTCCTTAATATGCTGAGTTTCGAAAATTTTATGGGTGATCGTATGATTGGTAAGCCTCTTTGTGTTGATTGGATTATTGATGCCGATGCTTCCCATTATGTTACGGGTGCATATGATTGTTTATTTTATGTTCACTCAATTGATGAGTGGACGATTGGCTTGCTCGATCGTCGTCGTGTCTCAGTCACTATGTGTGGTCGCGTTACTCTTTCTCCTCATGTGACTCTTGAGAATGTATTATATGTGCCTGGTCTTAGCTATAATATAATCTCTGTTTCGCGATTAATTGATGGTTGCCGTTGTTCAATAAGTTTCACTAATTCATTATGTGCAATACAGGATCAATTCTCGGGGACTCTGGAGTCGGTGAGAGTCAGAATGGACTATACTTCTTTCGGGGTTAACCTGAGGCTGAAGCTTATGCAGTGACAGTTGTGGGCTTATTTTATTTCGAACTCTGGCATCGTCTATTGGGTCATCCGTTTGATAAGGTTATCAAGTTAGTTCATGCGATTCGTCTAATACTGTTATGGAGTGTTTGAATAAGGCATGTGTTGTGTGTCCCCAAGCCAAACAAACTCGTGATCCTTTCCTATTAGCTACTGGGACATTCAAGCTTATTCATTGTAATTTATGGGCTTCTTGTAATGCCATTTATTTTCGAACTATTGTGGATGATTTTTCTCGAGCTGTGTGGGTTTATTTATTGGAGAATAAGATTGAAATTTTCTCTGCATTTACTTCATTTTTTGCTATGATCCATCGCCAATTTGAATTAAATGTAATAATTGTCCACCGTGATAACGATACTGAATTTAATTGCCTAAAAGATTATTTTGATACGAACGACATTATATTTCAAACCTCTTGTGTTGGTTCCCCTCAAAAAAATGGTAGAGTTGAATGAAAACATCAGCATATCCTTAATGTGAGTCGAGCCTTAATGTTTCCAGCTAATTTACCTGTTTCTTATTGGGGAGAATGTGTTTTAGCGGCTGTTTACTTGATTAATCGGACCCTCTCAACTGTGTTGCACAATAATAAATGAGGTTATTAGTGTTATTCCTTTAAGGATGTGTTTAATTTATGTAGAAATTATGTTACTCCATATGTTGCAATATGTCAGATTGGCAGGATCAATATACGGTAAAGTGTGGGAAAACCGTTTTGCAGGAAGGAGTAAGCGGTTTATGATTGATCCCACTTTTGCTGTGAGTATTGTGTTTTTCACATTGTCATATTTTGTTTCCATATTTGTGTTTTGTTTACTTACTAGTGTATTACTTAAATTCAAGTACTACAAGCAGAGGCTTTCGACAAACCTGAATCGTTTCATTGGCTAATTTCTTCGTACACAAAAGAATTGGTTGGGACAACTTGCAAAAGGATCGCACATGTACATGCCTCTAATTTCCATATATAGATCACTACTACACCACATGTTGTTTCATTGCGTTTTCTTACAACTTCACTAACATAGGTATTTGTCCCTGTATTGGAGAACAATCACTAGTGGTGCGCGGCTTATTCTCCTAACCGTGAGGAGGTTCTAGTTATTGATTCAATGGACCCCAGACAAGCGGTTGCATGTCATCACTTGAGCCTCACGAAACTGGTGCGTTTTATATCGTTTTATGTGCACTTGCATTATGTTGACACTATTCATTTCTTATAATCACTCTTTATGTTATAAGGATTTTACGATGGACGTTCTGTTCATTTTTTGGATTCCACTTGGGAAGTAGGTCGCATTCATCATTGGCCAAAAGTGTCACTAGACATGAACATACAAGACGACAAGTATTATCTCTATAAGCCATTTTAATATTTAATAAACATATTAGTGTTGTAAATTTACTTCAATTACACAAATGTATGCAGTCAGAGCTGTGGTGTTCACATGTTGATAGCTATCAAAGGATTGCAGATCGATTTGTCGATAAAGCTCATGTGGTAATGTATCTGAATATACGTTGCTTACGAGTGGTTAGAACATATACTTGTAATTTCATCATACTGATTTTAGGTTTATGGTGATGTAGGATAATATGGCGAAACAGCGCGCCCGTGTTCTTTGTGAGGACGTCATGTCAGAAGAAAATGAAGTGCGAGAGAAGTCATTTCATTATTGAATGAGTTGAAAGTAAAGTGATATGATAATGATATGTTAACAACTAAATGTTGGTATTTTTTGGATGCATGCCCAATTTGGTGTAAAATACAGGGCCTATCTGATGGGGAAGGTTGTATATGTGAAATTGCCCTTCCAATTTTTTGTAAATTAAAGGGTCTATTTGTTCGTTTGGGCCACCCAATATTTTTATAACGTGGCTGGGCTGGAACATATATTTAGAGCCTAACTTATGCACTGTAGTATTGGGCCCCATTATTATTGTTAGCTTAGGCCACCCAATATTTTTGTAACAACGTGGCTGATGAAAAATATATATGGGGCCTAATTTATTACGTTATTGGGTCCCTATTTATTTGTTAGGCTGGGGTGAAACTTATACTTACATTACCAATAGGTTATCGGAGCCCAACAGGCCAACTTGTTGTATCTTAATATAAATCAAACGCTTGGCCCATGTATTTAACTTAATGTTTCAAATTTGTTTTGTTTTCAAAATCATTACATTATGAAATATAACTTGGAAGGTAGCCCAACAGGCCATTGTTGTATCTTAATATCAATAAAAAGCTTGGCCCATGTAATTTCATCATACATTTCATATATTTTGGGCCAGAGTAGTACAAAAAAGCCCAAAGGCAACCAAAAATCCCCATAGTGGCAATACAACCTCAATGTTACATGAAATCTCCGACCCATTGATTGGTGGAGTTGAAACATTGTTTAATGGATATTGCATGTGTGGTTGTAAACAAGGTGATGCCACCTCTGGAACCTAGTGGATTTGCATCACAAGAGGATATGACATTGAACTTTTTTAGAGCGATGGAGCTCATAATTTGCGTTACCTTGGTCTCGGACATAACCACGAAATCTGGATAATGGCAATCCAACAAATGTTGCAACCTCGACGGAAAACTTTGTCTACCCATCCCGCGACAATTCCACACTAATATTGTAAAAAATGATTGTCGTTGTTAAAGGATTTTATTGTCATCTTCTTTGGTCACAATCCTCCTCCTTTATGACATCTTCTGTCCCTCTTAGTTGGTACGAACAGTCAACTCTGAATGAAATGTCCTTCCGTCGTAAACATCAGTTGTGGTTGTTGAATATGCAAGGACCTCAACGTGGGCAAAGTCTTCTAATGTAGGTACTAACTTGAGTTTGGCAGAGTAACCCCCCATGGTTACACAGTGGGTTCCATAGTTGAGTTCATAAATTTCTCTTACCATAGGAAGCATAATGGGGCTACCAATATCCACCAAATGGGCGTTGCTCAGAATGTCCTCCAAAGAAGAGTTACACATCATCCATTATAGGAAGATTTTTAGTGGTTTTGCAGCAGAGCGACGTCGGCAAAGTCAGGTGTGGTGTATGGGAGAATGTACCAGTCAGAGGTAATTTTGATTAAGTTTGAAAACGTATTTTCGCGGGAGGGATCCATAACTCTTCCAATAAAATCAGATATACTTGTGGACTCAATTTTGGAAATCAACTTAGATGAGTTGACACCTTCCATGGAAAGTAAAGAAATATTAGGTATGCACTTGTCTCCCACAATCATATGTTTGTTATTGGTGAGAGAGTTTTGTAGAGAGGGAAGTGGCAATAGTGAAACATGGGGAAGAGGGAGTTTCCTCACCTCATGTGGCTTAACAATTACGTTGTTTATGAGCATTGTTAGCTGATGGTGGAGGGAGGTATGAAAATTACAAGTGGATGGTTAATGGAAGGTTGGATAATGCAAAGGATGAGACTGACATGAAGGTTTTATAATAGGGTAGGAAGCAAGGAATTTTGAAAGCATTAGCGGTGGTTGGAAATTCGTTGGCGGGAAGATAGGTTGGCATCAAAATTTCAAGTACAAGTAAATAAGACCCTTAAGTTGTCAATTGGCAAGGCAGTAATGAAATGAAAATATTACAAATTAATAAGGTATTAACTCTAAATAGCTGTAAATATTACATTTCCATATATTGGGTATTAGTTGTTAATATTCAAATGGTTCCTTATTAAGCCAATGTGTAAAAATTAGATATAATATGACTAGTGTTATTTATTCCGAACTTTTCTTTTTCCAATAGCATTCACATATCCATGCATAACTTATGATCCTCTAACAAGAGTAATCTATGCATATGAAGAGTATGATAGGCTTAGACAGTTGTCTTCAATACATAGACTGAGGTATACACAGACTCAGAATACTAAGATTATGTTCCTTCATATGATCGTCTACTAACTTATAATATAACTAATATCGTGCACAACTTATGATCCTCTACTAACAAATAAATTTCATTTATAAGAACGTAGTAATGATCATCCCAAGATTATGGTCATTTGTAAATTCTTATAAATTTCACTCATAAGAACGTACTAATAATCATCCCAAGAAATTTATTAAAACGTACTAATGATCATCCCAAGATTATGGTGTTATACTAATTATGTATATGATATCGTGCACAACTTATGATCCTATACAATTTTAGTTATGGCAAAGTACTAATGATCATCCCAAGAAATTATGAGAACATAGTAATGGTCATCTATTATGATCGTCTACTAAATTATAACGTGCTTAGCTTATGAGAACGTACTAATGATCAAATAATACTTGTCATATTAGCCCACCCATTTTGGTTTAATTAAACAAACATAAGACACTAGTTAGTTTAATCATACCAATCGTGTAGTTGTACATGAAAACAATGTTTTATTAATTGTGAACACTGTATATGTACAAGAAAGTAATATTATATTAATTGGAACCATTGTAGTTAGACAATAAACTTCTTTATGCGTATCTGTAGTGTATCGATCGATGGATGGAACAATTACATTGTCCCATTACGTGTAGTATAGACTTCTAGTTTCCCAAGGGAAACCACTTTTTGTGTAATTGAAACATTTATCTAATATGTTCACTGTTCGATCGACAACATGATTTTGTAAACTTCTATATGCGTACATGTAGTGCATCGATGTGATGAAACATTTGAGGGTTTGTAGGGAAGAATCAGTTAGTCAATTACAAGTAGTCAATTACATAAAATTGAACAATTAATCAATTACATAAATAAGGCAAAATTTGATCCACAACATGATTTTGTAAACTCCGATCCTTATTTATAGTAACAAAGTATACAAAGTTTTAGGAGCATGAAGTTATATACACCCAAATCATGTATATTGTGGTCACTAATAGAAGCACGCCCGAAAGTGAAACCATAATATGAACAAATAAAATATCGCATGACTATTGTTTCAATTCTTAATTTCTCCAAATGCTCTATTTATGTAAATTAAAGATCGTCTTTTCTAACGATTGATTTTCTCTATTCTTATGCTACACCAGTCTACATAAGAAACACGAGACTAATGCATAATATCATCTAGTAGTCCTAATTGCTAATTCGTGAATGTCACAACTTTTTAGTAATAAATAAGAATTGTTATAGATCTTAACTAAGAATTGTAATAGATCTTCAAATTGAAAGGCCTAGGTCATATAGATATTTTATGTAAGAAACCATTGTCCGTGTAATTGTAAGCCCCATAAGTGTAATTGTAAGCCCCATAGGTGTAATAGTAAGCCCTATAGGTGTGCAGTTCTAATTTAATTTTTACTATAAACTGCTATGTGATTACTTATAAGCCCTATAGGTAGGAAATACTAATATGTATATAGTTATAGTATATACTTCTGTTTGACCCCTATATAATAACTTTTGAACCTTTGTTCAGGTTCAATAAACTTCTTCTCGTGTACTTGTAAGGTCTATCTATGGATGGAACAAGTACAACAATACAATATTAGTGAAATCGTAGGCCCAAGTAGATGTACAATAATGGCACACATAACCATTGTTTCCGTATTTGTAAGGCCTATAGGTGTACAGTGTAATATTGTATTTTTTACAATAAACCCTATTTGGGAAAGCAACTGATATGTTTAAAAATTTGTGTAATATGTTTTAAATATGAGTTAGCCAAAATACGCAGGTTATTTATAAAGAAACTAAATGAAAATGTGAACCCTAATTTCGTATATATTCTATATCTATTACCCCCATCTGCGCCACGCTTAATGACCCCCCCTTTAAACCAATTCCGTTGACGATATGGTCGCTAATAAGAGTGCCTCCTCTTTTGGATTCGCTCCATTGACGATAAGTGGTGATGTGCGTTGTAACCATAATTTACCTGTTGTTTTACGATCTACCAAGTATGACCCTAACTATGGGAGGAAATTTCATGGTTGTTGTATGTGGCATGTAAGTGAAATTTTTTGTTAATTTCAATAATTTTCGAACTTAGATTGGTCGTAACGATGGTCATCTTCTATGTAGGAAAAGGACTGTGGTTTTTTCAGATGGTATGTAGAAGGTGAAGATTGTACGAGTTCCATCCAACATGACCGTGATATGGAGGAAAAACTGAAGAGTAAGATAATAAAATTGAAGATCGAAAGGAGCATGTTGAAAGATGAAGTTCGTCGCCTCAACCTATGTGTTGGTGATCTCCGTCAACTGGCTCAGAGTAATCGGAAAAAAATTAATAACGAAATCAGTCGCCATAATATTGCTCTTGGTCATGGTTCTCAGAAATCTCATTTAATTATAAGTGTATGACAATATGTTTAAGAAATTTGTCCTTAGGAATTGCTTCTCATATTATGTTGAAGATCTTATGCAATTTCCTACTATTTGTGTTTAAGATATGATGCACGTTCACTAAATTACAGTGGTTTTCGATTTTGGTAATTCTCATCAAATATACGTATTGGAAATGTTGGTAATTCAGTAAATTATATTTACTATGTGGATTTCGTATTAAAAAAGGGAAGACATATTTTGCCTAATGCAAATTATTATGATAATGCATTTTACTAAAATATATTGACTTAAATAACACTTCATTATAATATGTTTTGTATGTTTTGTATCTATCATGAATATGGTTGGTTGCCTAATAAAATAAGTGAAACATATTTGTGGCTTTAATAAAAGCTACTGGAGCCATATGCCCATATGCATTAAATGATATTTGCTACAAAGATATCCAATGGTTGGGTTGAACTGAAGTTTAACTGCACACATTAATTGCTCAATGAAATTTAACTCAGAAATTAGCCTATTTATACAGCGGTTTTGTAGCTAAAAATTTACATCCAACTCAATGGCAGCTTCATCATCTTCCTTGTCTGCCCCATCGGGAGAGAATGTGGGAGATGATGGTGGCCATGAAAATTCAGTTGGCAACTCGAATTCCTTCAACAACAATTCTTTTGATACAATGGAAACTAAAACCAGTAGCACCATAGATGTTGAGAGGTCTGACCCCATTAAGTGTCAGTTTCTAGTTAAGGTAGGGGGAGTTGAAGATCATGGGGCCGAGTACCATTTGTCTGTTCATACACGGTTCAGTTACGTGTACGTTGATTATGCTAGAAGAGCCGGTGTTGACGTGGAAGATTTATGCTTATCTTATTGGGAAAATGTCTAAGCCCAAAGGTATCCCCCTCAACAGTGGGATTAAAGGCTCAGGATGTCATTTTGGCATATCTAAAGGTAAAATTTGTAACTCCCATGTACATTGTACATTTAATTCATGTGGTGTGGTTTGTATAATATCCAAAGATCATGTATATTTACATCTAATGCATGGGGTTTGTATTGTAGGGTGAAGATCTTTGCGTGGTGTCCGTCAATCCGAGGCATGAATCATGGTCAGAGTGGAGAGTTGTCACCATACAACACTTACGCATGAACCCGAACGTGCAACACGTTAGGGTGCACGAGAACACCTTCGTCCGACGTTTGCATGAGACATGGGCAACAACGGTGGATACTAAACCAAAATTAGTCAAACTGTGGCTAGATGCTAAAGAACTCAATCCTAACTTACGAGTTGTCGAGACAAAATTTTACGATGGAGCCATAATATTTGCAGTTGACGTTTCAGGTTAATATTAATTCAATTAAAATTATCAAAATTTACTAAATGTTTATTAAATCACAAGTAACTGTAGTTGATATGAAAATTGATAAATGATAACTATTATCTAGGGTTAATTGTTAGAACAACATGAACTATGCCTCAAGTGCACAGAGCAGCGCAACCTTTGACTGTTGCAGTCCGTAGCACGAACATTAACTCGAGGTGCATCGCGCAGCATAAATGTGATCGGGGGTTAGAGATTCCGCCGGAGTATTAGAATCTTGAATTTTTTTATTATTTTCTTTTCTTCTTATCCCTTTTTTTATTCCCTCCTCTACCTTACCCAAATCACGTTTCACTTTTTTTCCTTTTTTTCCCTCTTTCTTCTTTTTCTTTCTCTAATTCCTACTCTGTAACTAATTTCACCTAAAACTCCACCTCCACCTTCACACCGTCACCAACCACATAACAATGACTGTTCATCAGAAAAATTAAATCCTCAATTCATTAAACCTTAGTAGATAAAACGTGAATTTTGATTCACTACAATTTGCTTTAGAAAGTAGAATATTAGGAAACTTAGGTATTTTTGGTTAGTATCAAATTCTGAATTTGAGGAGAAGTAGCAGCATCAATTCAAGAAGGCAAAGAATTTGGAAATGGAATTATAGTAGCATAGCAGTGAATTATAGAAAGCATAGGAGTGAATTACAAACGGCTGATTTGTAATGAAAAACAATTTGATACCTTCGCAACAAACTCTTAGTAGTGAATTCAAGAAGAAGAGATAAGGAATTGGAGGAGAGAGATAGTGAAGAGGAAGTATATCTAGGATTTTGACACCATTGTTGTGACGACTGAAAGTTCTTTTCTGGGAGGAGAGAGAAAGTGAGTGGATTATATAGGAGGAAATGTACAAAAAACGAATAAAAATAGGTGGAAGAGTGGATTTTAACACAATGAAATGTGACCTTCCATTTTGAGCACCCACAGGATTGTCTGCCATGGTTTCCGTTTTTTTTCCTCACAGTTTTAGCCATGGCCGACATGGTGACAATAAACATTGCCATGCCTTCCAATCATGGTGAAGGTTGATGAAAATAATGAAATTTCAAACTTACGGTTAATTGCAGTCAGGAATTTTAGTAGGAATTGGGAACATAGAAAGAAGTCGAGAGAGTAAAAGAAGAAGAAAGAGGAAAGAAAAAGGGAAAAGAATAGGCATGTGATTTGGGTAAGGTAGAAAATAATAAAATATTCAAGATTCCAATACTCCGGCGGAATCTCTGACCTCCGATCACATTTATGCTACACGTTGCACCTCGAGTTAAAGTTCGTTCTACGGTCTGCACCCGTCAAAGGTTGTGTTGCTCAGTCACTTGAGACATATTTTGTGTTGTTCTAGCCAATTAACTCTATTATTTATTAGTAGGGCACAGTTATCTATATTTGCTTTCTAAAAACTTGTAGTATACAAGTTCCACTTTGTATTAGCTGCGAAAAAGGACACTTGTAAATGTCCATTAGTTGATAACTTATATATATTAATAAATACTCAATTTTGTTCAATATTTATACTGCTCTCCTTCATATCTCTCATGCTATACCATTTTCTCACACTATTCCACTGGTTCCCTTTATTCTCACACTATTCCACTGGTTCCCTTTATTATCTCTTCTCTTTCACCGCATACACTCACTTCCACCACAAAACAACCCCTTACCCTACACAACCACGACCTCCCTAGTGGCTGGATAATTGCCGAACACCCCGACCTTTCTACATATGCAAAACCTACAATCCCAAGGGCACCTGAAATGTATCCCAATAATCAGGAATACCAATGGTCACATGGGATGTACGGGGACTTTGACGCGGACATTTCTTCCTTAAGACAAGCTGTTATATATCCGGAGAAAGAGTTCTCCTATTCCGACAGGTTTGACGCTTTGTATTTGGCAAGGAATGGGTTCAAGCTTGTAACTGGCCATCTACCAAACCGCTTCGACTTAATACAACTTCATCAAGGTTTCCAGGTGCTTCTTGACAGGAGTTTTGATAAAATGGCCGAAAATAGGGATGATGAAAATATTATCCCCGATTTCGCATGTCTAATACGTGACCCCAAGCGTACGTTACCAACATCAGGTAAGGTATTTATCCTTCGAGATAAACAAGTTAACATTGCAATGGGAGTGTACACGTTGTGCATGTGTTGTGTCCAATTTCAGTTTTACATATTTCGGTCTCCACATTAGTAAAAGTTGTAAAAACAAGGAGTTACAACTTCAATTGAATAAGTGTGCATGGAATTTCTTCAGAGGGGAGCAATCTTGCTCCACACACACCCATTACGATTTGGAACACGAAGGGGTGCTCAAGGCCTTCCATCATTACCAACTTCTGGGACTTAGTTGGAATTCATCAACCACATCTTATTGTGCTACTTGAGGCTTGGGTTTCAAAAAATGAGTTTTATGACATGCACAAGACACTTGGGACGACAATGGAGTGGGATGTAGTTGAGGGAGAGGGATTGTGCAGTGGGATAATTCTAATGTGGTCCACCAACACCTTCAACACCGTCTCCATCCCGTGGTCTGTTCCGGGAAGTATGGCAAAACTACAAGCAGTTGTGAAGGTAACAATATTGTTAACCTCCTTGTATATTCTTAGCAATTGTCTAAATTTATTAGGTCGAATAGTTTAATTGTTAACTTTAATTGCAGTTTAGGAAGTAATGTCACAATTTATTAGGCCGAAGAGTGTAATTAATCACTTAGGGAATAAATGTGTTGTTTAATTTATTAAGTGAGGCGAGGCAATAACATAATGTAGTGACCATAATTACGTAAGTTATAGTAAACTATTGTCGTAAACTATTCAATAACGTAAGTTATCTAATTGTCGTAGACTATTGTAGGTCGAATACTAACGCATACCTTCAAAGGTATGCGTTACTTCTATACGTAAAGTATTGTTGTGGAAGTGATTGTTAATACATTTATTTTTTACGATAATAAATTTCTGTATTATTATAGTTAATACATTTATTTATTGGGATTTATATAATAATTATGTTCATTAGATTGTTAATATATATATTTTTTCTGATTAATTAAGGCGAAGCCTCATCCAGTTTCAAGGAAAAGATTATTCAGTCACTATTTGTGAAGACAGCCGAGAAGGACAACAGGCACGTAATAATAAGTATCAGTCGACTTACTATGTGGTTTTTGTAAAGCATATGAGTTTTAGTCTTCCGACACATAACAAGTTATCTTTCGTCTGAATTAGTTATTTAAGTAATCTAAACAATTATCTATTTACTATGAATTTTATCTAAATTTTAATATTTGCCCATAGTAATCGTACCATGTCTATGCTTAGGTTCTTTTATTTTAACAAATTAATGCAATGGTGCAATATAGTGCCGAAACGTGGAAGTTGTCAACTCATAACCTATGTCCCAACATCTTTTGCTTTTGCCATGTAGATGTGCCTAGCTGTGCCTACCACGTACAGTAGAGCTACAATGTCAGAGGGAAGCATGTAAAATCCTCCATAATCTCATTGAGCTTTAAAATGAAATAAATATATATATTGCAGCTGTACTATTGTATTATGTATGTAACACTTTTTCCTATAAAATGTGGCCTTGGAAACGAATATATTCACATATATTGCTCCACAAAAATACTATTCGGGTCGTGTAAATGGAAGGCCCAACGCCAATTCTCCTTGAAAGTGTTCGTCTGCGACAACAAATATTGCCCTTGGAATGCAATGAAGTTGATATTATTTTGCAAGGTGGATTTCCAATGGAAATGATCTCTGAAATATTTGGAGAAAGTGGAACAGGTACAATTGAAATTTACCTTCAGTTAGTAGTTATTTGTCAATTGCCTCCTACCTTGGGGGGCTTTTATGGGTCCTCGATTTACATACATAACAATAACACATTTCCCGCACGAAGGCTAAATGAACTACTCCAATGGTTCAAAAGTACATTAAACGACAATCGTAATAACTATCTAAGTATGGAATATGTTCAAGTAAAGCGTGTCGATATGTCAAGAGAAATTCTCAACACTATTGATTCGATACGTTTAATGTGCAACAATGCATCCAACACCTGTCGAAATGTCCGGCTTATTGTCATCGACTCAATTGCATCAATTATTCAATGTGATTTCAACAACACAAGGTATGACATGGCTAAAAGGTCCAATCTTCTTTTTAGTATTTCGGCAAAATTATGTGAAATTGCGAGCAATTTTAACATAGCCGTAATTATAAGAAATGAGACGCAAGACACATTTGACGGTACTACTTTCAACTAACAATGTGACCCTTACATCATTTTCAAATCGTCCAATACAACCTGCACTTGGCTTAGCATGGACGAACTGCATATCCAATAGGTTTTTCGTTGGATATAAGAACGATAAACGTATGTTCAAGGTCATTCCCTCGCCATATCTACCAAACAATGAATGCAACTTCATCATCCACTCAAGTGGGATCATGAACGAATAATTGTACTTATGTGCTCTCTACGTAAATTACGCCCAAATATTGGTTTAAATTTATCTTAACTGTTTTAGTTCTCGTCTATCGTCTATTATTATCCGATTTACATATTTCTATCATCTATAATAATTCTTTACATATTTCTATCGTCTATAATAATTATTTACATTAACTGTTTTTCGTTGGATATATTTTCCCTATCATCATCATAAAATCTTGTATTATGCAATCTAAAATAAAAAAGTTCTACTTATACAATCTAAAATAATTAATGGCGCATATCATTGCTTCTGAGAAAGGTTGAAATATTAAAGTACATGAAATTAATTAATTAAGTCGAATGTTCTAAAAAATTCCAAAATACCATTTAGGTCCAATGTTCTCAAAATTTACAAAATACCATATCATTGCTTCTTAGACAGGTTGAAAGAATTAAAGGTCCGGTTTCTTAACATCTTCCTAACTCCCCTCCATGCATCAATTGGACCGTTCCCATTTCATCACAAATCGGCCCACTGTTAGGGTTTTATTTTAATACCGCAAGTGAACGGTGTCGTAGCACATACGGGTCGAACTCAGGGAGGTGCAAGATTAAACACTCGTTGACTCTAGACTATGAAATAGCTACACATTCCAAATATCCGAAGAATCTATAAACTAATAACAAAATATGATAATTAAAACACTAAGATTAAGTATCACCACTAATATGAATTGATCAAAATATAACTCACATCCCAGCTTATTCAATTATAGCTTAGACGAGATTGACATTCCCTTATGACTCGGTGATAAAGCACGTACTGCGAACCGAAACTAAATACTCGGTCATTCCTCAATACCTAGAGCTCACTTTCGTGATAGCAAAATGCCTAACTAACATGTATGTCTCCTATTTTCATGGCTTACATACACAATTAGAAGCATTAAGAACCAATGTCAAATAATTCTCAATTCTAGTTCTCACCTATTTTCATGAGAGAATTCAAATCAATGACAAGATTATCTAAATTAAGACCCAACTTTCGTTGATGAACTCAATTAATAAAATAACAATTTAACATCAAACAAATATTCCTAATCTCCATTCCAACTTTCGTTGATAATATAAATTAGGGCTAAATCAAGATGCACAATTGACAATAACAACAATCTTATCAAACCCTAAACATACAATCGAATTACATGGGAATTAGAGAATAATTTATATGATCAATCCATACTATGGCTCAACTCAATCCTAGATAAAAAGACTACTCACTAATCATGGCAAAAAGAGCAATAAACATAATAGAAAACATAATTAATATATAATAGAGAGAAGAGAAGAGAATAAAACTTGATTAATATTGAAGATGAATAAGAAAGCTTGAGTCTTGAATCTCCAAAGTAACAATAGAAACCAAACTAGGGTATAAAACTAGAGAGAAAACTAGAGAAACAAAATAACGTGATATTGAAAAGTCAGTAATAGCTGTCCTCCTCTAATTAGAAAACCTCTAATAAATAGTTATAACTCCCTATACTAGTAGGAAACCAAATTACAAGATAAGGAAACCAAATAAATCATTAAATGGTCGAAATTATCAAAACCGCGTGCGCGTAAGAAGTTTCTGGCTGACTGGACCAACTTGCGAAGCCCATATCTCTCAAAATACAACTCGCCTCGGGCCGTGCAACATATCGTTGGAAAGCTCTTCAAGCCTACTTTCCAATGCCGTTGAAATCAACCCAATATCAGCATTGAGTCAAAAGTTATGGACAAAACAGTGAACATGACTCGATTTCCATAATTCTTTCAATGAATTCCAACTCCAATTAAGCTCCAATTTGCACTCAAATACTTCTAAAGTGATCCATATCAATGTAGCTTGCTCCCAAGTACTCAAGCTTGTCAATAATACTCCAATTATGTTTTCAATACCCGAAATTCATCAAATAATACCAAAAACACACAAATGGAGTAATATTTCGTAAATTAAGTAATAGTATGTAATTATGAACTACAATGCATCTAAATGCTCCTATAATGCAACCTAAATGCACCTAAAATCTATATAAAAATACGACACATCGAACTCCCCCCAAGCTAAACCATTGCTTGTCCTCAAGCAATTAGACATAGACATTGGAAAAGAAAGACAACCTACAATATGGGACTACGATAGGGCGAAGCACACAATTGAGAACACGAGAGATACAATTACTACACGAACCAAGCATTGAAACATTCTCAAGCAAAGCCGCATAGCACGTCATGAAATGCAATCAACTCTCCTAGCATACCACATACCATCTCCCCCAAGCTAGACTCAACCAAACCAGAGAGACCTCACTTTAGTCATGTGCGCTCATACTCTCATGTGTTTATGGCATGATCAATGTCACTCAACCTAAACCATGTCGACTCAAATGAAGCATTTACTCTTTAACTTTGACTATCGACTCACTTTCCACTCGAAATTATAACGCGAAAAGATCATGAGGACTTTCAAGGGTTGTAATGGGGCCGAGGTTATGGGTAGGAAATATATTTGGAAATGTGGTGCTAAATGCCAACTAGTGGAGAAAACAACACTTAACATCTATGACCATTAGATGCAAACGTCACAAAAACTTCTACTAGAAGTTTAACAACACATTACCATTAAATCAAGAGAGTACCCATCTTTATCAATTCCAACAAATTTCATTCAACTTTTATTCTATTTTTTTCATTTTTTTCAGAATTATTTTTCACAACTTCTTCATCATTCTTTTCATTTTATACTTCCACACTATTTCAAGCAACTTCCTTCACATCTTTTCTTCCAATAATCACCGCAAAACCATGAATACAAGCTCAAAACATAAACTTTAATGCTACTCCACTTAGCAAGGCTTGGGTAGAGAAATCATAAAAGGCTAGAAGCTTGTAATGTAGATTGATTCGGAATAAAGTTATGAAAGGCTCGCGGGGCTAGAGAAAGGATAATATATATGAAAAGAAAATATATCTGAAAGCTCGTAACAATGAAAAGAACGCCTGATCAATCATATCCAAATGCTTATAAAGTCAAGTGTGAAAGAGTACCAAGTCAAAGTCAAGATCCATGCAACAATGAGGAACTAATCACACATGAAAGAACATAACTGACACAGATAGGCACAAAAGCTCACTTGGGTAAAGATGTCTAAACAAGTAAGGTTAAATCAAGCCAAAGAGAGATCAACCAATCTTACCACAAGCAATCAATCGCGATACAATTATGCTATGAAGAATCATGAATGAGATGGATTACGCTTCGCACCGTAGTAAGGATATCAACAAGGTTCTCAAATAGTGCTAGCAATAGTCCCATAGATGCAACTAAGATGAGATGAAATCTAATATGTTGATGCAACTAAGAAAGCAAGTACAATTTTTTGGTTACACGTAAACTCCCACTCCTAGTAAGCAAGACAAACCGTGCAACAGCCCTAAGAAAGCAATAAAAACTACACTAGAAAGCAGTAAATGATAGAATATTCCTCCCCCAAGCTAAAAATTGCAGTGACCTCACTGCAATAAGCAAGATTAGAGAAGGAACACTAATAAAATCCATCAATCATCGAATCACTAAATCACAAAATCAACGAGCACTCCTGCAAAGACCACAATCCACCACTATTGCCGCACACAAATCCCAACAGTGAAAGGAGTTAATTAATAGAGTCACAAGAAAACAAGTATGGCGTCACAAACAAAAATCCAAGCAAAAACAGAGAAAATCTTATCAAGAGTACGAACAATATAGAGTAAAGAAGCTTACTACCCAATCTAATGGGAAAAAGAGTTGAGTAAGCGCAAAAATCAACATTGTTATGCTTCTTGAAGACCAACTTGAATCAATTTGTAGCCAACTTGTACGAATCCTATAACATCCATCAATTAGAAAAATTAGAGAAATTAAAGAAAAAGGAAAAGGAAAAGAAATTGAAATTAGGTGGTCAAAAGTAAAAGTAATAAAAAAAAGAAAAGGAAAAAGGAAAGAAAAGAAAAGAAAGGAAAAAGAGAAATAGAGAATCAGTATACAGAAATAGAAAGAAAAGAAAAAGAGAAATAAGATGAAAAAGGAGAAAGGGGAAAGAGAGAGAAGAACGAAGAGGAACGACGAAGAGGAGGTGCGGTGGGGTGCGCCGCAGCTGGGAGATGTCGGGTGGGCGAAGAACCAGAGGGGCGATGAATGCCTGGGTGCTGGGCGCGAGAAAGAAACGAGAGTGAGAGGGGAGGTCCGCGCTGGTGACTGGGCGGTGATTCAGTGGTGTGGTGCGCCGGCGTGGTGGTGGTGGTATGGTGACGCGCAGGGATGCGGTGATGATGCTGCAGGTGGGAGGTGGGTTCACTGCGTCGCACAAGATGATGCCATGATGGTGATGACGCAGTGATGATGATGATGATGGCGTTTGAAACTTTAAATCTCCAATAACGCGGGTCGCGTTTAATGCCGCGAGTCGCGGTATTTACCGCGGGTCGTGGTATTTGCGGCGAGTCGCGGTATGCTCTCGGCATTTGCCCGCGAGCTGAGCCATTGTACCGCGACTCGTCTGTTTGAAGATCGTCTTCCAACCTCTTTCTATGAACCTACAAACACACCAAAAACAAAACACAAAAGACATCAATGTAATTAAAATCACACAAAAACGGAAAAAACAAAGAAAATGAAAAGTAAAATAAGTGTAAACTCGGGTTGCCTCCCGAAAAGCGCAAATTTATAAAGGTCCCGCACGACTATGTAAAATCAGTAGACAAATACATAACACTTCAGCGCTCTAAGAAGCTTATCATATGTCCCTGCAAACATCTCAAAGCATGTTAAGTGAAAAGGAAAGAGGAAAAACACTAGTCCTAAAAATCTATTAAACCTAGAAAAAGAAAAATCAAAGGAGAAGTGATTTTTACAAGAGTAAGAAAAAGAAAATTTGTTAGTGGTTTTACAAGACGCAAAAGGAGAGATAAACACTAACTGTACATCAATTATATGGTCATAAGAGTCATTCATATTGGGAGAAATAGAGAACGATGGGGGGGTATAATATAGGGGAAGAAGGAACAAGGTCAAGTTTTCGAGAGAAAGGAACATGAGACTCAAAAACAGTGGGTGGAACCGACAAAGACTCATGAATAACTTCACTCTCATCTATAGACTTATCCAATGAAGGATTTTCAACCAAGGGTTGTTCCTCACTCAAAACGTCCTTCACATCAGTCTTCCTAGTAATTTGATAATCATCCCCATAATTTTCAAGTTCTTTCCAACCCTCATCATTATCATCATAAATATATGGGTGGAAACTATAACTCCGAGCAGATTGACAATCATATTGGGGAGAGGGGTCAAAATCATTTACTAATGTCGCCACATCAAATAAAGAAATATCATGAAAAGCAGAGTGACAATTAAAACTATATGGAGGTGTTGTAATGTAGCTTTGAGGTGAAGGAGTGGAGGAATTAATTACCTGGACTAGTCTAGCAGATAATGACATATCCCACTCATAAATATTCTTAGCCAACCACTCGAATAGATCCCAACAATACTCAGGGGATTGGGATAGAAATTGTCCATTAGACATAGACTCAAACACCGCTCTACTTTCTTCATTTAAACCCTCATAAATCACTTGGCACATATCCCATTGTTCATATCCGTGATTAGGACCAATAAAGTCTCCAAGCCTACGATAGTATTTCCAAAATAATTCATTCTCATATTGAGGAAAATAGAAAACCGCTCTAGAATTACTAGCATGTATATGGGGATCATATCACATATTAGGTAATTGATTAGAACTCATGCAAAAATTGGAAGTATATTGACACGATGTATCAAAATAAGAAACATGAGAATCCAAAGAATTATAACCATTGTCCCTATCAATAGAATTGTCCCCATTATAGTGATAATATGACTCCATGAACAGTGAAAGGGAAGAAATTTACAAAAGTAAAAAAATAAAAATTATTTACAAAAGAAAATAAAAGTATATACAAAGTAGTCTATTAAATCTATAATCAAACTAATTCTAATCCGTTACCTCCCCGGCAACGGCACCAAAAACTTGTTAGGGTTTTATTTTAATACCGCAAGTGAACGGTGTCGTAGCACATACGGGTCGAACTCAGGGAGGTGTAAGATTAAACACTAGTTGACTCTAGACTATGAAATAGCTACACATTCCAAATATCCAGAAGAATCTATAAACTAATAACAAAATATGATAATTAAAACACTAAGATTAAGTATCACCACTAATATGAATTGATCAAAATATAACTCACATCCCAGTTATTCAATTACAGCTTAGGCGAGATTGACATTCCCTTATGACTCAGTGATAAAGCACAACTGCAAACCGAAACTAAATACTCGGTCATTCCTCAATACCTAGAGCTCACTTTCGTGATAGCAAAAGGCCTAACTAACATGTATGTCTCCTATTTTCATGGCTTACATACATAATTAGAAGCATTAAGAACCAATGTAAAATAATTCTCAATTCTAGTTCTCACCTATTTTCATGGGAGAATTCAAATCAATGACAAGATTATCTAAATTAAGACCCAACTTTCGTTGATGAACTCAATTAATAAAATAACAATTTAACATCAAACAAATATTCCTAATCTCCATTCCAACTTTCGTTGATAATATAAATTTGGGCTAAATCAAGATGCACAATTGACAATAACAACAATCTTATCAAACCCTAAACATACAATCGAATTACATGGGAATTAGAGAATAATTTACATGATCAATCCATACTATGGCTCAACTCAATCCTAGATAAAAAGACTACTCACTAATCATGGCAAAAAGAGCAATAAACATAATAGAAAACATAATTAATATATAATAGAGAGAAGAGAATAAAACTTGATTAATATTGAAGATGAATAAGAAAGCTTGAGTCTTGAATCTCCAAAGTAACAATAGAAACCAAACTAGGGTATAAAACTAGAGAGAAAACTAGAGAAACAAAATAACGTGATATTGAAAAGTCAGTAATAGCTGTCCTCCTCTAATTAGAAAACCTCTAATAAATAGTTATAACTCCCTATACTAGTAGGAAACCAAATTACAAGATAAGGAAACCAAATAAATCATTAAATGGTCGAAATTATCAAAACCGCATGGGCGTAAGAAGTTTCTGGCAGACTGGGCCAACTTGCGAAGCCCATATCTCTCAAAATACAACTCGCCTCGGGCCGTGCAACATATCGTTGGAAAGCTCTTCAAGCCTACTTTCCAATGCCGTTGGAATCAACCCAATATCAGCATTGAGTCAAAAGTTATGGACAAAACAGTGAACATGACTCGATTTCCATAATTCTTTCAATGAATTCCAACTCCAATTAAGCTCCAATTTGCACTCAAATACTTCTAAAGTGATCCTTATCAATGTAGCTTGCTCCCAAGTACTCAAGCTTGTCCAATAATACTCCAATTATGTTTTCAATACCCGAAATTCATCAAATAATACCAAAAACACACAAATGAAGTAATATTTCGTAAATTAAGTAATAGTATGTAATTATGAACTACAATGCATCTAAATGCTCCTATAATGCAACCTAAATGCACCTAAAATCTATATAAAAATACGACACATCACCCACAAGCTTAATGAACCTTGAACTTCATTGCCAACCTATCAACGTGCACATACATAAAACCCATTAATAGGAAACCAAATAATATCGCCATATTATCATAAACAAATTTTAAAAAATAAAATTTTAACAACAAATTAATAAAAAAGGAAGCAAATATTAACACAAAACACGGTACAATGATATTCCTTAAATCACCTCAACTGCTTTCTTCAATTTCTTCTTGGCTGCCACACTACCATCACTTTTTTTCCTTCCTATTTTGTTCTTGCCTCCACCAGCATTTTCATCACCATCACCTGCACTCTTTTTCTTGGATTTTTTCTCCACATGACTCCAAACAAACCGATCGTGATCCCTTCCCAAGCTTCTTTGGGGGGTCAAGAACATTACATGCACCTTCTCCGGTATTTTATGGTGTAAACATAATATCATCACCATTACTTTCGCACACTTTGGATATTGATCCCGGAGTTGTCACGTTGTTATTAATAGTATTGTTACTAACGGATGAGGGAGTACCATTGGGAGCAAGGTGGAGGTGCTGTATTCGTTATCTTTAACGCATATATTTCCTCCAACCGAACATTTATAAGATGTTGTAGTGCCTCTACCACAATTTCCATTTCACCATAATGAGATGCCTTCAAGCATATAGGTTCAAAAATAACCATCATTTTGTCGTTGCACGTTACCTCCTCCGTTTTTGATGGGTGATAGTAGGCAACTTTCACCATTGTGTGCTTCCGCATCACGTCCTTCCGCCAACGACTAATAATATACTTATTCGGTACTTCATTGATGTTTAGGTTATCATACAAATTAATAATGTGTACACAAAATCCCATGGGACTCAAACAACTTGCACTCACAACACGCTTCCGTCGTTGCCATGTTTATTCTCGACACAATAGCTCCTTCTCTTATACAAAGCTATCTCTTGCTTTGTCCTCTTATATATAACCCAAAAACGATCGGCAAATGTATGTTCAAACTCATTCTCACGTATTTGTGTTTCCCCCCTCCAATGGACATATAACATTTATAGGCACTCCGTTGAATTTCTTTGAATTTTGCATCAGTATAAACACGTTGGAAACTCTTTCGGCCTTAAAGTTTGTCACAAGCTGTCGAACATATCGGCTACTATTAGCATCGGTCACTTTCTCCGCATTTGCTCTTGTCTCCATTGCAAGACAATATTGCTTCGCAAAATCTGCCAACTTTGTATCCTTATGAACATAACCATCAAAAAAACTGTTAATACTCTCACACCGTTGGGTCGTCTTCATTCCCGCCCAAAATAGGTGTTTCAAGTAAGGTAGGGCCTACATGTTCCTCTCTTCATATAAACCTAAGAATTATAAATAATACTTCTAAGCTTGGACAGTAAGTAATATAAATTCATAGTAAACTTCTATAATTATAGTAGGGCATACAAATCCAATTCACTAAGAAAGGTTCTGCCAAATTATTTTCTAATTCCAAACTTCAAGTGGACAGTAACTTATCCAAACTTCAAACCACATGCTCCGCCAAATTTTTTGTGCGCCAAACTTAAATACAAAACATATGAAGTTAAGAGTACGTGGACAATAAGCACATTATTTCATTCTTTCTTCACTCTATATTCATACGCATGCATGTGGTCAGTGACAACTATATCACAACCATCCAAAATAATAACTATGAAACTCAAGTTAATCACCATATTTGATATCACAACACACACCAAATTGCAATATCATACCATAAAAGAGTAACAAACAATTCATTACATTCAACAACAAAAATGTTTACATTTTAACCACTCTTCATCGCCCAAATCTTCAATCTTGTTTTTCACCATGATGCTCCTTGATCTTCACCTCCTTGAATGGGCTTTGGAATTCATGTTTATTTGTGAATTTGTGAAAGTTAAAGATTAATTAACTTCTTTGATTTTTATTTTTTATGACAATTTTTATTGATTTTTATTTACATGATAAAATGAGTCATTTTAAGATAAACTTAAAAAATTCATGATTTTTTATTCACATTTTCATATGAAGAAAATATTTTTTATAAAAGTTGAGTTAATCACTTTATTTCATTTTCCAGATTGCCTTTTTGTTCTTGTACTGACTTAGAAAATTCATAACTTTCTGTAAAAAAAAATTAAATTGAGCATATGATACACCTATGGATAGACTAGTGAGTTCTTTATGTTGTATCAAAATTTCACAAGTTTTTAGTGACCACTTGAATTATGGTGATTTTTTGTCAAAACTGGTCAAAACAGGACCTTTATTCAATTTGTTCTTTCAAACCTGACTTATTGAACTTATTTTGAAGCGAAATTTGGTATGAACATTCTAAACACTTTGAAAGACTACACTGAAAATTTTTAGTTGAATTGGACATTTTTAAGATCATTTTTCTTTATTTTCTTTAACTAAAGAGAAAATCAATATTCTGAAATTTAGTGATTTACATGAATGATATTTTAAAAATGATGTAAAATTGGATAAAATTCATATGAACATGATTTTTATATTTTTGAAAAGCTGCTGATGTTTTCTTTTAACTTGATATTTTTATTTTTATCTAAATGACTTTATTGTTTTATTTTATTGACAGAACAATCCTAGATGGTACTGGACAAAATCAGTTTTGCACAACAAAGTTGTATAATTTTTAATTATTTACACAAAATTCTTTTTTGTAGAAATTCCAAAGCCCAGTTGCTGGAAACATCTTGCACTTCATAGGAAAAATATTAAATCCTATGAACTAATTAGTTAATGCAGACGAAAAAATGAAATAAGATAGGAAAGTAAAAATGACTATAATTATAGCATCACATTTTCTTTTTATGGAGATGTTTATGCACAACTTGTCTTGAATTTTTTTTTATGAAAACATTTTTGGTGATGAATAACAACTTGATTAAGGAAAATCACATAATCACATTATTTCCTAAGAGTCACCCCATTAGAGGTGACTATTCTAGGTGGGGTGATTTAAGGTTGGGAACCTATTAAACTTCCATATACCCAAATCACTCCAAAGATTAAAAAAATGATAAGAAGAAAACAAGGAGGAGGTTAGTAGATGATTAGAAAGATAATCAAAAAATAAACAAGAGTTTCAACTTTACCTTGCTAGCTCAATAATGCACTTCCTTTTTGCCAATTTTTCTACTTTTTTTTGTGATTTAATTTTTAAGTGAGTTTCTAAATCCACTTAATTACTAACATAAACTCTTTTTTGTGTTTTATCTTCTTTTGATGAATTTTTTTTACTTACTTATTAAGACTTTTGCTCAGATGGAAAGATTAAGGAGGAGAAGATTAGTAGAGAAGATGAGAGTGAAGTTGAATTGTGTTTTTTTCAACTTGGTTTTGAAGATGAAAAAATGAAGGTTTTTGTAGAGAAATGAAGGAGGTGAACTAGGGTTTGAAAGAGGTAGAAAATCAGATTTTTCACCCAAAAAAAATCTGATTTTCTTCATCCTTAATAACCCTAATGACCTCACCCTAATGACATAATCAAATCTCTTTGGAAATACAAATATTCTTATTCTTTTTGGATTTTCTCATAAATGAAGCAAAATCAGATTTTTAGATAATATTCTTCCTAAAACATCCTAATACGTAAAAAAATTGCATTGAAAATCGTGCAAAACGAAACTGATCAGGAAGTTGTGCCTAGCGCAGGAAGCTGCGCTACGCACATCGCCTTGCGCCAGGTGCAAGGCCCTGCGTCTGGCGCAGAGCATACTTGTGCGCTAGGAGCACAATCATGCGTCTAGTGCATGATTGTGTGCTTGGCGCACACTTGATTCTTCCGGAAAAAATTCGGATTTCCCCCTCTTACACATGGGATTTGATTCTTCTTCTCACATCTTTTCATGATTCTTATTCTCTAACTAATGGATAAAGGATGTGATTAGTGGATAAAGAATATATTTTTATTCTTTATCCAATAAACAATGACTTGACCATCAAGAAAACTGATTAATGTCGGAGTTGGGATACGACTAAAATCCCGACGCTAATCGCGACTCGTTTTCATTTTTCCGAAAGACTAACTTAAGACAATTATAAAAAACTTGTTAAATTAATAAAAAGGAGCATGATTATACTATGAATCATTTTATTAAAATGGTGGTTGTAGTTATTGACTACGACTCACGAAAAGTTTACTTCTAAGCCGAAACTGTATGACTAATACGTAAAAAAGGGAATTTCGTGCGACAGAATGACATTCGCGCTCCACGATGCATGAAGATTTTGTTATTTTTAATTTTCAAAACCTTTATTTATACGAAAAAAGGGTTCGAAATTTGGTGTCTACACCAGCTAATACCGCCAACTTCGAATTTTCTCCGCATTTGATTCGCATGATCAAACAAGAGCCCTATGGCTCATGAATGCCCTCTTGAGCATTTAGCTAATTTATCAGAGCTATGTGCCACGGTGAAGCAAAACAATGTGAGTCAAGAGTTTGTGAGGCTCAACCTATTTCACTTCTCTCTTGTGGGCAAGGCTAAGAAATGGTTGCAATCCATTCCCGAAGACTCTTTGACAACTTGGGCACAAGTGACCGAGGCTTTTGCGGATGAATTCTATTCTCAAGAGAAGACCTTCAAAGCTAGGAGGAAGATAGCTAACTTCTCCCAAGAGGAGGATGATACATTATATGGAGCTAGAGATAGGTTCAAGGATCTTCGAATATCTTGTCCTCACCATGGATATAGTCAATGGATGCTTATGCAAAGCTTCTATGATGGTGTTCTTCCTATGACTCGTGCAAGCCTTGATTCGCGTGCGGGAGGCCAATTAACAAAGCTTTTGGTTCATAATATTGAGCCTACAATTGAAGAGGTAGTGAGACACTACTCTTGGGGGAATTCTACTAGAACAACAAGTAAGAAGAATGCAAGCAAAGACAAGTATGATCTTGATGCCATTGACCACATTAATGCAAAAGTTGATACCCTTGCAAAGAAGTTGGAAAAGGTAAGCTTGGTATCTCCTAGCCAAGGCACTTCTCAAGCTTTTTCTTGTGAGATTTGTGGTGGGTCGAACCATGCTAGCTCTTATTGTGGTGGGTCTATGGACCATGTTGCATGGGTGAATGCTAGGGGTGAGGGAAATCCTAACTTCAACAACCAAGCAAGATGGAATAACAATGCGAGTGGTGGATGGAAGAACCCTCAACCACCCCAATCTTACCAAGCCTCAAATAGACCACCCGACAAGGTCCCATAACCCCCAACAAGCTTTCACGCAACCACCTCCTAGAGCTCCCTTTGAACCAAACCAACCAATACAATATTCCCTTGAATCCACTCTCCAACTCTTCCTAGCCCAACAAACAAATACCAATGCCGATAACGATAGGATGTTTGGAGAGATAAACACTTCCCTCCAACAAATGAATGCTCATAATAAGATCATTGAGACACAACTTGCTCAAGTGGCTCAACAACTGAGCAACAACTCCTCAAACTCTTCTACCTAACTTCCTGGCCAACCCATCATTCGAAAGCAAGCTAAAGACATCACTTTGAGATCCGGGGCTCAATACGAGGGTCCTAAGATGCCCACACTTGATGATGCTAACCCCTCCAATGATAGTGAGATTGTGGATAGTGGAATTGATAAAGAGCTTGAAAATATCATTGTTGAAGACATTCACGAGGATGGGACTCCTACAGTTGTTGAACCCGAAATATCAAGCAAAGAGCCTCCTCCAATGCTATACTCCTCCGGTTCCTTATCCTCAAAGGTTAGCAAAAAAGCACTTCAATGACAAATTTGTTAAGTTTTTTGAGGTAATGAAAGGTGTACAAGTTCATATTCCATTTCTCCAAGTTATGGCTCAAATGCCCACCTATGCCAAGTTTCTAAAGGAACTTCTTTCTAACAAGTCCAAACTTGAAGAAAGTTCCACCATTGTTCTCATCGCTGAAGTTAGTGCGGTCCTCCAAAACAAGCTCCCCAAAAAGCTTGAAAATTCGAGGTCCTTCTCCATACCCTTGAGAATCGGAGATTTGGAGCCAAAGAGAGCATTGGCCGATCTTGGGGCTAGTGTAAGCATAATGTCACTCTCCATTGCGAAGAAGCTCAAGTTTGAGCTTAAACCCACAAGAAGAGTGATACAACTAGCGGACCGCTCGGTTAAGGTGCCTGTTGGAGAATTGGAGGATGTCCCGGTGCAAGTTGGGAGAGTCTTCATTTCTTGTGACTTTGTAGTGATGAGATAGAAGAAGACTACGAAGTACCCCTTATATTCGGAAGGCCTTTTTTGAAAATGGCCGGAGTGCTAGTTGACATGAAAAGAGATGTAATGACATTGAGAGTTGGAGATGAGAAGATGGAATTCGCTTTCAACAAGAGCATGAAAGCTCCTACTATGGAAGAAGTACATCGGATCGATACCCTAGAGCAAGAAGTGCTAAGCCTAAGGGCTTTGGTTGAAGCAAGATATCCTCTTGAAGATGTGCTCCTAGGGGAAGAACAAGAAAAGGAGGGTGAAGCTTGGCACCTCAAGCAAGCCATGGACAAAGCACCAATCTACCAACCTACTCATGTAATCTTCGAGGTTTTGGAGGCTTCATTAGAAAAAGAGGAGAGGACTACGCCTCCTCCTACATGTGAGTTAAAACCCTTCCCCCCTTCTTTGAAGTATGTTTTTCTTGGAGATAACGAGACTTACCCCGTGATTTTCAATTCTACACTCAATGGTCCTTATCTTGACAAACTTCTTTGTGTTCTAAAACAAAGCATCAAAGTGTCACTTGGGTATACAATTGATGATTTCAAGGGTCTAAGTCCCACCTTGTGTATGCGTCGAACTCATTTGGATGATAGTCAAGCCTCCTCTATTGAGCCTTAAAGAAGGCTAAATCTTATCATGAAGGAAGTGGTAAAAAAGAAAGTTTTGAAACTCCTTGAGGCAGGGATAATCTACCCTATCTCGGATTGTAGGTGGGTTAGCTCCGTTTAAGTTGTCCCAAAAAAGGGAGGAACGACCGTCATTAAAAATGACAAAGGTGAGCTTATCTCCACTAGATCGGTCACGGGGTGGCGCATGTGCATTAATTATCATAAGTTGAATAAAGCCACCCGGAAAGATCATTTCCCCCTCCCTTTTATTGACCAAATGCTTGAAAGATTGGCGGGTCATACCCATTTTTGATTTTTGGACGGTTATTTGGATTCTTTCAAATCCCCATTCACCCCGATGACCAAGAGAAGACATCATTCACATGTCCATTTGGCACCTTCGCTTATCGAAGGATGCCATTTGGATTGTGTAATGTTCCTTCCACCTTCCAAAGGTGTATGACCACCATTTTTTTCGGATATGCTTGAATCAACCATAGAAGTTTTCATGGATGACTTCTTCGTGGTAGGTCATCTTTTGACATTTGTCTCTCCAACCTTCAAAAGGTTTTGGAGAGATGTTAAAAGATGAATCTTATTCTTAATTGGGAAAAATGTCATTTTATGGTTGAAGATGGCATAGTCCTTGGACATAAAATCTCTCAAAAAGGAATTGAGGTGGATAGGGCTAAGATTGAGGTTATTGAGAAATTGTCTCCCCAACTTCGATGAAGGGAGTGAGATCTTTCTGGGCATGCGGGCTTTTATCGCTGTTTTATCAATGATTTCTCAAAAATCTCAAAGCCCCTATCCAATTTGTTTCAAAAAGACATTGAATTTAAATTTGACAAAGATTGCATGCATGCTTTTGAAACTCTAAAAATGCCCTAATTTCTGCTCCCATAGTGCAAGCTTCGGATTGGAGCTTGCCTTTTGAACTAATGTTCGATGCTAGTGATAGCGCAATGGGAGCCGTTTTAGGACAAAGAAAAGAAGTGAAGCTCCATGTGATCTATTATGCAAGCAAGACGCTTGATTCCGCTCAAAGGAACTTTGCCACCACGAGAGAAGGATCTACTAGCAATTGTATTTACTTTTGACAAATTTCGATCCTACCTTGTGTGCTCCAAGGTGGTGGTATACACGGATCATGCGGCTATCAAGTACCTCATGACAAAGAAGGATGCCAAACCTCGGTTAATTAGGCGGATCCTTCTCCTTATTGAGATCAAAGACAAGAAGGGCACCGAAAATTCGGTTGCCGATCACCTTTCTCGCCTTCCTATGGAGGTTTCACAAGGTTTGGAACCTCCCATCAATGATTCTCTACAAGATGATTTCATCTATGCCTTGAAGGCCATGTATGCTCCTTGGTTTGAGGATTTTTCTAATTTTCATGCGAGTGGAGTCATACCACGATGATCTTAAGCGCCAACAAAAGCGGAGGTTCATGCATGAGGCTAAGCAATATGTATGGGAGGACCCATACTTGTTGAAGAGGGGGTGGATGGTATTTATCGAAGGTGTCTCCCAGATGATGAGATTGAGGATGTAACAGGGATGTGCCATTCATCCCCATGTGGTGGTCATATGGGAGCCGACAAAACCGTGGCAAAGATTTTGCAATGTGGATTATTTTGGCCTAGCATGTTCAAGGCTTGTGATCGGTGCCAAAGAGTTAGCAATATCTCAAAGAGGCATGAACTACCCCTCACAAGCATCTTGGAGTTGGAAGTTTTTGATGTCTAGGGGATTGATTTCATGGGTCCCTTTCCCTCCTCCCTTGGTAATCGCTACATCTTGGTAGCGGTTGATTATGTTTCTAAATTGGTTGAAGCAATCACCTCCCCTACAAATAATGCCAAGGAAGTTGTCAAGCTATAAGAAGGTGATCTTTCCCCGTTTCGGAGTTCCAAGAGTCATTATTAGTGATAGGGATCACACTTCGCCAAGAAATCATTCAAAACCCTTCTTGTTAAGTATGGGGTGCATCATAAAATGGGTCTCTCTTATCACCCTCAATCTAGTGGTCAAGCGGAGATATCGAATAGAGAGATCAAGCTTATCTTGCAGAAGACGGTGAACCGATCTCGAAAGGATTGGTCTTCTAAGTTAGATGATGCATTGTGGGCCTACCGCACAGCCTACAAAACCCCTATTGGCACGACACCATAAAAATTTATATATGGGAAATCGTGTCATTTGCCCGTGGAATTGGAGCGCAAAGCTTATTGGGCCATCAAGGCTTTGAATTTTGACCTTCAAGCTTCGGGCGGGAGGCAACCCATTTTTCTCACTTATCTATAATTCTTTCTTCTCCTTTTAATTTTGATTCTCTTGGAATGATGGCTTTTCACATATTATAGTGACTTTTGAATTACTTATTGTGGTGATTTTGTGATTTGTGTATGTTTATGATTGATTTGGAGAACTTTGGAGCAAAGAGAGGCGGAGGAGAAAGAAATAAAATGGGCCAAACAAGCTGACTCGAGCGCCCGGGTGCGTGAACTCGCCCGGGTCACTCTTGACTCAAAAAAATTGCAAACTGATCAACGGACCCGCCCGGTTGCATGACCCGAGCACCTGGGTGTGTGGACCCGCCCGAGTCGAGTCCGGGTAGAAAACAACAAACAACAATAGCGGTGTAACCCGTCCGGGTCTGGGACGAACCAAGGGCTCGGGTGTGGTGACCCGCTCGGGTCGGGTGAGCAGTTTGCAATGTTAAGTGAACCGATTTTTTTCTTCTAAGTTTTCATTCTCTTCACCCTTCCTTCATCGTCAACCTCTCATCTCTCTCAAACCCTATTCAAACTCAAACCTTAACTTCACAAAACTTAATCAAATCACTTATCTCACCACTCAAAAACTTGAAATCCCTCACAAATCTTCATCCTCATCAACTTTCTTCTATAAATTTCAACTTTTTCTTCCTCAAAAACCCATTTCCACCATTCCTCACCATTTTCTCTCTCCTCAAAAATTTTACCATAACTCTCAAATTTATCCTTTTCCACTCAAATTTTTTCACAAATTCTTTCCCCTTCCATTTCTCTCATAAAAAACTCAAAAAAACAAAAAACAAAAATTCACTTTTTCCCACCCACCACACCTAGTTACGAGATTTTCAAATTTTTGAGCAACAAGAAGTTCAAAGCATGGAGAGTATCGGAGGCAATCAAAGCCGAGTAGACAAGCGGGGAGAAGCTAGCTCAAGCCGACAAGCGAAGGAAAACATCTTGGGGCTTAATACCCCAGTGAGGTTCATGATCCTAAATTTCCTTTCCTTAAATTTGATGGTTTAGAGCATTTCACTAGATTCCAAGCCATTAAGGCTAAATAATTTACCCCCATCCGCTTTGTTGATGAATCTATTTTATCATTATGGGGAATAAGGGGGGATGTTAATAATATTGCAAATGATTTACATTTGAGAAAAGTGTTAATGATGAGAAAGAAAACATTTAAATGCATAACACTCGAATTTCTTAGCTTTTTGGAAGTAACCGGAGAGAAACGACTTGCATGCTCAACTGGAGTCAAAGTCGTTCTTCATTTTATGTTAGGGAATCTTGCTCGTTCTGTGGCTATTGCCGATTTTGCGGAAATTTTTGATTTAAAAATTGAATCGAGCACCACTCCCTCGCCTTCTTTCAACCTTTATGATTGTTGGTGTAAGATAAGTGGGCCAAAAAGTTTTGAACCCAAAAATGCAAATAGCTCACTTATCCACCAACCTAGGCTCTGGGTACTTCCGTAAGTTTTTAGGGAACACCATTTTTTGAAGGAAAGATAACTTAAAAGTAAGTCAGTCTGAACTTACACCAGTGGAAAAAAGCTCATCTGATCCGGTCAAAACCGAGCTTACTAATCCGATTTTGGTCCGGATCGGGTAGGCTCGCAGCAGTTCACAATGATTAACTGATTCGGTCGGATCAGTTAATCATTTACCGCTGCTGTTTTGGGTGGAAAACGGAGCAGATAAGCAAGCTAACTGCTGCGATTTTGACCCAAAACCGCAGCGGTGGACCACCCCAAAAACCAAAAAAAAAAAATTTGTTTGCATTTTTTTTCATTATTTATCGATACAAAATCAATAGTATAATATCAATACTCATTTTATCAAGCATATTATGCTCAATTGAAGCATAAGAATAAATAATTAGATCCATAGAAATATTAGCAACTATAATTTTAACATCATACTCAATTAATAATTAGATACGTAGTTTATCCACAGCATCTAGGATCCAACCAACAGTTCCATCTCCTCCACATACAAGTATTTTAAAGTGCGGCACCTTTCGGAACATGTACAAGCCGACCTCAGGTCCTTGATTCGAGCCCAAGTCAATAACCTGCATAAGACAAAATCAAATCAACCAATCTAATAATATCTAATTAGATGAGATACATCCCCTCAATCAACCAAAAAAATATCAAAGCGATAAAAAACAGAAGACTGCAGGAAGTTGTACCAAAAAACTCTAATCTTAAAGGATGTGAAATTTATGTATTCCTAAAATGCATTTGTCATGCATTCTCACGACTAAAGATGCATACGCTATGCTGCAAATCTGCAATCTTCAAATGAATTGCAAAGCAGGTCGAGTGTGGATAGGAAATTTTGGAAGAAGTTATGGGCAATGAATATGAGGCCAAAGTGGAAAGTCTTTGTTTGGCGCATAATCATGAAAGCAATGGCATCAAATAGCAATCTCAAGAAAAAAAAATTGAATGTCAGTGAGCGGTTCTATCTATGCAAAGATGCAAAAGAGGATGAGGCTCATTTATTCAGAGATTGCCTAGTGACTGCTAGAATCTGGTGGGGATCATGGTTGGGTATCCAGGTGCGAGTACTAACCATGTTTCAATTAATTCTTTGGATTACCAACTTCATGCGAAGTTTTAGAAAGATGATGGGATACACGGTTCTCAAGTACAAAGTTTTTTTTGCATATATGTAGGCTATATGAAGGCATCGGAATCATGTGGTATTTCGTAATTGTAACCCAAATCCGTTGGAGATTCTGTGTATGGCAGAAGAGTTTTGGAAGGAGGAGGAAGGGAGGTTCAATTACCATGATGGGTGACATATAAATATGGATCAGCATGGTAGATCTCAAAAAGATCACGGTGGTTGCTTTTGGAAGGCGGCAGGATAAGTTGTGTAGGGTTAAAGTGGATGGAGCTTGGAAGAGGAATAGTAGAAAGGAATGTCCTTCAACAGGGATCGGATGGATGGGTGTGTTGGAGGATGGTCGGGAATTTAGGGGAAGTGACCAAGTCAAAGCTACATCAGCAATTCAATGTGAAGCACTAGCACTGCTAAGAGGATTGCGGGAACGATTGGCCCGTGGTAGCTCGGCCATTAGTGTGCTCACTGATTCAAGTTTGTTAGTACGTATGATATGAAGGAATCAATTCTCGTTCCACTTATTTAGCTTAGGGTATGACATAATTGCTTGTTTGAAGTTAGGAAGGTAGCTAGGGAAGTAGTTCAAGTTAATCATGATTTAGCTGTATCGGCTAGGAATGGTAATTTTGTGTAATGTTTTTCCATATACTTATGTCAAAAAAAAATGCATTTGTCACAACATATTTAAGTGAAACATGCATTAACTAGAAGACTACAAGAAGTGAAGTTTGCAGATGAGCAAGCTCTCACCGAACTCCTAAAATGCATTAACTAGAAGATGCATTAACTAGAAGACTGCATTAACTAGAACACTTGTAGGATTTTCTTATGTTGATGGTAATGTGCTATGTCACTCGGACCCAAGTACCAAATGCGAGTACATATTTAAGTGTTCTTTATTTATTCTGATATCAAGCCCATATTTGAGTGTGTATCGCATTAGTATTTCTTCTCTTTCCCTCCCTTTTACATATTTTGTTCTCTACTAATATGCAATTCCAGATAATTACAAAGCGACAGAAAGAAGTACATGATGCTTCTCCATTAATTAAGTTTCATTAGAAGTGACTCCTCTTCAAATAGAACAATAAAACGGCAACAAAGAAAACCAGTTAAAAGAAACTCCCAGCATATAGAGCAACAACTCAATAAGGAGCCAAAGGACTGAATGAAATCATGGAACACCTGAATTTTCAGCATTGACATGCATAGTTGCAAAACTTCTAGATTCCACGATGGTATATATCATCTCTTTACTTCTTAATATGAAGTGTTTAGAATCATGACCATGAGCTTGCATCCAAATAAAATCATAATGAAGAACAATTAAGCTTTTGGCTAAGACAAGTTTATGCAACATAGTTTCTTTAGTTTCAAATATTACTCTCACAACACTAACCATTAAAGGGAATTCAATAACAAATCAAGGTTATACAATAATTTTCATCAAACTAACTCAATCTACCATTAAAGGGAATTTAATAACAAATCAAGGTTATACAATAATTTTCATCAAACTAACTCAATCTACCACAATATAAATGTCCTAGTTTGCTTTATTTGCTTCTCATTGACATGCAATCATGGACATTCTTCTATTATAACATAATAGTTCGTACTATATATAAGACTTGGTCATACCTGGCTTCCGGTAGAGAAGCTAGACCAGTAGATTCCTCACCTAGAAAAATTGAAGATAGGACATGCTCCTGGTAGGCTGGTACTATCAATAAACAAATTGTAGACTAGAGGCCGTCTTGTCGAACTTCAAACTTCTGCTCCAAAAGTTCATCTGAGACCCAGAAAGATCAGACACTATAGTTTCATTTTGAAAAAGTGTTCTATGCAAAATTAAAAAATCATCATCCAAATTAAACCTAGCTACAAATTATCGGAAAATTCATCATTCTATAGAGAGAAAGATTACAGTTATAGTTATAATATTTAAGCATCAAAACAACATGCCAAAGCAAAGTATCATAATTATAAAGCCATCAAAACAACTGAACCTTCAACAAAGAGCTCAGAAGCTCCTTTAGAGCGTACGCGACGGGGATTCCATCAATGGAAAAAATAGTGAGGATGGAATCAGCAGCAGAGCAGAGAAATGCGTTTGATATTACCTTCCCAAAGGAGGAATCTAAGACTAGTGCAAGGACACCATGTGGTATAAGGAGCATTTTCCTGTTCATATTCGTTTACAACAAAGATCATCTTCAAATCCATTTCTATTAGAAGAAGTCGTGAATGAACTTAGCATAATAATCCAAGGAACCCTGCCATGATGAATATTATTTCCAGATAACATGAGCCTGGTGGATGATACAAGTGAAGGTGTTGACGAGGTAATCATACTAAAGAGAAGGGAAAATATGACACATGACAGGTTAAAAAGAAAAGATTATACCTTGCAAATAGGGTTAACCAAATCTCGAGCATTTAGAAACACGCCCAGCTATCACATTGATCGCCTTTACTAGACAAAACAGGCTGGCTCTCACCTTCAACAAGGCTATCCGCTAAGAACTTGCATTGTTCACAATATAACTGCGAAACAAAAAGATAGCCACAACACAATTAAGGAATCTAGTTTAAAGCTGAAAACCTGATGTAATGAACTAATAACTACATTAAGGCAGTACCACTCACTTCCTCTTGATCAGAACAAGCAAATAAAGAAAGAAACCTGTTCGAGAATATTTTCCTCCAAGAGATTGTTGTTGCTGAGAAAATTAAGGACTTGGTGACAAATCAATTTTGCTCAGTGCGGAAGCTTTTCCATCTCTGAGAACCGGAGAGAAAGAGAATGGTCTCAATGTTTCTTCCTGGAAAATCGCCATACATTAGACAGGGAAAAAACTAAGAAGGGTTTTTTAAGGGCAGTATGATAATCATAATTCCAACAGTAAATTCCCAATTCGATAGATAACAGTGCAACGAAAATTCCTCAACATAATGAAAAACAGCAATTGAAAGTGCAACGAAAATCGATCATAATCAGATTTAAGAGCAAGGCCTTTGAAAGAGTAAATCTTAGCCAATTCAAGGAATGCAGAGGCTAATTAAGGTTGTGAATCTGATGAATTTAAGGCCTCAAACTTTGAAATTAGGGATTCAAGAAGAAACATTACAGCGTCCAAGTCTCCAGAAAACCTAGTTATAATCAGAAAATCAATTTAGAAAACCTAGTTATAGTCAATTTCAAGAAAACCTCGTTATAATCAATTTCAAGAAACCTAGTTATAATCAATTTCACTTACTCTCATTAATTTAGAAAAGCTCCATTATTTGCTTGAGCATAAGCATGAGAACAAAAACTTGCTTACAAAGTTGAAAAGTGTTCAAAATTCCAGATTTTGGAGAGTGTTAATCGTCATCTTCAATCTCTAGATAGGAATAACCAAGATATAGAGCAAGATAACCCAGAACATATATCCAACAACAAAATTACCAATTACTAGGTTGGATGAACTTTTGTCATTACCGTTAGATAGGGAGGTTTTCCGCCAATTGCATGCTTTTTGGAAGTTATGTGAACTGAAGCACCCATTTTCCCCCTGATAAATTTAGAAGATTAACACAAACCAAGAAACTAGTACTTCCTCCGTTTCAAATTAAATGCAATAAAGAGGTATTATTTGTGAGATATAAAATATTCATTTGTTGCATTTAATTCGAAACGGAGGAAGTATAAGAGATATCAAACATGTGGGATAAAATAGAGCAAAAGAGTGCAAATTTAATAATTAGACCCACGCTTTTCAAAAGGAGAAACTGAATACACCACTTCACAATCGAATTATCATCACTTCCATCCATTCTAGGGCCAGTATCAAATACGGAAACTTTATCCTCGTAAACCTCAACACTGCAAAAAAATTTCTCTCCCAATTAACCAAATAAGTTAACTATGAGAATTCCATTATGCATGCATTTACTGATTCTAACTAGTAGCTAGTACCCTATATTGCAGAAAGGTTAACAAGTGAGTTTACAGCAGCAGAGGGAGACTTAAATAAGAAATCATAACTGATAACAGATATATTATGTAACATCAATAACATCGAAAATGATATTATATCTCCAATTTGAAGAAAACCTAGTTATAATCAGAAAAAAAAAAAAAATCAATTTGGATGAGTAGAAATCAGTTTCATAAGTAATAATCACATCAATTAAGTAAATTCAATTGAAGCTTAGAAAGTCTAATACATTAGTCAGTAGATTATTAGTTTTGTTTTCATAGCAATTGAAATTTGTAAATTGAATGAAATGAGAGAGTCCACTGTATTTGTTGGAGGAGAGAGAATTTGTGCGGAAACTTACGAAAAGTAAAACGAACCACTGAAGGTCGCGGAGGAGCTTCGACGATGCTCAATGAACCACAATTCCCAAACGTCTCCGTGGCCAGTGGATATGACGAGATGAATCCTCATTTCCTATCAATTTCGAAACAAAATAGATAATTTTATGCAACCAAAACAAAATCGGAAATTAAAGAAGAAATTGAAGACAAAATTGTGAAAATTAAACAAAACAACACCTACAAGATACGCTTTAGTTTAATGTGAATGAAATTCATTTTACTTGGAAGATTGGTAAAATAATCTTCTATTCAACTTTCAAACTGCCGCATCACCGAACTAAAAACAGGGCAACCAAACTATCTCATCGTAGAAGCCGCGGAGATCTGCACCTACCAAAGGCGGGATCCCCACGAGCTTGCCTCCTCCTCTTTCGCCCTTCCCCATCCTCCTCCCCAACCCCATCCCACCCATGTTCCCGACAATGCCCCTATCTATGCTCATATATATAGGCGGTTTGATAGTTTCGAACAAAGATTAATCACCTTCCAACAAGAGATGCGAGAGAGTTTTCCCCCCATCTTGCAATTTTTTCATGATAACAACATGGTCCCTCCCGACATCCCCTACCCCTCTTATATGCAACCCACTCCTCCCCCCGAGGGGGAGGATGACCTAGACCCTTGAGTTGGTCTCTCTCTACCCATCCTCCCTCCCCAAATTTTCTTCCTTTTACACCGAGGACGGTGTTTGGTTGGCTTGGGGGGTATTTTGATTATTTGGGTGGTTTACTTTTCGAGGTAGGTGTTAGGAGATCCTTTTTACTATTGGGTAGGTGTTAGGAGATCCTTGTTACTATTTTCTATTAAATTGTTGTTTGTGATTGTGGTTATGCTTGGTGAATGGGCCAATGCTTGTTAATATGTGTTATGTCATGATTCCATTTTTCTTATTTATTTATTTTCTTAGTTTTTAAGAAAAAGAAAAAAAATCATATATTTTAAAATGCCCAAAAACAATTTTCTTTCCTTTTTCATCTTCTTTCTTTGTTTTAGCTTTCTTTCTTTTCCTTTTCTTTTCCTTCTTTTTCAATCTTTGTTTTTAGTTCTAAAAAAAATTAAAGAAAGGAAAAAAATTTGAAAAAAAACAAAAATAACAAAAAAAATATGAAAAACAAAAAGAACTTTTAGCTTTGAATAAAGTTTTGATTTCCTTGCCCAAGGAAGATGCTAGTTAATAATATGTGTGGATTCCTTGCTTTGATTTTGAGTATATGTTTAGAGGCTCCTTTTGGAAGAGTGTGAGCTTGGGTTGTGGTGCTTTAGGAGGTGATTAATCCCGATTGCATTAGAATCAACCAAAATGAAACAAATGAATGCTCAATTGGATGTCTAGTCTTGAATCTTGACTATGTTGCTCATGCTTGGATAATTTTAGCTTCAAATTTGCGGTCCCTAGTGTCCCTAGATATGCTCATCATGTCTCCAAACAAAGCTCTGTAAGAAGCTTAGTTTTTACTTCTTTTCGTTTGTAATAAGTGGTACAAAAAGGCATAAGTTCTCATGTTTTTCTTTAGTGAATAGTTACTCCTCATTTGTATAGCAAAAATTCCCGTAATAAAGGAAAAAGACAAAGCCAAAAAAAGTCAAAAAAGGCGTGAAAAATGAAGAAAAACGAACAGCAAAAAGAATAGAAGAATTTCAATAAAAGAGGTCAATTTGTGGATGCCTCTCACACTTAGTTCTATTTTTCTAAAGTTTTGAGTAGAGTGGAGACTAAGGCCTATTTGTGTGTCTATGGATGGTGGACTAGTGGTTTGAGCTTCTATAACACTTCAAGAACCCTAAGTCTTTTGGACAGCTAGGTGTTCTCTAATGCACGAGTAAAAAGTCTAATTAGGTGTCCTATTGCAATCTTGATTGATTTCTTTCTCTACCCATAACCTATGAGTACACTTGAAAATTAGTTGTCTTGAAAGTTGCTATATATCCTTGCTTGTGAACCATTTCATTGATAGTTGATTTGGGCATTAATTTTGAGTTTCATTGAATAAATGGTTGATGAAAAACTAGAGTTGTGGGTTTGAAAACTCTTTGGAAACCCTCGCGAGATCCCACTCGCCCTCTAGAGCAATCTAGGGGTTTAAAGAGCTTATTGCATGTGCTAAATGTAATCGAGATTCCTACGAAAATCTGTTAGTGTAAATTCTTTATTTTTCCCCTCTTTTTCCTTTTTCTTCCTTCTTCATTTTGTTTTCAAATAAATTTCGATTTTTTCACCATATACTCTTAATATTTCAGAAATTTACCATATACCCCTGAGTTTTCAAAACTGTACATCATGTACCCTTTTTGCTAACGGGTGTTAACTTGCCGTTACTTTTAACCCTAATTCTAACCCCTAACCCTAATGCCTAATTAACCTAACCCCCAAACACTAACCCTAATTAACCAACCCTAACAAGTTACCCTCCCCTGCCATCCCCCAACCCAGCCCCCCACCCCCACCTCCTCCCCCCTGCTAGCCCCCAAACCCGGCCCCCACCCCCCACCCCCCCACCCCCTCCCCTATGCCCCCCTCTACCACCACCCCCCACCCCCCCCCTCCCCCCCCCGAGTCCACTCGTAACCCCTCACCCCCACCCCCTTCCTTCCCTCGCTCCCCTTCCCGCAAGAAGAACAACCCCCGCACCCCCCTTCCTCCCTCGCCCCTCCCCGCAGCGGTGCGGCCTAGCCCCGAACTTTGTTGGTGGTGGAGAAATCGAAGGGGAGGAATCGACTAAGAATTTTAGGGAAACGCATAACATTTGCTGACATGATTTCGCCCCCCCCCTACCATTCGATTTCGACGGTGTTTCTCTCTCTCCGGCATAGACTCGGTGGCAAAAACTCGAACATTCGATTTCGCCAGGCAAAGACCGGAATAAATAAACGCCACATCCCACCCTAAGTCCCGAAGATCGGGCGTTCGTCGATTTCACCATGCGGCGTGGACGAAGATCCGAGCAAGCAATGAAGATCGACGGGGAGGGGGGTTTGGGGAAATCAACGGGGAGGAGGGTTGGGGAAATCGACTGGGGATGAGGGTTGGGGAAATCGATGGGGAGGGGGTGGGAGCGGTGGAGAGGGAGAGGGAGGGGGGAGCCGGTGGAGGAGGGGGGGGATGGGTGTTGCGCCGGTGGAGGGGAGGGGGGGGATGGGGAGGGGCGGGTTAGGTTTAGTGGATGGGTTTGTTGGAGGGGGTTTGGGTTAGGGTTTAGATTAAGGTTTACATATTAGGGTTAGGGCTTAATGATAGCAAAATCGTAAATAAAGTTAACAGTCTGTTAACGGCGGTTAGAAAAAGGGCATCTGGTGAACGTTTTCGAAAACTGAGGGGTATATGGTGAATATCTGAAACATTAAGGGTATATGGTGAATTTTTCAATTTGTCGAAGGTATATGGTGAAAAAATCGAATAAATTTTCATTCTCCTACTTGTGTTTTATCCTATTTTGCTTGAGGACAAGCAAAGATCTAGCTTGGGGGAGTTTGATGATTGTTTTATACATGCTTTTGATTAGTTTTCAATAGCTTTTATGATAGCTTTTAGACTAGATTAGGCTAAATTGCTTTATTTTCCTTCTTTTTGTGCAACACTTCATCCTTTGTTAATTCTCTTTCTTTGGGTGCTTGGTTTGATTTCAGGATTTAAGAGCATTCTTGGAGGACCTTTGCACAATCAAGGCAAATCATTGAAGAAATGGAGCACCAAGCGGCTCGAAAGAAGAGAAGAAAGAGAGAAGGGTGCTGACCCGAGGGCCCGGGTCAGCCCAACCAGCAAGCCATTTGGATTCTGATAGCGCGACTCGCCCTGGTCTGCTGACCCGAGGGCTCGGGTTCACAGACCCGCCCGGGTTAGTTATTTTGGTGAAACCAGTTTGGCTCCTGGTCAGTGGACCCGCCCTAGTCGTTAGCGACCCGCTCGGGTCAAGCCACCCGAGCACTCGGGTCGGGTCACCCGTCCGGGTCGGGGTATTTTCCAGAAATGTTTTTCGACTTTGATGCTTTTGTACGGGGGCTTTTATGTAATTAACTCTATTTTATTTTTAGGACTATATAAGATGGACTACTCTTGTTTTAGGTTAAGCAATTTTATTTTCAGATTAGAGAGATTAATTCTTGTTTTAGCATTCAAACTCTAGAACCCTAGGAGAGAGAAGTTGATGTTGGAAGATTTTGAACTCCATTTTCACCATTTATTAAAAGTTGGTAATTTCTTGTTTATTTCTTCTTTCCTTTCCTTAATCTTGTTTATTGTGATTGTTTTGTTGCTTAGATCTTGTTTATTAATTGTTGATCTTCCCTTTTTCTCTTTCCTCCATAGTTGCTCAAGCCATGAGAATAGGTCATGAGTGACTAATCAAGCTCCTCTAATTAACTCGAGAGAGAGAGTAACTAGAGTTCCCATTTGCATGATTTTTCCCCTTGTGATCCCCCATTTGTTTCCCCTTGGCTTTGATGATTGGACTCTTGGATTGAGTGTTGGTGAATCCCCTAATCCCCAAGTTCTTTTACCCTTATTTTATCTCCTTTACTTACTTGTTGATTTACCTTGCAAATTTCCTAGTTTATTTAAACTTTAGAATCATTGCTAAACTAAAAAAAAAAAAAAAACCCAAAAATTGATTTAGCTCATTGTAATTTGCTAATTAACCCTTGATTAACCATACTTTCTTGTGGCCCATCAAATTTTGGCGCCGTTGCCGTGGAGGTAGCGGTTAATATTAGCTAATTAGCGGTTAAATCCAAACCTACATTCTCCTAACAAGTCGATTTCTTTTCACTCTAACTCAACAATATCCCTAGACATCTTGCATTAACCTAGTCGTCCCTCCTTTTCTCCTTCCTTTGTTTGTATTTAAATCTCGAATTACAACAGACAATTTTAAAAAATAACCTATAGTCTTACTGAATAGATTAAACTAGTTTCTAAATTGATAAAATAATGAGATTACTAAATGGATTAAACTAGTCACTAAATAGATTAAACTGTTCACTAAATAGATTAAATTATCACTATATTCAGATAGGTAGTCCGTTCTCTTCTTATTATTGAACTTGGACCATTGCCTAAGTTTAAATCAAAAGTAGGCAGTCTCTTACAAGACCAATTGATATTTATTAGGTTGATTATATTGAATTTCATTTCCAGATAAATTTCTTAAGTAGTAAGCGGTAAGGCTTTGGGAAACTCAAAACATGCAAGACCAAGAAGGCCTAAGCTGGACCCGACATGAAGCAGAGGATTGGCCTGGTGGTGGCCAACCCCGAATTGTTAGGGCATATTCGAGCCTTAGGCCTCAACCCTGAGATAGGGTGGGCTCAGCCAAATTCTTGTACCCAAAAAAAAAAATCTAGGAAATTTGACCTTTTTCTGATACATAACATTTGTAAAATTGTGTGTTAAGAGATCATATTGATAACCCAAAAACAAAATCAAGAAATCTTAGCCGTGACCAGCTCTTAGTAATCATAAAATCTACACTATTACATTATCATACCTAGCAACAAAATCAAAATGAGCTAGAGGTACAACACGAAATTCGATAAAAGCAGCAAAAAAAATCAAGATAATAATTGATGATAAATTCCCACTAAAGCAAGGGGTATGCTAACATTGAAAAGATGCAACCAGAGTGCAAAAATTCCCTCTAGCTGTCGATGATAGAGTTGTTTATTCATAAACTAATCTGCCTTTTCAGAAAGAAAAAAAAAATCCTATACCCACAACATTATCTTTGTTAAAGAATGCAAACTATATATTTACCCTCAATAATATTTTCCTCCCCCCCCCTCCTCTTTTTCCCAAATTCACCAGGCCCCCCACCACCAATTTCGCGACACCATCCTTCCGCAGCTTGACCTGGACCCCCCCGCACACCCCATATAATTTTAAAAAAGGAACAGGGCCGGGGGCCCCCAAATTTTTTAAAAAAAAAAAAATTTTTTTTTTAATCAAAAAAAAATATTTTTTTTTTTTGTTTTTTTTTTTTTTTTTTAAATTTATTTTTTTTTATTAAAAAAAAAAATAAAAAAAATTAAAAAAAAAATTTAAAAAAAAAAAAAAAAAAAATAATTTTTTTTTATATTTAATTAAAATTTTTATAAAAAAAAAAAATTTTATAAATTAATAAATTTAAAAATAAAAAAAAAAAAAAAAAAAAAAAAAAAAAAAAAAAAAAAAAAAAAAAAAATAAAAAAAATAAAAAAAAAAAAAAAAAAAAAAAAAAAAATAAAAAAAAAAAAAAAAAAAAAAAAAAAAAAAAAAAAAAAAAAAAAAAAAAAAAAAAAAAAAAAAAAAAAAAAAAAAAAAAAAAAAAAAAAAAAAAAAAAAAAAAAAAAAAAAAAAAAAAAAAAAAAAAAAAAAAAAAAAAAAAAAAAAAAAAAAAAAAAAAAAAAAAAAAAAAAAAAAAAAAAAAATCTGCTCATTTGTACAACTTATCCAAGAACTGGCACTTTCGATGAAATCCCCAGCCAGGGTTGCTCTGCATCACAGAATAATTCAATATTACTAATACAATTTGAAATCGCATTTCCAGAAGAAAATTACGCAGTAGATGGCACCATCAAAGTGATACTCCCTCATTGGTCTCAATTAGTACTTTATTAATATTCAATCGTTATAATTTTTACTAATATATAATGAAAGATATTTAAGTTTAAAGAAGTACATTGGACAAAACATGAATAGTGGACCCAGGTGCACAGTGAGTTGTGTGAACCTAGTACCGAACAACGACAAGTTGTTTATAAAACACTAAGAGTATCCATACCCATTGAAAAGTGATAACTTTGGCTACTGTAGCTTATAAATAGTGCGCTGACTATTTTGCCCTTGCAACCTTGTACAATTGGTGCTTTACCCTTAATTTGCCTGGTGTCTCTTTTGGTTGCATTGCATCCCACAGCTAGAGCCAATTTATACTCTTACGTTCTTTAGCGCGGGTTATTGTTGGCGGCAATCCACACTGACCATATCACCCTCTCCTACCTCTTCTTTTCTTTCTCTTTCCTCCGGGTTTTCCTCCATCTTCATGACTTCATCATCATCTCTAACCTAGATAATCCCCCTTCATTTTCTCTCTCCTCTTTTCTCCCATTTTTACTTTTTTTTTTTTCAAGGGGACTCCCATTTTTACTTCATTTCTCTTCACTTGTTGATTTATTGCTTAATGTTGCATTGTTCTTCGTTACAACAAGATATCTACATGGAAGTGATGGTAAGAAAAGCTTGTCGATATTGATGATTTTCTACTCTTACTTTCTCATGCAAAGTTTGGTTTGTTGTTATTATCCTCCTTTTTATCGACAGTAATAGGAGTTTTACTATTAACTTCAATCACATATTCTTGGAAAGCTGAATTATACTCTATATTTCTGGCTATCTTTTTGTTTGAAATTAAAGCATGTTGAGTAACTTAATTCTTGTAAAAGTTCTGATAAATTCATTGGAGCTCCGAAATATTGCTCTCAATCGATTAAGCTCAAATGATACTGTAATTTTCTTTCTATTTTGTCTAACTTGAAATATGTTGTTGTTTGTTTCCGTAGTTATTTATCATGAGTGATTTCGCATGGAATTAGTGGTGGAGATATTAAAAAAAGCTTCAAGATACTGTTTTTATACTTGTAATGGCTTGATAATGCAAACAAAAAAGGTATCCAACAATTTCAACTTCAATTTGAATTTTCAAAAGTTTCATTCTTTCTTAATTTGACAATGCTTTTTCTTTGAAGAGTTTGACTGGAACTATAGGATTGAGCCAGGCCAAAGTTGATGAGATATGTGAAGCTGCTGAGAAGATTGTGGTAAGCTCCCTGCCTAATTTCTCAACTATAGAGTTATGAAAATAATCAACTATACGAGTTTGTGCTCTCTGATTTTTCCAGAATTTTGGCTACTTTACTGGAAGTGATGATCTCCTAAAGTAATACTCCCTCCGTCCCATAATATAGTGCTTGTTTCTTTTTTACACGGTCTCCAAGACGTAACTTTGACCTTTAATATCTTCAATTCCGTATTAATAAAAAATACAAAAAGTTGATATTATGAAACTACACATTGAGACGAATCTAACAAGATCCCACATGAATATGGTTTTTTATATATACAAATGAGAATATTCGGTCAAAGATTTTAAAGTTTGACCCACCAAAAATGAAGTAGGCACCATATTATGGGACGGAGGGAGTATAAGTTAATGATTATTGAAAAATTCATGAATACATTTTTCAATAGCCATAACTTTTAGTGACAGGAAATGAGTCACTCCACCAGAATTAGATTTTTGCGTGGTTATGATTAGGGATGCAAGTGGGGCGGGTCAAGTAAGAGACCCGCCCCATCCCCGCCCCAATGGGGCGGGGATGGATCCTAGTTTGGTGGGTAGTGGGGCGGGGATGGGGATGAAAGTTATACCCGCCATGGGTGATGGGGCGGGGGTGGATTTTAAGTTGTACCCGCCCCATCCCCGCCCCGCTCCGCTCCGCCCCATCCCCACTCACTCTACATCTTACCCACTTAAAATATTAAATTTTCAACGAATTACAAGTCTATAACACTCTTTAATAGTTTTTCTAGCGGTATATATTTTTTGTTATTATTATTTAAAATTATATATGGTATATGATTATTATTTAGTGAGTTTCAAATGAAAATTAAGTGAATGGTGGGGCGGGGAAGGTGGGGATTTGGTGGGGATGGATACCCAAGTGGGTGATGGGGCGGGGATGGTTTTAATTGTGTACATGGCGGGCGGGGATGGGGATGAGTTCCGGACCCACCGCGGGGGGGATGGGGATGGGGATGAAAAAGTGAAGTGGGGATGGGGATGAGAATGCCTCTTATGATATATTGAAATTTGTATGGTTGGATCTACCTCTTCATTGTGCGAAAATGCCTCTCCTCAACTTTCTAATGCAATGTTTAAAAAAAGGTATAAAAAAAAGGATGAAACGTGACCTTTGAAATGAAAAGTTAGAGCCTAACCATCAATACCACTATGAATTTGTTGTCTAATGTTTCAATAAAATATGATTTATAATATATGAAAAATTTGTATGGTTGGATCTACCTCTTCATTGCTTTCTGGTGCCAGAATTCAGGCATTTGAATAAAAAGCCGGAGATAGCTTTAGATTATGTTTTATTCTTCATTATGCTTGTAAATTATAATGCCCTGTAGCAATTTTGATTGGACCACTTCATTAAAGCTCTCTGAAATAGATCCTTATTTGTGCTTGTTACAAATCAGGGAGAAACCAGATAATAATTTTAGGGGGGGCAAAGTTTTATGAATTTTTATTAAGAGGGACCAAGTAAAAATATTTTACCTATTAGAAACGTGCACTTCACATTAGGTTTGTTGAATAGGATCATCAATTCAGTGACTATATATGTAATTTGGACTCTGAACATTGGTTAATGAAATTTATATGGCATGCAGTATGAATGACTCGGTCATGGTTGATTTCCAAGGTGAAACTGACCACTTGAGGTAAATTTATATAGCTGGTTTTTAAAAGATTGTGAGGTTTATTTTGAGTGTCATGTTGATTAATGATTCTCAATGTCTTATTGATACAATTTTTTTAAATGAGATGTGGTGGTTACATTTTTGAATATTAGTGATTTATTGCGTTTTTGCAAATTTCAAATCCGAATTGCTTGCTCTCTCTGTGCTGGGGGATTTGTTTAGGATTTTCCCGAATTTCAAATATTTGAGCTGGTATTTGGTTAAAAAAAAATTATGGGAAACGTTTAATATGCAGTTAGATTAGTATTTCCTCTTGGCTGTGAGGCGAAGACTATCCCTTGTGGTGCACTTGGTACCAAAGATCCTATAAACTAAGGTGGCTATGGTGTGGAGCTTCCCTTGAAAAATAAGAGAGGTGCATGCCTTCAGTAGCGTTTGTCCCCAAAAATATTGAAGGAAATAAGATAAAGATAGAAGATATAAGAGAGTACAAGGGCAGTTCATCATCTCTTACTATATACCGTACTAGGTAACCCTTAGTTGCGTTTACATGGCATCCCAGAATAAGTGAAGCAAAGTCGTGTTCTGGTGCAATTTCTTTGTTGTAGGAAAACTTTTGTGGTGTTTTTAGGACTTTTAAGATATTGAATGTTTGGTTCAGAAATTTCTTCATCTATCCTTGAATAAAGATGGTCAAGCTCATGGCATTTACCTGACTACTTAATAGTACCCATTAGATGGTACTACATTTGTTTAATACCATGGTCACTTTTCTGTGATGATTGCTATTCTCCAAATCTCAGTTACTAAAGCAAAATAAGAGTAGTCAAGAGATATGTTTCCAAAGGCTTTTGAGCAGGTAGTTTATACTTTATATTGATTATCTATATATCATGCATGCTTGGTATTTTGATGGATTTCTATTAACAATCATATGTGATTGTAGGAGGTCTCTGGATTATGATCTTAGAGAACTAATTCATCCAAAGGTAAGCTAAATCTGTAGTTGACAGTTCGGAGATCTTTTTTACCCCTATCTTTCTTTTCTTGTTTGTTTTCTTTTCAGGGGGTGGGGAGGGGGTCTGTGCAGCACCTCTTCTCTTAGAGTAATTTTTTAATTTGTCATGCCATGGTCAGATGTTAATGATCTGGTTTTGGGTTGTCTTGAATTCTCAAACTTACTGTTGCTTGATTTAAATCCTTGCATGATTTCAGATTTCAGCCCAAAAATTACAGTATGGCTTGAAAAATATATTCAGGCTCGAGGTGTTGCGTGAAATAAGGCTGTGTGGTATTCAATAAGAATATAACTTTTTGGTATGATAGTTTGCTGGCTATTCTCGAGAAAAATATTTTGAAAAAGATTTGTTTTTGAGCTCGAGAGACTGTTATTAGAGGTGTCTTTGTGATGTTTGGTGTTTAGTCTCAATGTTTAGAAACAATTTTACAGTTCCATAGAGTTCTTAATACATGGCTTATTCCCAGGATGTGTGGGTCCACCCTCGCTGATTTATTCATGAGCACCGACTTGGTAAGTGATGTTCGGTCAATGGTGACCTTGGTAATTTTGCCTCTGTTGAGCTATTATCTCACTTGCCTTTTTGGTGAGTGGATTAAAAATAAACAAAGGTAGAATTATATGTAGCCGTGTTACCTAAATGTAAACATCTACATTTTGTGTCTAAGAGAGCAGCATGGTTAAGTTATATCATCCTCATTATAATCTTCAAAATTTGCTTCATTTGATTTCATAATCATACTTTTAACCGTACTAAAAAAAAAGTTCCATCTATGAAGTGATGCTTTGTTAAGTCTTTGGTCTAGACCAGCGCGTGCAAGAATGGTTTTTTATTTTTATTTTTATTTTTTGAGTAGGAAAGGGATGATATCATTAATGATAAAACATTATATGATTACAAATAACATAAACTCGAAAAACAATACAAGTAATATCAACCCGCGAATTAATAGCTCCACTGACGAACTGCTCTGATATCCTATAATTAGATGTTTGGAATATATCCACCTTATCGGATATCCCATTTGGTATAGTCTTTGGATTGATCGGGCATGATTGATTTCCGAGGGTAACATCCCGAACCCGATTAGAAACAATACACGACCACAAACTCGAAACTAACAAACCCACCGAGAAAAGGCGACGAACACACCCCAATAAACAGGGGACTAAAGCCAACACAACAGTGGGACTTATTCCAATCCAAAAAACCACCAAACGCCGCTGTCGATAGTTGTCACTTCAGCACAATTGCATCCCCGATAAACTGCCTGGCCAACAGGTTAATGAACCTCGACATACTAAAACTACAAGGGAAAGGGAAGGGGAAGCCCGACACACAACAACCTGGGGAAGGGGAAGGAAAGCCCAAAACACCAACTGAAACCAGTGGGGGGGAGGAAAAGGGGAGCCCAAACCAAATGACAACCGGGGAAAGGGGAGGGGGAAGCCCGACAACCGACTGGGGGAGGGGGAGGGGGGGGAGGGGAGGCCCAACACATAACGAGGGGAGGGGAGGACTGACGCAACCGTCGAAAGCAGGGGAGGGGGAGATGTGGGCTAGCGGCGTGAACGAACAACCAAACGACAGCCTTAGCAGCGAACACCGGAGAATGAGAACGAAACGGGTTCGACAGCCACCGAGGGAGCGCCGGAGCGGCTCCGGGGCTCGTCGAACCCTAGGGGAGGCGGCGTTGAAGAGGGGAACCAGTAAATCGCCTTCTTAGGGTTTTTAAGAAAGAATTTGTAATTTGTATTCAATCGTCAGTTCAGTGTTCACTCGTTTAGGATCATGTGTTGATTTAATTGAAAGTGACTCATTTGAGCTGCAAATTCAAGTGTGGCCATACAAGCATAAAGAATAAGAGATATTTACTGGTGGCTTTTTCCATATTATGGAGCTTCATTTTTGTACTCTCAAAGGTCCTTTGCATATTATATACTACTTTCTAAATTTTAAGGATAAATTTCATAGAACTACCTTTTATAACAAAAAAAAAATTCAAAAAACTACCTTATAATTTTTTTTTTCAAAAAACTACCTTATAAAACAAAACTCGTTTCAAACGACCACCAATTGACAACATCCGTTAATTTTGACCGTTAACCGCTCCTTTGACCATCACATGTTGGTCACGTGAGTTCTGAACTCACGTGAGTCATGTTCTTAGATTTGTATTGGATTATTTTAGGGTTGAAATTGAGTTTTTGTTAGTTTTAATGAACTTACGTGACCATCATGTGATGGTCAAAGGAGGGGTTAACGGTCAAAATTAACGGATGTCGTCAATTGGTGGTCGTTTGAAACGGGTTTTGTTTTATAAGGTAGTTTTTTGAAATTTTTTTATTATAAAAGTAGTTCCATGAAATTTATCCAAATTTTAACTATATGCCAAAACTTTGAAGTGAAACTGATTATTGCCTATTTCTAATGGTTGCAGATGGCTGGTTTCTTTGGCTTCGGTATTCTTTACCTGTACCATAAGTAGAGCTCTTCTCCAGGCCATGTCATTAGGCCTAATGACACAGTTTAGATCTATGTATAAGATAAGATTATAACCCTTTAACCTTAAGTGTATTGGCGCAAATTCGATCAATGTTTAAGATTTATTGTTCATAATGCTTAGCACAATCTATTGGTCTAACTTTAGTTGTAGAAAACATTCACCCACTTGTGAATATGTTTGAATCTCATTGTATAGCAACTTCAAGAGTACCTGTTAGATGATACGATTAGACAAATATATTAGGAAGTTCAGTAAATAGTAAGATAAATCAGCAAGCCGATATAATTAGAATAAGATGAAGAGTAAATATTTACTAAGGTGCTCTGACACCGCAACAACTGCCCAGTGCCTACCAATTCGACTTCGCTACACAGAGTAAGCACCAGACCCTGTTTATTGTTGTCTTGCAGGTAGGTACTCAAAATCGTTAATTTCATTCTTACTCTCACTTCTGCCTTTGCTTTACCTTATCATGATTCTTTTTGACATTGGCTTATCATGATTTTAGTTATTCATAAGACTTTAGGATACCATTTAGATGAGGTGCCAACAGTTGTGGTATTAGTCTAGACCTGGTGTAGACGTGTAGTAAAGCTTTATATGAGCAATACCAAGTCACCAAGTTAGTACTTTGGTATTTAGTAAAGTTCTATAGGGAAATAGTCAAATCCTCAACATCTAAAAGAAGTATTTCTCCAAATGCATGCCCCATTTAGCAAGTATAGTACATATATACATATATATATATATATATATATATGAATAGGATCTTTAATGAGAAATGAGAATGGATTTTACGCACTATAACTTTAATGAAAAAAGTGCGTAACTCTAAGAACAAAAATTAAAAAAATAAAAATTTTTTATCAATTTTTTCGGGTATAACTTTAATAACAGTGGTAACTATTACCAATATATATATATATATATATATATATATATTTAATAATATATATTGTTATATATTATATATATATTATACTTTTAGGGCAACTTTATATATTTTAAGGGTAACTTTTACCAGTTTTAGGGTAACTAGATTATATTAAGGATAATTTTATGTATTTCAAGGGCAACTTTATATATTTTAAGGGTAACTTTTACCAGTTTGGGGTAACTATATTATATTAAGGATGACTTTGTATATTCCAAGGGCAACTTTATATATTATAAGAGTAACTTTTACCACTTTTAGGGTAACTTTGAGTATTATAACAGTAACTTTGACTGATATGCAATCAATCTTCTTGCAATTTTAATTTTCAAAATCTTTCGTTTCATGTGGTAATGTCTAGTTTTATGCTTTTGGCGTCCTCTTTGTTATTTTTATCTTGTTCATTATGGTATAGCATAATATGTGTTTTATTAGTTTCCCAAATATTGTTATTAGTTGTTGTTTTAGTTTTTTTAAAGCTATTTGTTACCTCCTCTCTCTCACATATCTTTGGCGAATTTCATACAACCTATTAGCTCAATTGGTAGAGCATTGTGTAATACACAACGATGTAGGTTCGAATCCTGCATAGGTTTAACTATAATCAAAGTTACACTAAAAGAAGTTACCCAAATATAAAAGTGGCTAAAAAAGTTACCCTTAAAATATATAAAGTTACCCTAAAAGTGCTAAAAGTTACCCTTGAACATATATATAAAGTTACCCTAAAAGTGCTAAAAGTTACCCTTTGAACATATATATAAAGTTACCCTAAAAGTGCTAAAAGTTACCCTTGAAGTATATATATAAAGTTACACTAAAATTGCTAAAAGTTACCCAAAAATTGCTAAAAGTTACCCTGTTTTCGGTTTTCGGATTAACGGTTGTTTTCGGCGGATCCTACCCCTATATATATATATATATATATATATATATATATATATATATATAGTGAGTTCATATAAGAATGCATACTTACATGAGAAATGAGAATGGATTTTACGCACTATAACTTTAATGAAAAAGTGACGTAACTCTAAAGAACAAAAATTAGAAGAAAAAAAAATTCGAAAACAATTTTTTTTTTTTTGGGATCGAATTATTTTCGAGGGTATAACTTTAATGAACAAGTGTTGTAACTCTAATCCAATCGTTGGTTGAGATTCATTCTTTTTTATGTAAGGAACTTCTCAGTCTGTCCCAATATATATATATATATATATATATATATATATATGTGGGTGGAATCCGCTGAAAACAACTCTTAATATGAAAACTGAAAACAAGGGTACCTTTTAACACTTTTAGGTAATTTTATATATTTGAAGGATAATTTTTAACACTTTTAGGGTAACTTTATATATTTGAAGGGTAACTTTTGTTAGTTTTTGGGTAACTTTTGCCAGTTTTGGGGTAACTTTATTATATTAAGGATAATTCTATATATTTCAAAGGCAACTTTATTTATTATAAGAGTAACTATTAGCAAGGGTAACTTTTACCACTTTTTGGGTAACTTTATTATGTTAAGACCTTAAGAGTAACTTTATATTTAAAGAGTAGCTTTGAATTTTTTAGGGTAACTTTTAGTATTATAAGAGTAACTTTAATTAGTTTTAGAGTAACTAATTACAGCTCTTGATACTTTTTTTTCCAATATTGCCACCTTCTTCCTCAACGTACATCTTCTTCCATTTTTTTTCCCAAACTTTGTGTGTTTCAACGACAATGGCAATGAAACTCAAGTCAAATATACCCATCAATTTATCAACAACCTGTTATCTTCCGTTTCCAATGCAAATTATCCATGTCAGACTTTGAAAATCAATTTACATCAACAACAGCAGCGTCCTTATGAGTGCGAGCAAAACACCTCTCATAAAACTAAATACACAAATCGAACTAAACACATTCGCACCAATCGCAACAACGAGAGGATCTGAATTGCAAGGAATAATAGAAGCTGGGGTACTCAAAAGGTTTGCGATGAGCGAAGATTATGATTGGATCTTTGGTTGAAGATGTCGGTGTTGATGATGGTGGTGCTCGGTGTTTTCCGCCTTTGATGAAGGAGGAGAGAGAAAAAAATGGAAAGGTTAAATTTAGGTTGGATCTTTAGAGGAGAGAGAGAAGGGGGTGGAGTTTCATGAGGAGAGAGGGGGTAGGAGTGGGTTAGAGAATGAATTGATGATATAGGCCGCACGATCCAAATCAACGGTCCAGATGTCTTGTTTTCAGTTTTTATATTAAGAGTTGTTTTCACAAGATCTTGTTCCTATATATATATATATATATATATATATATATATATATATATATATATATATATATATATATATATAAGTGAAGGGGGGAGGAAGATGGTGTCCCCTCTTGAAAAGTCTAATATACCCTTAATGAATTTAAATTGTCATATATATTAAATAATTTTTTCTTCTTCCTATTTGCCATTTATATTGAACAAGTTAATAATGGTATTAAATTTAAAATTTCAATCAAATATTAAATTAAGGAGAATGATTTCATCTTCTTACATATGTGTGGAAAACTCTGTTCAAATATTAAATTGACAATATAACATGATTGACACAATTAGAAGAAAAAATAAAAAATTGAATTTCATATTAATAATTATACTCATAATATTTTAAAACCTAAATGTTGATTATTCTGCGGTAATTTCTATTATATAAATCAAACTCTTTTCGACGATTGAATCAGATACACAAATTTTTCCAGTTTATTTGAGCACAAACTTTCTTCTACTGTCTATTTCTTTCTCTCGATAATCTATTTGAATAATAATGAACAAATAACTAAAAAACCAATGAAACATTGATTTAAGAAAAATATAGTTAAAAAAACCAATGAAACATTGATTTAAGAAAAATATAGTTAAAAAAAACCAATGAAACATTGATTAAGAAAAATATAGTTAAAAAATAATAATTATTATAAATGTATTTTCGAATCAATTTTTTTGTAGCATTGATGAATAACTAATTGAGAAAAACAAAAAAAGTTAATAGGACACGCACGCATAGCGTGCAAAAAATGCTAGTATATATATATATATGAGGCAACATGCCTTTTCAACATGCTAATTGAGGTAATTGGAAAGCGGGATATAAAACCAATTAAGTAAATACAAGGATTACGAAATTTTGTTGATCAAGTGATGCAATTTATATTAGTCACTAATAATATTTGGTCACAATATAACACAGGTAACAAAGTGATCCTACAACCAATTACTGTATTTGATATTTGACAATAATCTTTACCTAACCCATAAGGGCTAGGAACCTTTATCTCATATGGAATACTTGTCAGATTTTGAATGTTTGATAACACTTAAGATATTTATTATTATACACTTACCTTTGTTTAGGTAATAGAAGCCTTGATAAGTTGGGGAGTAAAGGATCCTAACTTGCCAAGGATGAGAATTAATCCCAAAACGTCTTGAAATCGGGAGAGAATATATTTACATGTTTTCATAGACTTAATATGTTACATTTTTGCACTTACCTAATCATCAATGGATACTTACAATTCAGTTTACCTATAACCTTTCTTCTAATGATAAGTGATTAATCACTCTCTTTAAATTCCTTTTTTTTATACTAAATGCAGGAACCACAATCCCAGATACGCCATATTGTGTAGTATTGTAAGAGAGTGCAAGTATACCCAAGTACTCTGTTTCCACTATTCGATCCATCTATTGGAATGTGGACTTTCGAATTGAAAAGATTAATCTGTGTTTGCTTTAATTTAATCTAATGTGTTCTTTTGTTCTTGCTTCAAACCATAATTTCAATCATTTGGCTTACAAAGTTATACCATTATTTTCATTTATAATATTTTACTACCTTGGGGACGGCGCCGACCAATAACTAGTTATAGCAAGTTGAACAAGAAGAACTCTAAGGTAGTCACAAAAGAACACGTGTTAAGCTTTAGGAAAAATTCAATAGACAACCAAAACAGGAAACTACCTACCACACTAATCAAAAAAAAGGAAAAGATCTCATATTAGGAACAAAGTATGAGAATCATGTGGGAGTCCAACAGTCGGAGCTCCCACCTCCTAACCTTATGGTTGGGTGTTCGAATCTCATCAATCCCAATAAGGGGAGTTTATGTAGATATTTGCTTCTGGGTATAAATTTCCAGTTTTCAGTCTCTGGAAGTTTCTTTATGGGTCGGGATCCCCCTTCTTACCCCCCAACTCATGAAGGCTGACCCTGCTTGGGCCAGTTAATTACCGAATAAAAAAAACAAAAAAAGGAACAAAGTATTAGTTTACCATTTTTTATTGTGTGTTACTTTCTCTCCAAATATGACTAACTTTTTCTTTTTAAAGGTTATCCCATGGTTAGTTAATTTCTCTTGAGATGTGAAGCATTACCTTTAAATTTTATTTTTCAACTAAAACCATATGTTGATAAATAACATGTCATAATAAAAAGAACATACAATTTTTTTTGTTGCTCAAAAAATACAATTCAAATATTAAGAACCTAGTTTCTAGGTGTAAAAAAAAATACATATAATTCAAAATCAAATAACATGTCTAATCTCCTTATATACAAAGAATATGGGACATAAAAAAAGTACATATTGTATGTGAAGATACAAATAAATTTAAAAGAACATACTTTCTAGGTAAAAAGAACACATACTTAAAAATAAATGAATATATTGTAACTCCATTTATAAAAAGATCGTGGGTCTAATTACAAAGAATATATTCTAAATGCATATAGAAATAAATAAAAATATATAATTGCTAGGAAAAAAGAACACATACTTTAAAACAAAAGAACGTTTCGTAACTCCATTTATAAAAGGAACACATGTCTTAAAAAATATTATATTGTAATGAAGATACAAATAAAATAAAAAGAACATACACTCTAGGTCAAAGGAATACATACTTAGGAAAAAATATATAGTCATATGGGGTCTTGTTTGATTCGTTTCAATTAGTACTTTATTAATATTTAATCGTTATAATTTTTACTAATATATAATAAAATATATTTAAGTTCAAAGATGTGCATTGGGAAACGTGCACAGAAAAGTGAGAAGGATAAAAAAACAAAGGCAATACATCCCAAAGTAAAATCTATCTATATACTTCTTTTTTTTTTATATTACATTTCCCTTAAATGGAAATGTCATAATAGATGTTACAGATCATAAATGGATCACTTTTCACCATAAAGATTTTAAAATACTATTAAAAAGTTGGTGGTCTCCCATTTTCTCCTTTAAAATATCCATACTTTTTCCTTAACAAATGTTTTTTTATTCAAAAAATGGTGGTCCCCCACTTTCTCTCTCTATCTTTCTTAAAAACTCTCCACTTTCTCTATGTAACATCTATAAAAAAAGGAGGAAGTATATCACTAAAATGTGGGGGATAGAAGGAAAATTGGAGCCCCACCATGTAGACGCTAACATGGCCTTATATACGGTATGACATGACATTCCTATATTGAAGACCCAAAAAAAATTCGATCCGTTGATCAACTAATTAGAATATCATTCTTTCCACCACCAAGCTACACGACCTTCTTATAATTAAGCAAAGCCCAAATCCAAATCTATTATTCTTATGACTCATTCAAAACAACAAAAAGAATATAAAAGTACACTACCACATTATGTTTAACATTTTCTTCTCATAGTGTTTTCGTTCTTCCTCTAGATGCTTCACGTCCACTATTTCTACAACGCTTTGTTCTTCTTCATGGATGGCAACCGCTTCCTCCAAAACTCCTCCTTCAATGGATTCCTTTTTTCCCCATCTCTCGAACATCCCGATTGACCTCGCCAACGATGGAGACGACTTGAGGAGGTTGTCAAAGGTTATGTATTCTTCTCGTAAAAATTATATCTAATATGATTCGTTAACTAAAAAAAAGGTAGTTCATCTCCTAGATTACTCCAACGGCCCCACATGAGACGTCCAACATGTGTAGTGCACGCATTTAATATGGGACCACACACTGGCAATAAGGCATATATATCAATATATGCACAATTTAATGATATAGGCAAACATAATTGGGACTTATGTTTCTTCAAAATTACATCACAAAGTAAAATTCAAGATCAAATACGTGCATGGATTAGAACAACCTTATTACATTCATATAGCGCGCTTACAAACAAACTTAAAGTCGGTGTAAGATGAGGTGAGCTCCATTTTGGGGTTGAAGGGCAAGAAGAGTAGTAGGAGCATGGGTGTATGATGGTGAGAGCTCAAAAGCAAAACGCTGCAATATCATAGACAACACAAGCTTAGCCTCAATTAGTGCAAAGTTTTGCCCAATGCAAATTCGTGGCCCCCAACCGAAGGGAAAGTATGAGTTACTCCCCTTAGTTGCTTTTGCAATTCCTTCAGAAAATCTCTCCGGATTAAATTCTTTGGCATCATTACCCCAAACTTTGGGATCCAAATGAGCATGAAGTATTGACAATGAAACTACCACCCCAGGCGGTATAATCAAATCTCCTAGCTTTGTTTCAGAATCATATATCCTTCGAGAGGTTGCGACGATAGAAGGATACAATCTTAGCACCTCATATAGTATCATTGTCACCTAATAGCAGCAAGCACAAACAAACAATTAGCATTAATTCATTGTCACTTGTTTAATATGTAAGTGTAAGAACATAATCAATCATATGGATTGAAGAATAAATAATGACAATTCTATATATGCGATAGTTTACATGTAGAAAAGACTATTGGATGGGTTAGATCAAATCAAAAGGCCGGTAAGCAGAGTTAAGAAAATTATATGTATATATTGAGAGAGGTCTCCTTAGTTACTCACATGAAGGAACAAGAAAGTCTAACTGTTGCAAGTATTTCGAAACAGATGAAAATGTGTTTTAGCCAATGCAAAAAAAAAAAAAAATGAAAAAGTACTTGGTGAGGAGCTTACTGTCTTTAGACGATTTAACCCATCAAAGTCTGGTCGGTTCTTTCCAAAGGTTGCAAGAGTTTCTTCTCGTGCTCGTGTTTGCCAGTCTTGGTGCTTACTCAACAAAATCATCGTCCATGTTAGCAACACTGAGGTGGTCTCTTGCCCAGCAAGATAGAACAATTTGCACTCGTCAATCAACTCTTTGGAGCTCATTGCAAGATGTTGCTTGTTACCACCATTTTTGCTTTGTTGTGTCTCTCTATAATTGGAATCCAACATTATCCCTAACAAGTCATCCCTGACAGCTTCTCCGGCCTCCATTGCCTTCCTCCTTTTATCGATTTCTATCTTCAATAAACTTTGTATATCATTATTTACTTTATTCATTCTCTTCTTTCCCTTTGTTGGTAAATATCTAACACAAATCACGTATACAAGATCATCATGTGAGCTTGATACTAATATTCTAATTAAATGTCATAGCATTATAGAACAAACACACAAAGTGTGTAAGTAGTAAATCTTATGTAAAATCGTCTTACAATAGAGCTATTGTAAGATAGACCACCTCACTTTTTGTCCTTATAGGGTCACTTTAAAAGTTAAATGAATCACAATTAAAGCTAAAATGATCACTTTTAGACAATCGTTTACCTTTTACCTTAAACGGGACCTGACTTACAATAACTATTTCAAGTCGAATAACTTTCATGCCAACCATCCTTATGATAAAAACCATAGTGCAAATTACAGACGCAATGGTTAGTCCATGTACATAAAAAAGATCAATATATATCACACGCAACTAACATAGACAACAACTACTAAGTGAGTTAACGATTTGTAGACTAAAATTAGTAACTTCAATTATCAGTTTTAGTCTGTGTTGCACGCAAGGTTGGCCCTTTCTTCGTTTTACATTGTACATAGTTGTTAGTTGGGTTCGCAAGATGGTTATATATATATATATAAACCTTGGATATTCCGGGTAATAAATTAATGTTTAACATGTCACTTACTTCCATCCAGGGATGTAAACAAATTTGAAAAGACGTATAACAAGTTCCTTTTGCTCTGTGAGAAGTTCAAATAACTTTCTTCCATCTTCATAGCTGCTACAAAATGCAGCTCGAGAAATAGCATCTGCGGTTAAAGCCGTAAGATGTGGCCAAACATCTACCTCTGAAGAACCTGTTTTAGATAGTAATTGTTCCCACTTGTTGATTATTTCAGTAACGCTGGTCTCAAATGCTGGGAGCATAAGCTGCAGATGCATTGAAGTGGTCAAGTGGATCTATTTAATATAATTTTTACTACTGCGTAAATGAAAAAATAAAAAGCAGCGCTAAATATTTCAGTGACCTTCTTGTCACTTTGGCTCCGATAGTATGTCAGAGGGTCAACTCAGCCAGATGTTTAAGCTAATAGTCGGAGCCCCAAGATTGGTTTTATATTCTATAAGAAGATATATCATGAAGACATCAAAAGGTCGTCCAATGGAATTAACATACTTTGCGGGACGAAGAGGGTAGATGAATACGATACCTTCAACTTCTCGACATGAAAAGCAGGGTTGAGAAGCCTCCTGTGGTTGGCCCATTTCTCACCTTCATAACTTACAAGTCCAGGTGCAAGTAATTCAGTGAGTGGGTTCATTTTTGGCTTCCGAAACTTGTTCATCCTAGTGAAGGCATCCCTTATTAACTCGGGTTGTGTAATAAATATCGTTGGCACAGGCCCCATCCATGTAAAACAATTTGATCCTGCAATAATATGTTGTAAAATTACAAATGTTAATATGCTCAAAATTTTCATTGAACATTACACACTTACATTTGATTCTAAAATATACTTTCACAATCTAAACAAAGAATAGACAGAACATTGCAATATTTTTTTTTTTTTGAAGGGAAAAAAAAAATTGCAATGTTCTGTCTATTCTTTGTCTAGAACATTGCAATATTGGACATGTGGTAATGCATGTTTTCAAGTAATTACGGAGTTAAATTAAATTACCATATTTTGTGACAAGTTGATGGAGTAAAGGTTGGATGCGATGGAAGTAGTCATTACTAAAAGGAATGGGTTTTTTCATGGCTTCAACACGTAATGTAGAGTTTTCCTTCATGTCTCCGATCAAAAATCGGTAGGAGTTCCCGGCGAGCCCTTGATTTCGGAGGCATCTCTCTAGCTTGTTGGGTGTCAACCAAACACCATTTACTAGTTTCCATAACCATTTCACTATAACAAGAGATAGTACAGCACCAAGTACAACACTTACGCTCTCTCCAATCATCTCTCCAATCATCTCTCAAATTTATCTCAAATTTTTTTGGGTGTTTCAATTGAGGCTATACAAGTACTAGTACTTGTCAATTATATATAAACATTCGTCTCTAAAACATTCTCTAGCTTTCCTTCTTAACTTGTCCTCATGTCATGTTTGGAATTTGGAGTGGGGTAATATATTAAGAGCATGTTTGGTTTAAAGTCATGGAATAGAATTAAATAGAAGAGTGAAGTGGTAACAAAACTTGTTATCTTTATTGGGTGTTTAATTTAACCTTTGGCTCTGGAAAGGGAAAGAGAAAGGGAAGGGGAAAGGGAAAAGGAAAGTGAAATTATTACCACCAATAAAAGAATTTAGTTATTTGAGGGGGTAAGGGATATGGTAATAAACTCAGGGAATCAATTACCACCAAGTAATGGTAAGTGGATTAAGGAGAGGTTGAACCAAACAAGAAAAAGGAGAATATGTATTTGATTACGTTTCTTAGCGCCCAAATGTTTTAAGCCAAACAAGAAGGAAGAGAATAAGTATTTGACTCTGTTTATGATGTTTTAGGATATCTCTTATGAATGAAATTCATTTTCTTTCTGTCAAAAAAAATATATGTATTTGATTTCGTTTATGATGTTTTGAACCGAACCTGCTCTTAGAGCATGTTTAGTTCAAGTTATATGAAATCAAAAGGGAATGGAATCAAACAGATGAGTTGGTGACAAATAGAATTTGTTACCTTATTAGGTGTTTGGTTTAAGTCTTAAAATGGAAAGGGTATGGTAATCATTACTATCACCCACAAATGAATTTTGTTACTTGAGGGGGAAAGGAAACAAAACAGACTAGGGGAATCCATTACCACCTAGTAATGGTCATGGATCGTAGGGTTGAACCAACCAAGAAAAAAAAAGGAGTAGGTGATTTATCCAATTCTTGTAGTCCAAAAATGTTGAACCAAATATGTTCAGGGTAATAGAAGATAAATAAAGAGCATGAAGAATGATGAACTATCTTTCTATACATTATCTATACTATATCATCTCTTAAACTAGCCATCTATATACATCTTTATTTTCTTCATTTTATCTTTATTACCCTCTTAATGCATTATCCGAAATTTAAGCATCTAGAAGTTACAAGGAAAGGGAAATACCCACCCCAATAAGGTCCAATGGGATATGATTCCATCAATGACCTTATAGTGTGTGCATACTACTCATCCTTAAATGGTAGACAAACTAACAGAGTCACACGTATATATATCTCTATTATATAAGTGAAGGGAGGAGCAATGGTATTCCCCTATTAGATTACAACTTTACCCTCAATAATAAGAGATAATAATACCATCCATGATTATCATATACAAATTATTCCAAAATTAATTCTTAATCAACTCAAAGCCTTCCTCAGTCAATGCATATAAACAAATTTGAAGTTCAAGCACAATCAAAGCATGGACATCACGTTTGATAAAGAAAATTAAAAATGAAAGTTACCATGTACTAAGGGCCTGTTCTCCCCAGCTTATTATCAGTTCAGTTCAGTTCAATTCAGTTCAGTTCAGTTCAGTTCCTAATTATTATCATTATTATTAATTAGTTATAATTTAATTCAGTTCAGTTCAATTCAGTTCAGTTCAGTGCAATTCAGTTCAGTTCATTTCAGTTGTTTTATGCCGAAGAGAACAGACCCTAAACCATACACATATACAAAATACGGAGTAATACATTGAGTAACTACAATCTCAAGAATGTTTCTATCTAAAAAAATTATCCCATTTTCAACTACAACACTTAAGAAAAAAAAATGAAGAGACTTGGAACATCACAACTTTTACGATTTGTGGGCACGTTATATACTTTTAATTAAGTATGCAATTTGTTTATCCTGGTATACAACACATGCTTCCCTACTAAATTTACATAAACAGTAGTGTGTTAGATAAATATAAGTAATAAAAAAAATTTCAAAAGAATGTGTAATACTGACAACCGTAGATACACAATAGTCTTTAAAAGGCAATACAAAATAAATAAAAATTTCGCATTTTTGGTTATAATATAGTAATCGTCAATATAAAAAATGTACATAATGCAAAGAGAAAAAGGATTTTACAAAAATGTTATGTAAATGCAATTTCTCTTAAAAATAATACTCCCTCCGTCCCAGAATAGTCTGAACACTTTCCTTTTATGTTTGTCCCAAATTAGTTTGAACACTTCCATTTCTGGCATGGTCCCACTATTAATATATTATTTCTTTTATACTTATTTGGCCTACACTCTACCTTTTATCAATAAAAAATTACCAACTTTCTCTCTCCTCTAATAAAAATACTATATCAACTCCTATCACATCTACTTTTTAAATAAAATAACATTTGATAACCACACTATATCACCTTAAAATATGTGTCCAAACAAGTTTATATATATATATATTGCATGTTTGTGTATGTATATATATTATGTTTCAAATAGCATGTGATGATCTAGTGGTATTGACATCACCTCCTTTTTCAGAGGGTTCCTAAATTCATCTCCCCCTTCCTTATAAAGGATTTGAACTTACCCAATTCCTTCCCCTCTGAAAGAATTTCAACCTACCTACACCTTTCCCCTCGAGGTGCACGAGTATGTATATAATTGTGATTCAGTGATTGTGGAAGTCAATAGTGCGTGCTAGAAAACGCTAAGGGACCCGGTACTTTAAGAAGGTCTACAATATCAAATCAAGTATTTTTAGACTCATTTGTAAATAGTAAGATAAAGATTTCTTATAAGTGGGAACTTAGGGATCTTACTTTATTAGGGACAAGAATTAAACCCTTGTCATAGAATTAAACTAATCACTAAATAGATTAAACTGTTCACTAAATAGATTAAATTAGTCACTATATTCAGATAGGTAGTCCGTTCTCTTCTTATTATTGAACTTGGACCGTTGCCTAAGTTGAAATCAAAAGTAGGCAGTCTCTTACACAAGACCAATTGATATTTATTAGGTTGATTATATTGACTTTCATTTACAGATAAATTTCTTAAGTAGTAAGTAGTAAGGCTTTGGGAAACTCAAAACATGCAAGACCAAGAAGGCCTAAGCTGGACCCGACATGAAGCAAAGGATTGGCCTGGTGGTGGCCAACCCCGAATTGTTAGGGGATATTCGAGCCTTAGGCCTCAACCCTGAGACAGGGTGGGCTCAGCCAAATTCTTGTACCCAGAAAAAAAATCTAGGAAATTTGATCTTTTTCTAATACATAACATTCGTAAAATTGTGTGTTAAGAGATCATATTGATAACCCAAAAACACAATCAAGAACTTTTAGCGGTGACCAGCTCTTAGTAATCATAAAAGTACACTCTTACAGTATGATACCTAGCAACAAAATCAAAATGAGCTAGAGGTATAACACGAAGTTCGATATAAGCAGCAAAAAAGATCAAGATAATAATTGATGATAAATTCCCACTAAAGAAAGGGGCATGCTAACATTGAAAAGATGCAACCAGAGTGCAAAAATTCCCTCTAGCTGTCGATGATAGAGTTGTTAATTCATAAACTGATCTGCCTTTTCAGAAAGAAAAAAAATCCTATACCCACAACATTCTCTTTGTTAAAGAATGCAAACTATAGATTTACCCTCAATAATCTGCTCATTTGTACAACTTATCCAAGAACTGGCACTTTCGATAAATCCCCAGCCAGGGTTGCTCTGCATCACAGAATAATTCAATATTACTAATACAATTTGAAATCGCATTTCCAGAAGAAAATTACGCAGTAGATGGCGCCATCAAAGTGATACTCCCTCATTCGTCTCAATTAGTATTTTATTAATATTCAATCGTTATAATTTTTACTAATATATAATGAAAGATATTTAAGTTTAAATGAGCAAAACATTAAAAGTGGACCTTGGTGCATAACTGCATAGTGAGGTGTGAGAACCTAGTACCGATTATCGAACGACGACAAGTTGTTTATAAAACGCTAAGAGTATCCATACCCATTAAAAAGTGAGAACTTTGGCTACTGTAGCTTATGAATAGTGCGCTGACTATTTTGTGCTTGCAACCTTGTACAATTACTGCTTTACCCTTAATTTGCCTGGTGTCTCTTTTGGTTGCATTATTCAAGTGATCAAACAAAAAAAGTTGTGGTCCCTCTTGCTTTTTTGTGGCATATTTGTAATAATATTAAACTTTTTTTTACCATTTTGAGCTTGGTTGCACTTATTGTAACTATACCAAATAAGGAAAGTGTTGCACTTATTAAGAAATGAACGTAGTATGTAAGAAGAGGAAATCATTCTCCTTAATTTAATATTTAATTGAAATTTCAAATTTATTTCCATTGTTAACTTGTTCAATATATATGTCAAGTACGAAAAAGAAAAGATTGTTTTATATATATGACAATTTAAATTTATTAAGGGTATATCCGACATTTTGTAAGGGGACACCATCTTCCTCCCCCCTTCACTTATATAATAGAGATATTATCAACCGGAACTGTAAACTTTTCTAATTAGCAAATATATTTTGCCCTGTCAAAAAATATATATATTTTTTGCAATGCGTGGATTATATTTTATTTGCAAAGTGTTTATTCCTATCGTAGCATAATTTTACAATTCGTAGTACTCTCTTTCACTCTAATAATTGGTATTATATATGGTATTTTAAAGTAACGACAGCATCAAAGTTTTAAGGGAATCAATCATAATGTAAAAGATGTTGCTTGCAAATTAAAGAGATACACTATGTCGGAAAGTGGACGTTGATCTGGATATTTTATTAAAAGAAATCATGTATGAGATATTTTGATTTCAAGACAAGTTGATGGAGAATGGGTTAGTGCTAGAATTATACTCTTAACAGTTAGATATGATCACTACAAGGAAATAGGTTTTGGGCAACAAAAATATTCGTCGCCCAATGGGACTAGTTCGTTGCACAAAGGTTTTCGTTGCCACGAAATTCAGTTTTGTTGCCCTTGAGTTTCAAATCCGTCGCCCAAAACTTATTTTCTTGTAGTGGATGGAAGTAGTCATTTGTAAAATATAAAAATTGATGGGTTTTTGCATGGCTTCACTACGTAAGTACGTAATGGTGAGCTACTGAGCTTTCCTTCATGTCTCCGATCAACAATATAATCTGTACAAATTTCTTGCGAGATCTTACCGTTTGAACTTTGAAGCATCTCTCTATCTTTTTGGGTGTTAACCAAACCTCAGTAATTTTCATAACCATTATTTCACTATCAGAAGACACGTTACAACAACTATTAAGCTCTTTTCGCCATGCTCAACTTTTTTTGTTTTTTGACTTATCAATATTAGCTCAGAGAGTCAAAGTATAGAACTGTCAGCTAAAATACCCGTGATTCTTCCCAAGTGTTTTCCATTTATCAATAAATTTAAACCGAGGTGCCATCTCCCGTAGCGGTAGTATTGCCTCGGGTTCGAGCCTTAGTATCCCCCTCCCCCCTGCGGGCTGCGGGATTATCCCCTTGGCCCATTATGAGATAAGTAAAGGTTGTGGGCGTGAATATGAATCATTCAAAAAATTATCAACAAATTTAAAGAAAAATTGGCCTATATGACACCAACTATAGCTTAGGTGCAGAGAACAAAACAAACTAAAGTGCATGGCTTCTATAGCACGAACTATGATAATGGGTGCTCTACAGCTCTCATTGCCCATTTTTTAGCTATAGCTTTCTAAATGAGTAAAAAATGAGCAATTAACATAAAATTAACATATGATTAATTGTTTCGAAAAAAAAAAATATTTGGAAAACAAATTGTGTTAGTGATCGTTAAGGAGGGGTGAGCACAAATTAAAGGTTCTTTTCATTCATTTCAATGAATACATTAAGAATATTTTATGTTTTAAACTAGTATATAACTAAAGATACAAAAAAAATGCATTGACGACAGTGAATAATGGAAATAGAAAGAATTTTATGAAGCAAAGGGAGTAACTTTTAAGATTACAATATACTTTTTTTCATCTGAAGTGTTGTAATATATTTTACATATAAGAATAGTATTTTTTGTTTCATTTTTATCTTTTTTTGTAACTGCAATTTGTTTCTAGTTAATTTGAATACAAGATGTGAAATATTATTTCTTTAATAAGGTAAGTTGAAGTCTCTTACATGTAGAGAGGAATATGGGGATCCCTCTGGGACCGAAGGTGATGTCAATGCCACTAGGCTATGTGTGAAATATGGTTAGATTATTTTATTGAGAATTCATAATGATATTAAATTAATTTTAAATAGAACATAATGTAATTGTAAAATGAAAATATTTAAGTGATGACTCCTATATTTATTCACAAATTACTAAAATAGGCAGTCTAATTTTAATAAAATTAGACAAATCCAATCCTACATTCTCCTAGCAAGCCCATTTCTTCTCACTCTAAACCAACAATATCCCTAGACATCTCGCACCAACCTAGTTGTTCCTTCTCTTCTCCTTCCTTTATTTCTCTTAAAATCTCGAACTAAAATAGACAATTTTAGGAAAAACATGACAGTCTTACTGAATAGATTAAACTAGTTTCTAAATAGATTAAATAATGTGATTACTGAATGGATTAAGCTAGTCACTAAATAGATTAAACTAGTCAATATATTGATAAAGGTGGTCCGTTCAATTCTTAATATGGGACTTGAGTTATTACCTAATCTATATCTATACTTAAAAGGCGTTCCTAAACAAGGAACAGTGCCACGTGGCGCTCTCCCTAAGGATGTTTTACTCCATGTAATTTACATACAATAATTTTTTTTTTGAAATTGCATAGTATAGGGTTTGATCCCGCGACTTCAAGTTTATGTACCAAGAAGGCCTAAGCCGGACCCAGCGTGAAGCAGAGGATTGACCTGGTGGTGGCCAACCCCGAATTGTTAGGGGATATTCGGGCCTTGGGCCTCAACCCTGAGACAGGGTGGGTTCAGCCAAATTCTTGTACCCCCCAAAAAAAAACCTAGCAAATTTGATCTTTTTCTAATACATAACATTTAGATCATATTGATAGCCCAAATATAAAATCAAGAAATTTTAGCAGTGACCAGCTCTTAGTAATCATAAAATCTACAATATTATAGTATCATACCTAGCAACACAATCAAAACGAACTAGATGCACAAAACGACTTCGATAAAAGCAGCAAAGAATCAAGATATATAATAATGGACGAAAAAATCCCTCTAAAGAAAGGGGAATGCTTACATTGAAAAGATGCGACCAGAGCAGTGGTGGAGCCACATCTCTATTATATATGGCAACACATGGAGGACACCAAAAAATAGAAAATAGAAAAAAGAAAAGGGGGATAACTACCTGTTTCATTTAAACGGAAAAATAGGGAAAAGAAGAAAAACGTACCACAGTTAAACTGAACAACAGTTTTTTGAAAAAACAAAATGCAATGACAATTCTTCCGCACAATTAATTTAATTTTCAATATGTTTTCGCACGCATTGCGTGCATATAAGGCTAGTAGTAATAAGGGGTAGCATGTGCTACACCTGTTTTTTTTAAAATATAATTGAGTTTTTCTTTTTTGAAAGAAAGGAAAAACAGAGAGAAAGGAAGGAATGTGTCAGGCTGCGTGATAGCGTGAAGCCCTAAACTTCTTTCCCTCTTCCTCTCTCCTCATTGCCTCCTCTTGCTCTCCTTCTCTTGATTTCCTGGATCTCCCGATAAATTGTCGTTGATGTCTACTGGTTTAAAGGTAGTGAGTTGTGGCTTGTAGGGTTGTCATAGGTTGATGACATGCGCTACCGCGTGGTGACTAGCGGACTTGGTCCCGCCTTCGCGTTTTTTTTTTTTTGACATCGAGAAAACTTGCATTAATTAAACAACAAAATACAACCTTATGCTAATACAACCAAGCAGAAAATAAAGAAAAGCGTAAAGGAGCTTTAGTAGCTCGTACATGTCCTAAAAGACATAAACAAATAAAACCGACAGAGAGTAGCATATTAAGGAAGGAGTCGTTGGTCGATGATTGTGCTGGTGGAGTCAAAAACCTGATAACTGATGGAAGTGGTAGGAGAAGCGAATGTCGATCACGATTCGGACAACGAACAAAGAACAACGAGCAATCCCAACGAGCATCTATCGCTTGGGATTCTTGGCTCATGATCTGTTGAAGAGTCACATTCCTAAGTGACTCATGACTCTCTCTCGAGAGTATTTGAGGTTTCTCCTTGAGGTAGGAGAAACGGGGCGTGCTGAAATCCACCAGATGTAACTGGAGTGCCGCCTGCAGATTTGAATTTTTCAAGGCAATGGCCATTAAGATCATTGCCAAGCTAAAATGAGAGTAAACATTGTGAGCTCTCGAAAACACCTCCGGCTTAGGAAACCGGAAAACACATATCCGAGCCATAGATACCGATCGTCGCCTAGACCACGGTCACACTTCTCATCCTCTCGATTCATCTGTTCCTTCATCAAAGTGTCCAAAGGAACTACATATTCTACGACTATAATATTCCACCACCATCTCTTATACAACTGGCAAACATTTATTAATTGCCATAACCAACTACGAATCCCAGCCTTATCAACTCGAAATAAACAACTTACAACTGTTTCACGACTTACCACCCAAACTAAGACAAGACCCAACACAGTTATAGCTACCATAGTTGGGTAGGGGCTTAACAACTAGGGGGAAGGGGGAAGGGATAACAACCAGGGGGTTAGAACTTAGAAAAAACCACCAGGACCAACACTCGATAGACTAACACGAACATGGGAGGGGAAGGGGATGCCCAACTAGCGAAAAAACGGGGAGGAGGAGGGGAAAACCAACGCACAACCAGGGGAGGGGGAGAGGAAGCCCAATACACCAAGAGAAAACAGGGGAGGGGAGGGGAAAGGAAGGGGAGGCCCAAACAAACGAAACACAGGGGATGGGGAGGGGGAAGCCCGACGTGCAACTAGGGGTGGGGGAGGGGGAATCCCGACGCGACTCAACTACAGGGGAAGGGTGGAAATCCGACGAAACAATTAACATAAAATTAGTCTTTCGATAACATATATATAAATGAATAAACCGTCACATGTCTGATTAGTTGTTTGAAAAAAATTATTACCTGTTTTGGTGCATCAACGTCATTTCAAATATTTGGCCAACAAATTGTGTTAGTGACCGTTAAGGCGGGTTGAGCACAGAGTTTTTTTCATTCGTTTCAATGAATACATTAAGAATATTTTATGGTTTTAAACTAGTCTACAACTAAAGTCTAAAGATACAAATATGCATTGACGAAGGTGAATAGTGGAAATAGAAAGAATTTTATGGAGCAAAGGGAGTAACTTTTAATATTGTAATTTATTTTTTTCATCTGAACTGTTGTAATAGTTTCACATACAAGATTAGTATTTTTTTTTGGGGGGGGGGAGGTAGTGTAAATGCAATTTTGCTTGTAGTTAATTTGAATACAAGGTGTGAAGTTTTTTTTTTTAAAATAAGGTAAGTTGAAGTCCCTTGCATGTAGGGGGAATATGGGGATCTCTATGGGATCAGAGGTGATGCCAACGCTACTAAACTATCACCTGCTGCTCACAAGGTGTGAAATATGGTTAGATCATTTATTTTATTGAAAATTTATTATGATATTAAATTAATTTTATAAAGAACATAAGTTAATTGTAAAATAAGAATATTTAAGTGATCACTTCTATATTTATTCACAAATTATTGAAATAGGCGGTCTAATTGAATAAAATTAGAAAAATTCAAATCAACATTCTCCTAACAACTCGATTTCTTCTCACTCTAATTTAACACTATCCCTAGACATCTCGCACTAACCTAGTCGTCCTTCCTTTTCTCCTTCCTTTGTTTATCTTTAAATCTCATTTTAAAAAGTAACCTGGTAGTCTTACTGAATAGATTAAACTAGTTTCTATGGATTAAATAATGAGATTACTGAATGGATTAAACTAGTCACTAAATAGATTAAACTGGTCACTAAATAGATTAAACTAGTCACAATATTCAGATAGGTAGTCCGTTATCTTCTTATTATTGAACTTGGACCGTTGCCTAACTTTAAATCAAAAGTAGGCAGTCTCTTACAAGACCAACTGATATTTATTAGGTTGATTATATTGAATTTCATTTCTAGATAAATTTCTTAAGTAGTAAGTGGTAAGTTTTTGGGCAACTCAAAACATGCAAGTCCAAGAAGGCCTAAGTGGGTGCTTATCGAACGAGCCGAGCCCGAATAGCACTAGGCTCGGCTCGAGCTCATTTAACTTTTCATGGGCTTGGCTCGGCTCGTGAGCTCGACGAGCTTGGAGGAGCTGAGCTCGGCTCGTGAGCTCGACGAGCTTAGGGGAGCCGATCTCGGCTCGAGCTCGTGATTAGTTTTTGCGGCTCGAGCTCGGCTCGTGAGCTCGACTAGGCTCGAGCTCGGCTCGAGCTCGGGTTCGATTATGTGCTCGAGCTCGATTATGGGCTCGAGCTCGTTTGGGAAATTTACTTTTTTTTTTTATCTTTCTTCTCATATATGCCTTAGTTAGTATTTTAAAAGAAATACTAAATATAATTTTTTAATATAAAATATTTTTTTAATATAAAATATTTTTTTAGTATAAAATAATAATCGAGCTGTTCATGAGCTTTTCGAGCCGAGCTTTGCTTAGCTTAGCTCGGCTCGTTTAAGTCTCGAGCCAAGCCACAACGAGACGAGCTTTGACCGAGCCGAGCCCGAACTTTCGCGAGCTTGTCAGGCTCACTATCACCCCTAAGTTGGACCTAGCGTGAAGCAGAGGATTGGCCTGGTGGTGGCCAACCCCGATTGTTAAGGGATATTCGAGCCTTAGGCCTCAACCCTGAGACAGAGTGGGCTCAGCCAAATTCTTGTACCCAAAAAAAAAGCTAGCAAATTTGATCTTTTTCTGATACATAACATTCGTAAAATTGTCTGTTAAAAGATCATATTGATAACCCAAAAACACAATCAAGAAATTTTAACAGTGACCAGCTCTTAGTAATCATAAAATGTACTAATATTGTAAGATTTTTTAACTAGAATAATACAAATTTTGGCCGGTTCTCTCATAATAATACGACCTAGTAATACAACCTTTGGATTATTTTTTAATAATACAAACATTACACCAAAATTCCTAGAGTAAGACGAAACCGGATGCAACCTGATAAACAGGTGAAATGGGACACGTATCGCCATTTCATTTGTTGAATTTTTTTTTCCTTTTTTTTGTTTCTTTCTTCCTCCTTCCTTTCACTGCCAACACTGTGAAAACACCACCCTCCAAGCCTTCACCACCAAAACCACCCAACCCAGCCACCCCACCGCCGAAAACCACCCCCTCCAATTTTTCACCGTCGAAAACCGCCAAACCCAAAGCCCCCCCACCCCGAAAATCACCACCCTCCAACCCTTCACCCCCTAAAACCACCACCCTCCAACCCTTCACCCCGAAAACCACCCAACCCAGCCACCCCACCGTCGAAAACCAGCCCCTCCAATTATTCACCGCCGAAAACTACCAAACCCAGCCACCCCACCTCCCGAAAACCACCACCCTCCAACCCTTCACCCCGAAAACCACCCAACCCAGCCACCCCACCCTCGAAAACCACCCCCCTCCAATTTTTCACAGCCGAAAACCACGAAACCACCTATAGCTCATGATTTTCGCGCTTCAACACCTCGCCTTCGTTCAGCGCGATTGATCTCATCGATGTCCGATTGTGAATTGACATCCGATTGCGTTTTGCCTCCGATTGCGATTTTTCTCTCGCCAAAGTCTCGACCCTCAGATTGATCTTATCGACGTCGGTACAAGATTTCGTGGTTTCAGGTGGTTGGGGGAAGAGATTAGAAGAAGGAAAGAGAAAGAGGAGTGGGGTTACTGTTGGTGAGAATTCGTGGGAGGCAACAACAAGGGGGTGTGGTGGGGCGGTACTGGTGGTTCAGGTGTGGGGGGGTACTGCTAGTTCATGTAGGGGGCATTGGGTGAGGGGCTCTGGGGTGGTTCATGTAGGGGGGTGGGGGAGGAGGGAGAAAGAATAAAGTTGATTTTTTTTACCTGTTATTCAAGTTGCAAGTCATCTTGTCTTACTCTAGGAATTTTGGTGTAAAGTTTGTATTATTCAAAAATAATCCAAAGGTTGTATTATTACGAGAGAACCGGTCAAAGTTTGTATTATTCTAGTTAAAAAATTCAATATTGTATCATACCTAGCAACACAATCAAAATGAGCTAGAAGTACAACACGAAATTCGATAAAAGCAGCAAAAAAAAAAATTCAAGATAATAATTGATGAAAAATTCCCACTAAAGAAAGGGGCATGCTAACATTGAAAAGATGCAACCAGAGTGCAAAAATTCCCTCTAGCTGTCGATGATAGAGGTGTTTATTCATAAACTAATCTACCTTTTCAGAAAGAAAAAAAATTCTATACCCACAACATTCTCTTTGTTGAAGAATGCAAACTATAGATTAACCCTCAATAATCTTCTCATTTGTACAACTTATCCAAGAACCGGCACTTTCGATGAAATCCCCAGCCAGGGTAATTGCTCTGCGTCACAGAATAATTCAATATTACTGATACAATTTGAAATCGCACTTCTAGAAGAAAATCACACAGTAGATGGCACCATCAAAGTGATACTCCCTCATTCGTCTCAATTAGTACTTTATTAATATTCAATCGTTATAATTTTTACTAATATATAATGAAAGATATTTAAATTTAAAGAGGTGCATTGGGAGACACACACAGAAAAGTGAGAATGATAGAGGGAGTGTTTTACAAGCACTATCATCCCTAGATAATTTATCAATGGAGCTTACAAGATTAAGAGCATGTTTGGTTTAAAGTCATGGAATAGAATTAAATAGAAGAGTGAAGTGGTAACAAAACTTGTTATCTTTATTGGGTGTCTACTTCAAGCTTTGGATTTGGAAAGGGAAAAGGGAAAGGAAACTATTACCACCAATAAAAGAATTTAGTTATTTGAGGGGGGAGGGATATGGCCTGGTAATAAACTCAGGGAATCAATTACCACCAAGTAATGGTAAGTGGATTGAGGAGAGGTTGAACCAAACAAGAAAAAGGAGAATATGTATTTGATTACGTTTCTTAGAGCCCAAATGATTTAAGCCAATCAAGAAGGAAGAGAATACCTATTTGATTTTGTTTATGATGTTTTGAACTGAATATGCTCTTAGAGCATGATTAGTTCAAGTCATATGAAATGAAAAGGGAATTGAATCAAATAGATGAGTTGATGACAAAAAGAATTTGTTACCTTATTAGGTGTTTGGTTCAAGTGTTGAAATGGAAAGGGTATTGTAATCATTACTATCACCCACAAATGAGTTTTGTTACTTGAGGGGAAAGGAAACAAAACAGAGTAGGGGAATCCATTACCACCAAATAATGGTAATGGATCACAGGGTTGAATCAAACAAGAAAAAAGAGAGTAGGTGATTTATTTGTTTCTCCTAGCTCAAAAATATTGAACCAAACATGCTAAGGGTAATAGAAGATAAAATAAAGAGCATGAAGAATGATGAACTATCTTTCTATACATTATCTACATCATCTCTTAAACTACCCACCTATATACATCTTTATTTTCTTCATTTTATCTTTCTTACCCTCTTAATGCATTATTCGAAATTTAAGCATCTAGAAGTTACAAGGAAAGGGAAATACCCACCCCGATAAGGTCCAATGGGATATGGTTCCGTTAATGACCTTGTAGTGCGTGCATACTATTTATCCATAAATGACATGGGTGGAAGTCAATATGGAGCGTAGGGGGCCCTCCGAAGCTACATCATTTTTTTGTGGAGACGTGTAGTGGGTCTTTGGATACCAGAGAGAGGTTGAAGGATCGTCACGTTCTCGATGATGGCAGATGTGATAGGTGTCATGGTGATGATGAAACTATTATTCACGCTATTTCGAATGCACCCTTGCTACACCCATATGGCAGAACTCACCATTTGTGAATTATCTTATTGATGCTCCAACGAACTCGTGTATGGCTCGATGGCTTTGGATGAAGGAGAAGCTAGAAAAGGATGATCTTCTATCCTTTACAGCGCTCATGTGGGCCGCATGGTCTTCAGGGCCGGCCCTGAGCCCAGGCGAGGAGTGCGGCCGCCTAGGGCCCAGGCCTGAGGGGGGGCCAATAATTGAGTACCTCCAATTCTTCAAATTCCAAGTTTGCAAAGTCTAATTATTAATCACACCATTAGACAACATTAGTTTTTTCTTACTTCCTTCCCGAATTTTTATTCTTTCCAATTAATATAGTGACAACGGGAAAAATTCGTCAATTTAAATAGTAGGAAAAATGATGAATACATCAACAACAAATCATTAAATCATCAACATCAATCAAATACTGGAATTATATACTCAATCAACTTATTCCTTGATTCTCTACTCTTCTAATATTTCTTTGAAAATTGCGGTTTCGGACTTGCGGTCTTGCAGAGGTAGATTGGCGGAGTGGCATAATTCAGAACGCATAATGTATGCTTGCTACTCCCTCTTCTCTCCTATTTTTTTCATTATTGGAACAAAATTTATAATTTATAATAGTTATATTATGCCTAATTAATAGAAACTGTTTTTTTAAGATTTTGTGGTGTGTGTTGTGTTGTAGGTAAGAGGCAACAATTTTCGAATAAGAGAAAAGATAATAACAAATGATTGAAGACATTATAGGAGTATTTTGAGTGAAAAAATTGTGATGTGTCTTTATATATTTGGTTAAATTATGTTTTTTGATGTAATAAAATGCACTCGTATATTTTTAATGAAAAAGTTTATTTACCATTTATCGGAATCTATTCTTGAATTTTAAGTGATTTTTTAATAAGGGCCCTTATCTCTTATTTCGCGTAGGGCCCATAAAATGTCAGGACTGGCTCTGATGGTCTTATAGGAATGCGGTGGTCCATAATGACCCATGGAAGAGTATGGAAGTAAGGGTACTGGTGGGATTTCTTCGCTTGGTGGAGGATTATAATGGGTAAGCGCAGGAGGTTTTTCGTAGGGGAAGCGTGGAGGGTGTTCTTGTTTCGAGAGCTGGATGGTTGCCTCCTGCTGAGGGGAACCTGGAGCTCAACACTGATGCCGCAGTGATGGAAGGGGTGGGTGTGGGCTTAGGGGTTGTGCTGCGCAGTGAAGATGGAAAGATTGTTGTTGTGGGGGGGGGGAAGGAGTGGGGAGCGTTGGTCGGCTACTCTAGCGGAAGCCATGGCTATGAAATGGGGCTTGCAGATGGCTCTTGAGTTAGGGTGCCAATGGATCGAAGTGGAGAGCGATGCTCTTAATTTGGTGAAAGTCGTTCGTAGACGAAGCAGTAGACGCACTACTGTTGATCTAGTTATGGAAGATGTATGTTTCCTTGGGGATGAGTTTAATGTATGTTTGTTTTCACGTGTTAAGAGGGTGGGAAATACGGTTGCTCATCTTTGTGCTAGAATAGTCCCTCCTAATAGGAAGAAACATGTTTTTGTAAACAACTTCCCTCAAGGTGCTCTAGCCTTGGCGGAGTTGGATTTTGATGATGATTAATATATTTGATTGTGTGTTTCCCCTGAAAAAAAAAAACTAACAGAGTCACACGTAGGATAATAAGAGATAATAACACCATATATAATTATCATATACATATCATTCCAAAATAAATTTTTAATCAATTGAAAATCTTCCTCAATTAATTATAAATAAATTTAAATTAAAACACAATCAAGGCATATTGGACATCACGTTTGATAAAAGAAAAATAAAAAATGGAAAGTTACCATGTACTAAACCATACACATATACAAAATACGGAGTAATACATTGAATAACTACAATCTCAAGAATGTTTTTATCTAAGAAAATATCCCATTTTCAACTACAAACACTTAAAAAAAATCAAGAGGCTTGGAACATCACAACTTTTACGATTTGCTGCACGTGATATACTTTCAATTAAGTATGCAATTTGTTTATCTTGGTATACAACACATGCTTCCCTACTAAATTTACAAAAATAGTAGTATGTTAAATAAATATAAGTATTACTCACAACCGTAAATACACAATAGTCTTTTAAAAGCAATGCAAAATTAAAATAAAAATCGCATTTTTGGTTATAAAATAATCGTCAATATAGAAAAATGTACATAATGCGAAGAGAAAAAGGATTTTACAAAAATGTTATGTAAGTGCAATTTCTCTTAAAAATAATATAAATCAATGCAATTTTTTAAAATCGAAAATAAAAGTAATCATTCTTAAAATAAAGGAAAATTATCAGAAACCACCTTTTAAAACCATTTTTTTGTCACAAACCACCTTTTAAAAAAAATTGGGCACGCAACAACCTTTTTTGTTCATTTTTTTTGTGAGAAGCCACCGCTTGCCAGATTCCGAGCATTGACTCAACTTTTCTGGTGTTGACCCCCTTATGCAACTCTATTTCATCCTCATTTCTTCATCCCTTCTTCTCATTTCTTCCTTACTCCATTTGTGGTGTCCCAAGCACCTCCACTGCCACTTCCATGTTGTCGCTGCCGCCACCACAATTGTCCCCTCTCTTTCTTGTTCATCACTGCCCCCTACCACCATTAACACCTCGATTCTCCATTAAATCCACTTCTTCCTTATTCACTCTTTCAAAGGTTCATGTAACAACCTCAACTCTTTCTCTCTTCTTCTTCGAATTAGCAACAACAATAATCAAGGCTTAAACAACACGAGACAAAAAATGAAGCAAACCATGGCCAGTAGCAACACTAGCGAGTAGTGGCTCACGGCGGTGCAAGGAACAACAATAGTGGCAGCAGTAAATACAGATCAGAGGAGAGAGAAGAGACGAACAACAATAACACAGGTAGAGGAGAGAGAAAAGAAGAGGCAACAACAACACCAACACCAACGACGAACAACATCTGCTGCGACAGCACACAACCATCCAGCAGTGGCGGCGCAGGGCGGGTGAGAAGAAGGGAGAAGTATTGAAGGAGGAAAAAGTGGGGGAGATTTGGAAAAAAGAGGGTTGCAAAGGGGGTTTACAGACCACACGTGCGTTGCACATGATGGTCAATGCCAAAAAAGTTTAGTCAATGCCCGAATTTCGATAAGTGGTGACTTCTCACAAAAAAAGAACAACAAAGGTGGTTGCGTGCCCAATTATGTCTATGACAATGATTCAATTAAAAATATAATCAACTAAACGATTTTATGCTATTTTATGACTGAATAACATCACTATGTAAAAAATGTCACCGCACGCAAAGCGAGCATATAAGACTAGTTTTTCTTAGATTTTAGAATAAAGTAAGTTGTAATCCCTTTTAAGTAGGAGGAAAACTTGGAGGATCCCTCTTGCAAGGGGTGAGACTCGATCCCAAGACCTTTGTACTAAGCCATCACCTATTGCTCAAGTCACACATATGTATATTACATGTTTATATATATATATATATATATATATAATATTTCGAATAGCATGTGATGTTTTAATAGTATTGACATCACCTCCTTTTTCAGAGGGTTGCTCAATTCCTTTCCCCCTCCTTATAAAGAATTTCAACTTAGGTATTCCTCCCCCTCCTAAAGAATTTCTAACCTACCTACACCTTTCCCCTCGAGGAGCACGAGTATGTATATGATTGTAGGGGATTTGTGGTTGTTAAAGTAGCACAATATATTACTTGAAAAAATATAATTGTGATTGTGGAAGTCATAAGTGCTAGAAAACGCTAAGGGGCCCTGTACTTTAAGAAGGTCTACAATATCAAATTAAGCATTTTTAGACTCTTTTTTAATAATGAGATAAAGATTTCTTATAATTGGGTAAACTTAGTGATCTTACTTTATCAGGGACATGAATTGAACCCTGTTATAGGAGTCGAAGGAGGACTTTCAATAAACTAGGTCAACGTTGATTATTTTTTCTTTGACCCATTAATGCTCTCGTTAGAGCATACCGAGTAAAAATGAATGTCATTTATTCTATACATCCGCAAATGTCATACACCTAAGATTTTTTTTAGTCATTGCTCATTTGAAAAGTTTACATATATTTATTCTATATATTTGCAATCGTCTTATACACCTAGAACTATGTGCTCCTAGGCACTCACTTTTGCACATTTCTCACATATTTTGCACAATTGAATAAAATATAAAATGTGCTAAAAATGTGAGACATAAAGCACTTAGTTATTAAAATCTGAGGCTTTTATGCAAAAAAAAAATGTTAAATATTAGTAAGAACAGAGTTTGATTGATTAACCATAACATAGCACAATTAATAAAATGGTGAACAAAGTAGGGATCTTTAATTCAAATCAGAGAAGATGGCATCAAATGCCAATTTTGCTTGAATTGTATTCTTCTTATATTAGAAACTAGCCTTCTATGCACGCGACACGTGCGTTTATTGCTTAGGTCTGTTCTTAAATTTCATCTAAACATAATTTTGAAAGCGTAATTTATAATCATTATAGTACAAACTAATGTAATTTATAAAGTGTTTAGAAATTCTGTTGAACATTAAGATGTAAAGTCTTCTAGTCAAATTAAATTTTTGAAAGTTTTTTTTTATTGAGTAACCATTTTTCTCATTATGTCAAGTTACTTTGTTAATGCTTATTTAGTTTATTATTGGAAGGAAACCCCAATACACACCATGACCCCATCTTTAAGGGTTCGTTTGATTCAACTTATTTTGTCTATTTATCTTATCTTATCTTATCTTATCTGAACTTATCTTATCTTATCTTATTTTTTTTCTGAAATGAGTGAAGATAAGTTGAACAATTATCTTATCTTATATGAACTCATGGCCGGCTAACTACCTGTGCAAGGCGAGCCTTAGCACAGGGCCTCTACTATTGGAGGGCCCCCATCTATTTCTTCCAGCCCGTTTATTCCTTCATCTTCTTTCTTTAGCCATCTTCCTCCATTGGAAGCAAGAAACTTTAATCATTTTCTCTACTTTTTATTTCTATCAGAATTTTTTGGTCTCACAAATATCCTTCAGGAGGTTTCAGTTAGTATTTAGTGGTTAAAGAAATTTATTTTTCTTGACGCTCTGTTGACATTATAAGTTTGTTGGAACTTGAAACTTAGGAGGAAATCTAATTAAATCTCTTTATGTGTTTGCTATGTACATAGAATAAAGAATATAAGGGTGATACTACTAGTTTAGATTATATAGGAATTTGTTAACAGTATGAAATTTGATCATTTTAATTTTTTAAATTATCAGTACTTTCTTATAGGTAAAAAAAAGTTGTACTATGATTTTAACATAAAACGTATTTTTGAATTCTAATATTGAATTTTTCTATGTGGTATCCATTGTGTTTTAGCATTTCTTATGTTGTACCCGCAATGTTCATAATTTCCAAGTTGTACCTTGAACTTTCTATCTATCTATTTTATATTATACCAGTTCGTTAACTTAACATAAAATTTAAGGTTTCTTTCTTATTTTCAGTTATTTAGAATTACATTTGAAGGGAGAAAAATTATCCGGCTTCAAAAGGTCTGGTTACAATGAAACAAGGATTTCTTTGTTAATTAAGTCTAAAGAATTGAAAATAAGAAAATAAACATATAGGGATGTACAACATAAAACAAATAAAAAGTTCAAGGATAGAACTTGAAAAGAAAAAATATTGGGGTACAACATTGAAAACGCTAAACTAAAATACTGGCGATACCTTATACTAAAAAACACCCTTTTATATTTTATTGTTTATATTTTTCAAAAGGCCTAATTTTTTTTATTAGCACAGGGCCCCTAAATGATTTAAGACGGCCCTGTATGAACTTATCTTATCTTATCTGATCTTATCTTATTTTATCTTATTTTTTCTGAAATAAGTCAAAATAAGTTGAATAGTACATAGCCTAAATTAGGAAATGATATAATTGTAAAAAAATCTGAATATGCAAATATATATTTAGTTAAGGATAAAAAAAGAGTTTTCATAGGGGGACACCATAGCTCCCCCTTTAGCTTATATGATAGAGATTATCAATAGGAAATGTAAACTTTTCTAAGTAGCAAATATATTTTTCCTTGTCAAAAAAAAAAAAATTATATATATATATATATAGGAGTTATTGCAATGCGTGGATAATATTTTATTTGCAAAGTGTTTATTCCCATCGTAGCATAATTTTACAATTCGTAGTACTCTCTTTCTTTCTAATAATTGGTATTATATATGGTATTTTAAAGTAACGACAACAACAAAGTTTTAAGGGAATCATATTGGTAGCATAATCTGTACAAATTTCTTGCGAGATCTTACCGTTTGAAGCATCTCTCTATCTTTTTGGGTGTTAACCGAACCTCAGCGATTTTCAATTTTTCATAACCATTTCACTATCAGAAGACACATGACAACAACTATTAAGCTCTTTTCTGCCATGCTCAACTTTTTTTGTTTTTTGATTTATCAATATTAGCTCAGAGAGTCAGAGTATAGAATTGTCAGCTACAATACCCGTGATCCTTCCCAAGTGTTTTCCATTTACCAATAAATTTAAACCGAGGTGCTATCTCCCGTAGCATTGCCGCCTGGTTCGACCCTTAGTATCCCCCTCCTCCCTGCGGGATTATCCCTCGCCCATTCTGAGATAGGTAAAGGTTGTGAGCCTGATTATGAACCATAAAAAAATATATAAAAAAAATTATCAACAAATTTAAGGAAAAATTGGCCTATATTGTTGGAATTAAAGCCTCAAAGTTAGTCATACTCATGGAGTATTTCTTTGTTTGCTTTTGCTCATGAAATATCCAAGTCCCACATGGAAATAATATAAAGGTCCTACCTTGTTTATTTACTATTATGTTCCCTTAAGCTTTGTTGAGCAATGGGTTAGAAGAATGGCAAACCACACACGCGCACACCAGCCGGGTTGGGCTCGTGGCGCGGGCGGGGGATGTGGGTCTGCGACCTGTTTTATGATCTGCTTTAATTTTTTGGGACTGTTTTTCCGAGACTTCTTTTTGAAGATTCTAGCAATCAGTTTGTAACGGCAAATCAATTCTTGCCCTTTTTGTCGCTGCTATTACTCCTCAATCTTCTCCCAAAATATTTGATTGCCTGGTTTTCTTTTCTTCTCTATTCTATATAAACCCTCTTTCTCTGGTTAAGAATAGAAACAATAACAATTCTGTCTTCCTCTCTACACAAAATGCTCTCCTAAATTTCAGGCTAAGTTAAGTCACTCCATCCGTCTGCTTGTAAGTGCACACAAACGGGCGGCGCTGTGTTAATCCTGGAAGGTGGTCGTCGGGAGGAAGTTTGCACCCGTGATGCGGCGAAATCACCTTTAAGGACAGCTCTCTACGTCACATCATTCTCTTTTCTTGTTTCTCCTTTCCAAGTAAGATCGTTCTAACTATTTCTCTGTGTTCTGTCTCCTTGCGTGCTAGTCATAACAATCTTAAAGGTGATTTTTATTATTCTGTTGCTATGGCATCTCGTCTGACCATTCCTGATATGTCTAAGATCGAGTCTCTTGAGAGGAAAAACTGTAAACGTTAGGCTGTTAGGATTAGGTTTTACCTTGAACAAATTGATGTGGCTTATGTGCTTGATGATCCCGTTATCCCTTCTGATGAGACTGAGAAACTGGTTTATGAGACTAAATTTGCTAAGGATGACAGATGTTGTAACACCCCGTCCTTCTACTACTAAGATACTAAGCAATATCTAATAAGTAATACAAGTGATCATCGATAATAAGTAAACAAGATATAGTGAGTGAATAAATTCTAGAATGCATAAATAATAATAAATCAAGAATACAACAAGTTATTGAGTCAGAAACCGAACGCCAGTGAATCGCAATTCACTTCCTAAGGTTTGTCAGATCGCAAACTCCAGGTCAATCTATGGGCTTACGTTCCCCACTACCTATGTCTAAGAATGGCCAAACTCCCGATGCAGGGTAGAACACGCAGAACTCCCTGACCTCTCGGACGACAACAATTAACCCAGGTGTACCCCTAGTTCGCCAACCACCTGCAAACCAGGTGGTTGGCATGTTCTTCAGCGGGGACTACATCTATCCCACCGGATATTCTTATCTCAAAATAAAATCATGCATATCATCAAAGTATCATTCATCTTAAAATATTCATCAAAAAGGGATGCCACCCGACCTTATACCCATAATTCATCAAAACAACTTTTCATAATTCCTCAAAATTAATAACTTACAAGCTTTCAACAAATGTCTCCCACAATAAACACTTGAACATCTCTAAACATCAACAATGATATTAAACTAGTTTTTACAGCACCAACAATTCAATCAAAAATACATCACCAATTAACTCCAAAACTTATTCATTAAAAGAGTAGTAACAATTAATCATTTTCTTTCATAAATCAAACATAAACATATGGATACCCAATAATACTTACTGCAACCTACTGACTATCAGAAACCAAGAACATAATAGATTACAAATTATTTCTAATTAACAAGCTCTCAAATAATTTAAAAGAGTATCCTCAATTTCACCACAAAAACCCAATAATAATTATTAAACTAATAAGTTCGAGCCGTAAAATCACACAAAAATTATCATATGACCCTAATAGCTCTACTGATATGGTACAATTTTTATTTATAATTTTCGGACTCCAAAAATATTTTTTAAACGTTAATATACAGATTACTCAATAAAGCCAATACAATAATTAAAAATATAAATAAACGCCCAAAAATTACCAAAAATTTACATAACATGATTAAACTCACGGAAATACATAATATACAAAGAAATGAATTTTTCGGCCTCCAGACATAATTTTCATGATTTATATACTGACAGAAACGAAATTTCAAAAACTGATATATCAATTAATTAAACCGGTAAACAGTAGGAAACAATTATTATGAGGCATGTCATACATACTACACATATAACATGATGCAAGAAAAATAATTTCAGAAATTTTAACATTCGTTTAGTAATTATTATGCAAATAAGCCAAAAACGCACAAAACACCAATTAAATCAAATAAATACTAAAAATCAGACGAAAATTATTTTTCTTTATACAGTTTTTACACAACATGCATCAAGTATATTCATGTAAAATTTAGTCAATAATTTCATTCAAAAAGTATTTTAAATAATTCCTAGCGTAATAATCTAATACCGAATAATACCCTAATAACTATGGTTCTAAGATAACTACTAGTTACCTGGATCATCGGAGGCGAGCTGAATATTACTGGAAAATCCCGTTATAGGCATGTACTCCTCTCCTTCTTCAATCCCCAAGCACCAAGTACAAGAAAAAGGCAAGTAGAACAAGTCACGAACAATTAACGAGTAGAAAATAAAAAATTTTGAGAGTATGATGAAAATGATGATGGCCGAATTTCTTGAGGTATAGCAGCAATGGAGTTCTGATTTTTAATCAGAATTTGGAGTGTTAAAGGTTGAAGTAAAGGGGTTTCATTAAGGAGAAATGATTAGGGGGTTATGGGGATTACAAAACTACAAAGGGTCACAAAAGAAAATAAAAAGAAATGAAAGAAGAGAAGCTCTTCTTCTCCTTCTCCTTGGCCGGCTGTCCAAGCCCAAGACCACCAAAAACATTTCGGCCCAAATCAACAAGGATCCATGCAACAAAAATCCGCCACGCGATAAATCGATAACTTCCTAAATCGCGCCTAAACTTTGAAAATACTTAATAATAAAAAAATAATTCCAATGAATGATATTATAAATATAAATATAATAAACACATTAGCACGCCATAAAAATAAAAATAATAATTCGGCTCCCAAAATTATAAAATAAAAATCATTAATTTAGAGAAAATTATAATTTTAGAGAAAATTTTTGCGAAAAACTAGAAGGAAAATTATGGGTTGTTACAGAACCTGTAAGGGGATGTTACTACACTATATGTCCAATGCACTACTTGACATTTACATGACTGATAACCATGCTAAGGACATTTGGGATACCCTGGAAAAGAAATATGGTGTTGATGATGCTGGATCCAAACGCTACTGTATTAGTAAGTGGCTTAACTTTATGATAGATGATGAGAAACCCATTATTGACCAGGTTCATGACTATGAAACTATTTGCACCAATATTGCTGCTGAGGATCTTGTTATTTGTGAGTATACCCAGGCTATCGTTCTTATTGAGAAACTGCCACCTTCTTGGAAGGACTATAGGACCCAGCTTATGCACAAAAAGAGAGACCTTATCCTTGAAGAACTTGTTGGTCATCTGAAAATTGAGGAAGAAAACCGTCTTAAGGACAAACCCTATAATCATGCTGTATTTTCTAAAGCTAATCTTATGGAGTCCAAACACTCTAATTATGACAGGAACAAACAGAAGGCAAAGAGTTTTCACAAGGGAGACAATAGTCTCAAACCTCATGGAGGTGTGCAGAAATACAGGTTCAAAGGCAGCTGTCATGAGTGCGGTAAACCTGGACACAAAGCCACAAATTCCTGGAACAAAAAGAAGAACCAGCAAACTGGTGGAAGTGAAAACTTTGTTCTGTTGTATCCGAGATCAACCTAGCTGAGATACTTCGAATGGATCGTTGACACGGGAGAAACAGGGCCCCCCCCCCCAATCGAGCCATGTTCGATCAATATGAAAAGCTGGAAGGTGAAAATGTGTTCATGGGCAACTCTGCAAAGAAAAGTCAGCGGCAAAGGGAAGATTACTCTCAAACTCACTTCTGGAAAATTACTTACTCTTACAAATGTACTTCATGTTCCTGAAATGCGTAGAAATCTGATTTCTGGAAGTTTGTTAATTAAGGCTGGTTTGAGGTTGTCTTTTGATTCTGATAGACTTGTTATCACCCATAATAGGGAATTTGTGGGGAAGGGATATTGTAATGGGGGGCTTTTTGCTATTGATGCTACTGTTGAACTCATGAATAAATCTGCTTCTACTTCTTCTACTTATATTGCTGAGTCTATTGATTTATGGCATTCTAGATTAGGTCATGTGAATGCAGCCTCCATAAAACGGCTGAAACACTTGAACTTGATACCTAGCTTCTCCAATTCTGATTTGCCTAAATGTGAAATTTGTGTTGAAGCTAAATTTGCTAGGAAGCCTTTTAAATAAGTTGATAGGTAATCTGAACTTCTTGAACTTATTCACTCAGATTTAGGAGACTTTAAGATCCATGAAAGTTGGGGAGGGAAGAAGTATTACATAACCTTTGTAGATGAATTTTCCCGTTACACCGTAGTATACCTTCTGAAATCTAAGGATGAGGCAGAGGGAATGTTTTAAAAGTACAAAGCTGAGGTTGAAAACCAATTGGATAATAAAATTAAGAGACTTAGAAGTGATAGGGGAGGAGAATATGATCCCACTTCCCTTAAGACCTTCTGTGAACAAAATGGGATTATTCATGAGTTGACTGCCCCTTATTCCCCCGAACAAAACGGTACAGCTGAAAGGAAGAATAGAACCCTTAAGAACATGATGAATGCTATGTTGATTAGTTCTGACTTCCTGATAACATGTGGGGAGAGGCTATTTTATCTGCTTGTCATGTCTTGAACCGTGTGCCTCATAAGAAGTTAGACAAAACCCCATATGAGATGTGGAAAGGTCATATCCCTAACCTCAAATACCTGAAAGTGTGGGGGTGTCTTGCTAAGGTTGCCATACCTTCCTTTAAGAGGGACAAAATAGGACCAAAGACTTGTGATTCCATTTTCATTGGTTATGCTTTCCATAGTGCTGCTTATGGCTTTCTTATTAAGGATGCTAGAGGTTCTTCTGCTTGTGGTTCTATTGTTGAATCAAGAGATGTTGAATTCTTTGAACATGTGTTTCCTTTGAAACTGCTTCAAGTTTTTCTTCTGCTGATTCTGCTTTGTCTGTGCCTTAGTCCTCGTGTGACTTTACCTATAGTAGAAGAAGAACCTAGGAGGAGTAAAAGAAGAGAACAGTTTTGGTTCTGATTTTGTCACCTCCTTCCAACTGAAAGTTGTGTCCTAAATGAGAGTCTAGTGTCTGTCTTTATCTTAGAAGAAGACCCTAAGACCTATGTCGAGGCTATGAAATCTGTTGATGCTGTTTTTTGGAAAGAGGCAAAAGATAGTGAGCTAGAGTCCATCATGAGTAACAACACTTGGGAAATAACAGACCTTCCTAGGGGTTGTAAGCCTATCTCTAGCAAATGGATCTTTAAAAAGAAGTTAAAGCCTGATGGTTCAATTGACAAGTATAAGGCAAGATTAGTTGTGAGGGGCTTCACTCAAAAGGAGGGAATTGACTATTTTGACACCTATTCCCCAGTTACTAAGATTGCTACCATTAGGACTCTGTTTGCCTTAGCTGCTTTACATGGCCTTGGAGTACATCAAATGGATGTTAAGATTGCTTTCCTAAATGGTGACCTTGAGGAAGAAATCTATATGGATCAACCTGAAGGATGTGTAGTTTCGGGTCAAGAGCACAAGGTGTGTAAGCTAGTAAAATCCCTTTATGGTTTAAAGCAAGCACCTAAACAATAATGGTACTAAAAGTTTAATAATACCATAACCAGTTTTGGGTTTCTTGTAAATGAGAGCGATACTTGTGTCTATTTTAAAAATGACTCTCGAGGTTGTGTGATCATCTATTTATATGTTGATGATATGTTGATTTTTGGGACTAGCTTAGATCTTGTGAATGAAGTGAAAGAATTCTTAAGTACTAAGTTTGAAATGAAAGATATGGGTGAGGCTGACCTTATTTTGGGAGTTAAAATTTCTAGATCTCCTCATGGTTTCAGTTTGAGTCAGGCCCATTATGTTGAAAAGGTACTTAGGAAGTTCAACTCCTTTGATGTTGATCCAGTCAGGACTCCTTATGATTCTAGTATCCACTTGGTGAAAAATAAGGGAGACCCTGTGAGCCAATCTGAGTATGCTAAAGTAATTGGTAGCATTATGTATTTGATGAACTGCACCAGACCTGATGTTGCATATGCTATTAGTAGACTTAGTAGATACACACATAATCTTAGCAAGGATCATTGGGGTGCTTTGCGTCGTTTGCTTAGATACCTTAAAGGAACCATGGATTGGGGCATTCACTACTCTTCTTCTCCTATTGTTTTAGAAGGTTATTGTGATGCTAATTGGGTATCTGGAAATGATGAGATTAACTCTACTAGTGGTTTTGTTTTTACCTTGGGTCGTGGTGCTATTTCTTGGAAATCTTGTAAACAATCTTGTACTGCTATGTCAACTATGGAATCTGAGTTTGTTGCACTTGAGTTGGCAGGAAATGAGGCAGAATGGCTTAGAAACTTGCTGAATGATGTTCCATTGTGGGGGAAACCTGCTCCTTCGGTTGCACTACATTGTGACTCTCAGGTAGCTATTGCAGTGGCAAAGAACAATATCTACAATGGAAAGAAAAGGCACATTCATCTCAGACACAAGGTTGTTAAAGATTTGATAAGTAGTGGAGTGGTATCACTGGACTATGTAAAGTCCGAAAAGAACTTAGCGGATTCGTTTATGAAAGGTCTTTCTAGAAATGTAATTGTGGATGCATCCAGAGGGATGGGATTGAGACCTGTTTAAAATGTAATAATGGAACCCTACTCTATGCAAATAGGGTTCAAGGGGCAACATTAGTAATAAAGGCACTTGTTTATTTCTATCCCTCTAAATTGTGTTGAAAAGTGCTTACCACTAGTGATTGAGGATGAGCAAAGGGCTCTTCATGAACCTATATCCACAGTTGTGTGGTGGTGTGTGGTGGTACACACTTGATGGGATTCACCTACTTAGATGTGGAAGTGGGGCCGCTTCCTATGAGAAAATGTGGGTCATTTCTCTAGAGCATCTATGAGCATCCAGGTAGGCGTGCGCCACATTGATCGCGGAGTGACTACTTCTCTTAAAAGATGGATGTGTGTTTTAGATAAAGGTTTGGAGTTCTCTTAAGTTCAAGATGAACATCACTTAATTGAATAAGATTCCCAAATCTGATTCACTAAGTGTTAATTCAAGTCGCAAGACATTAACACTGATGCATTACTTCTTTTCAAGCCCGAAATTGTTTATTCCTCCTTTCTTTCTTCTAACTTTAATTCTTGTGGGGGATTGTTGGAATTAAAGCCTCAAAGTTAGTCATGCTCATGGAGTATTTCTTTGTTTGCTTTTGTTCATGAAATACCCAAGTCCCACATGAAAAGAATATAAAGGTCCTACCTTGTTTATATACTATTATGTTCCCTTAAACTTTGTTGAGCAATGTGTAACGGCAAATCAATTCTTGCCGTTTTTGCCGCAGCTATTACTCCTCAATCTTCTCCCAAAATATTTGATTGCCTGGTTTTCTTTTCTTTTCTATTCTATATAAACCCTCTTTCTCTAGTTAAGAATGGAAACAATAACAATTCTGAGTTCCTCTCTACACAAAATGCTCTCCTAAATTTCGGGCTAAGTTAAGTCACTCTTTGCTTGTGAGTGCACACAAACGGGCGTCGTTGTGTTAATCCTGTAGGATGGTCGTCGGGAGGAAGTTTGCACCCGTGCTGCGGTGAAATAACCTTTAAGGACAGTGGATCTCTCCACGTCACAGCATTCTCTTTTCTTGTTTCTCCTTTCCAAGTAAGATCGTTCTAACTATTTCTCCGTGTTCTGTCTCCTTGCGTGCTAGTCATAACATATATGACACCAACTATAGCTTAGGTGTAGGGAGCGAAACAAACTAAAGCACATGGCTTCTATAGCACGAACTATGATAATAGGTGCTCTCATTACCCATTTTTAGCTTTCCAAATGAGTAAAAATGAGCAATTAACATGAAATTAACATATATATATAAATGAATAACCCGTCACATGCATGTCTGATTAATTGTTCGAAAAAAATATTACTAAGTTTGGTGCATCGACGTCATTTCAAATATTTGGAAAACAGATTGTGTTAGTGATCGTGAAGGAGGGGTGAGCACAGAGGTTCTTTGTCATTCATTTCAATGAATAAATTAAGAATATTTTATGTTTTAAACTAGTATATAACTAAAGATAAAAACAAATGCATTGACAAAGGTGAATAGTGGAAATAGAAAGAATTTTATGGAGCAAAGGAAGTAACTTTTTAAGATTGCAATATACTTTTTTCATCTGAAGTGTTGTAATATTTTTTACATACAAGATTAGTATTTTTTTTTCTTTTTTTGTGGGGGGAGAAAGTATAAATGCAATTTTGTTTCTAGTTAATTTCAAGATGTGAAATATTTTTTCTTTAATAAGGTAGAGAGGAATATGGGGATCCCTCTGAGACCAAAGGTGATGTACTGATGTCATTACCACTAGGCTATGTCTGAAATATGCATGGTTAGATCATTTTATTGAAAATTCATAATGATATTAAATTAATTTTAAATAGAACATAAGTTAATTGTAAAATGAAAATATTCAAGTGATGACTCCTATATTTATTCACAAATTAATAAAATAGGTAGTCTAATAAAAATTAGACAAATCCAAGCCTACATTCTCCTAAGAAGCCCATTTCTTCTCACTTCTAAACCAACAGTATCCCTAGACATCTCGCACCAACCTAATCGTTCCTTCTTTTCTCCTTCCTTTATTTCTCTTTAAATCTCGAAGTACAACAAACAATTTTAAGATAAAACAAACACTCTTACTGAATAGATTAAACTAGTTTCTAAATAGATTAAAGCGTTTTACTCCATGTAATTTACATACAATAAATTAGAAATTGCATAGTATAGGGTTTGATCCCGCGACTTCAAGTTCATATACTAATTAAAGTCTTAACTCTTAACCGCTAGACCAAGTGATGATATTTAGTGTTATCATCTTAGGTAGTGTTTGGTACCTTGGATTTTATTTGAAATCGTTGAATTCAAATATGGAAATTGACATGCTAGAATTGAATTCCAAATCAAGTGTTTGGCAAACACCAATAATTTCAATTCCATAATTTCAAATCCGCCATAGTGTTCAGGAAACAAATGTGATTTTAATTCTATAATTACAAAAAGTTGTACATTTGTGATAATGTCGAGCTTCTTTCCTGAATAATGTTGGAAAAATATTAATAGACTTCCTCACACCAAAGCTTAAACTTAGTCTAAGGACAATGAGCGACAGCCATATCCAACGCATAAATATCACAGGAAGATGAAAATGGTCAGAGAAGAATGACTGTAAAAAGATGCAAAGTTAAGAAAATAAGGATTGTTGTAATTTGATGCAATATTTTCTGAATTTGCTGGAGAATCAGTAGAGTTTGTCATGATTTGAGAAAGAAAGAACAAAATCCAGAAGAAATCAGGAAGAATCAAGAAGAAATTAGAAAGAATCGGGTAGATTTCAGAAGAAATCAACTAAGAAAAGAGGAAGAAGAGGAAAAATTTGCGGAGAATCAGCTCAAAATTCCATGAGCTCTGATACCATGATGAATTCCATCATCAACTGATGATATTTCTGAGAGAGAAATTAAGAGAGAAGAAGATTGTCATAATAGAAAAATGAATTTATTATCTGAAAAAATCTATTTGCTTACAGAGGAGAATTAAATATATATACTAGAGGGTCTAACAACCTCCTAACAACCTCTAACTAATTGTGCCAGTTGTACATGAGGAGAATAACAGAAACTAATTAACAGAAAACAGCTATAATCTCAACAAAATAGGTTACTATTAAATGTTTGGATTATCCAAACATGCTATTTTGGCCAAATCCAGCATTTCAAATGAAATGCTTAAAACCAAACATGCCATTAAAGTACTTCCTCCGTTTTTTTTAGTTGCAATACTTTTTTTTTTCACAAACTCCAATGCAAAATTTGGGTAGGAGAGATGTAGAGAGGAAAAAAGGAGAGGGCCCCATGTGATTGGAGAGAGATAGAGAGAAAGGAAAAGCAAAAGTAGAAAGTGTTGCAACTAATTAAAAATTTCCCTTTTAGGAAAGTGTTGCAACTAAAAAGAAACGGGGGAAGTATAATATTAATTAATGAAAATTTTCCTTATCTGGGACATAGCCCGTGCCTAATAACTAGGTTTAAATCAAACTAAGCGGTCTCTTATAAGCTAAGACCAACTGATATTTATTAGGTTGATTGAATTTCATTTCCAAATTATTTATTTAGTAGTAAGCGGTAAGGTTTTGGGCAACTCAAAACATGCAAAAACAAGAAGGCCTAAGCCGGACCCAGCATGAAGCACAGGATTGGCCTGGTGGACTGGTGGTGGCCAACCCCGAATTGGTAGGGATATTCGGGCCTTGGGCCTCAACCCTAAGACAGGGTGGGTTCGGCCAAATTCTTGTACCCCACAAAAAAAAGCTTGCAAACTTGATCTTTTTCTAATACATAACATTCGTAAAATAAGATCATATATTGATAGCCCAAAAATAAAATCAAGAAATTTTAGCAGTGACCAGCTCTTATGAATCATAAAATCTACAATATTATAGTATCATACCTAGCAACACAATCAAAATGAGATAGATGTACAAAACGAATTCGATAAAAGCAGCAAAGAATCAAGATATATATAATAATGGACGAAAACATCCCTCTAAAGAAAGAGGCATGCTTATATTGAAAAGATGCGACCAGAGCAGTGGTGGAACCACATCTCTATTATATATGGCAACACATGGGGGACACCAAAAAAATAGAAAAAAGAAAAAAAGAAGGGGGATAACAACCTGTTTCATTTAAACGGAAAAAAGGGGAAAAGAAGAAAAACGTACCAACAGCACAGTTCTTCTACACAATTAATTCAATTTTCTATATGCTTTCGCACTCATTGCGTGCATATAAGGCTAGTATGTGCTACCCCTGTTTTTTTAAATACAATTGAGTTTTTCTTTTTTGAAAAAAAAGGAAAAACAGAGAGAAAGGAAGGAATGTGACAGGCTGCCTGATAGCGTGAAGCCCTAAACTTCTTTCCCCCTTTCTCTTTCCTCGTTGCCTCCTCTTGCTCTCCTTCTATTGATTTCCTGGATCTCCCGATAAATTGTCGTTACTGCCTACTGGTTTAAAGGGAGTGAGTTGTGGCCTATAGGGTTGTCGCAGGTTGATGACATGCGCTACCGTGTGGTGACTAGCGGACTTGGTCCCGCCTTCGCGGTTTTTACGTCTGGACAGTTGTTGCTTTGGGCTTGTGGTTGTGGTTAGTTAATTTATGGATTCTTAAAATCACAGTTGGTGAAGAAAGAATTGTTCAATAATTTATGGATTTATGATTATGTTGTTGGTAAATTGTTTGAATATTGTCAATAGTGTGAATTATATTGTTAGCAATTACATTTTGTGTGAATATTCACTGAATTCCTACCCTATACCCAATTACCCACATGGACCATGGTAAGAAAGTCCAGAATATATTGTTTGGTTTTTTGTATAAAAGTACTTTGTATGACGTTTAGAAAGTTTTGGGATACAATGTAGAAAGTTCAAAAAGATCGATACAACGAAGAATTTCGTAATACAGGAGCACTATATAGAAAATTCCGCAAAATAAAAGTGATGAATGTTAGTGCAAAGGTGGATTACTTGGATATAATGTAGTTTGCTACGTGGCATAATTATTGTTTGCTATAAGCACTTACTTGATTCTCGCACCATATATTAAGTATGTTGCATCGTCCATTATCGTAGTTGAGCATCAAGTGATGTCTTAGTTGTATTGCCATCACTTTTTATGTAGAGGTCTTGAGATTATATCTCATTCCTTACAAGAAAGATCTCCGATTTCCCCTTGTTGTAAGGGACTTTATTTTTTTATATAAAAAAGGGATTTTTCACAAGGTATCCCTGAGATTTTTTGAAATTCATGAGTACCCATGCGGTTCAGAAATTCATTGGGTACCCCTGAAGTTTGCATATAATGTATCAAACACCCTCGGTAACTTATTTGTGTTGATTGTGTTAACTTAAATGAGTTGGAATAAATTACATCTCAACCTAATTCTCATATTAACCCACACTATGTCAAACATGTCTTTCCATAGTGATATAAATCGCCTTTTTCTGTGGTTAAAATAGTTTTAATAGTGGCCCAAATACCTCTTAGGCAGTTTTGCCTACTTATAAAAGACTTTGTTGGGCATAATGTGAAATATTAGGGGAATTATTATAGAGGTCAATTGATTTTAGGTCATTTAAGCTAACATAATCAACGCCAATAAGTTGTTGAGAGTGTCTGGTACATTATATATATACAAACTTATGAGGTACTCGATAAATTTTTGAAACCGCAGGGATACCTCATGAATTTCGTAAAACCTCGGGGGGTACCTGGTGAAAAGTTCGTACACATCGACAATTGAGTTTGGCTTATATAATTAGGGTTCAATTGGGAATTGGAAACTTGGTTTAGATAACAACAAGAATTTGTCAATCATGCAAAAAAAAAATGAAGATGAATGCTGAATGAGAGTTGGTGGGACACAATTGCTTAGGCCTGGAAATAACCCAAGCTTGCCTGTGAACTGTTCAAGCTCGACTCGGTCAAAACTCGGTTAGGACTCGGCTCGCTAAGGCCCGGCTTCAGTTTGGGATCAGCTTGAGACCTAACGAGACGAGCCACGAGCTAGGCTAATTAAGCTCGACTCGAAAAACTCGCGAACGGCTCGAGTTATTTTTTTTATTAAAAGAAATATCAAAAATAGTACTATTTTATTCATTAGTAAAAATAAAGGCAAAACATTAAAAACATATATTTTAAAAAAGGGAAAGAACACAACCAAAAAGCAAATAAACCACTAAGCATTAGCCAACGTCCCAAGCCCAAACAACTCCAACAACTTCCCACTTTAAATAAAACTAAAAAAACGGTTATTTCACATGGTACTCTTGTGGAATTTTAAAATACATGGGTTACCCCTATAGTTTAAAAAATGCACTAGGTACTCCTATTATTTATATAAAATGCATGAAATGCCCTTAATGGCTAACGACATCATGTTTCCGTTAGGTTTAGAGCCAAATTAAACTAATTATTTCAAATAATCCCTAATTAATACATGAAATAAAATTATAATAATTACTAAAAAGAAAGAAAAAACCTTCCTTCCACCCCCAGTCACCCCCACCCCATCACTACCGCTGAACTGCCTACAAGGAACCACCCCCACCCCGAAAACGGCAGGAATCCCTAGCTCTGCCCCTCCCTCGAAACCTCCCCCTACCCCGTGGCCCTAACCTTCAAAACCCTCACCCACCCACCACCCCAACCGGCTGCCCTAACATATGTAGCGACATATGTAGCTCCCATATTGTCACAATATACAGCAGGTAGAGTATTGGGTTTATAACCAAATTCAGATCGGAGATTGAGGACCCATAGAACTTTGGCGGTTGTATTGGCAACGACACGATACTCCGCTTCAATGGATGAACGAGCACGTGTCTTTTGTTTTCGGGAACTCCATGAAATTAGATTACGACCAAGATATATAATGTAGCCAGTAGTGGGATATATAGTCGTCCTTATGATAGGTTGTCGTACACCTGTCAAAGATAAATCCTAGTAAACCTTCTAACAATATAGAAGGGTAAATATGGTCGAATCCACAGAAAGATAGTCATTTTAATCTAATTTCTAATGTATGGAGAAACTAAACAAGATTAGAATTATGAGATAAAAGGTTTTAAACTAATAAATAAGAAAATCAAACTAAAAAGATCTAGGGCAATGGTTCACCATGTTCATAACTATAATCTATCAAAATACCATCAATAGTTCAATTAATCGGATACCTAGAGCATAGGTTAATCTTACGGTCGGGTTAACGCTCTCAAATCAACATATGTAGTACGACCGTTAACATAATTAGATTTTCTGATTGTAGGTAAGCCTCTAAGGAGTACCATCTCTCGATCTATGACTCAATGTGAGCAAGATTTAATAAGAAAATTGATCAGGTTGCAAGATTAACAAAATAAACCTAATCAATTAGAAACATCAATGACTAATCAAACCATCAATAACATCAATCAATCAAGATTCATGAAACAAAGAATAAAAACTACATCTAGAAAGGAAATCATAGTTAAAATAAATCAAATGAAATAAACTAATTGAACTCATGAATTAATGAAGAACACACGAAAAACTAGGGTTTAGTACTAAGCTAGAGCAAGAGAAAATTAAAAATAAGAATAAAAAAATGAGAGAGAGGGTGAAAAGAGTTAGGGTTCCTAATCTAAATAATATTAAGTAACCTAATATAACTAGGAAAATAAGTTACAAGATAAGAAAAGTCGATATATTCATTAAATGGGCGGATTTAGTGATCCGCGCGTATTAGGGATGGAAATGGATCTTGGACCCGACCCGGATCCGTGGACGTCCACGGATCTGTTTCTCCGGGTCTGGATCCTAAAACTTTGGACCCGTTGAATCCGGGTCGGATCCGGATCCACTAATCAACTCGCGGATCCGGGTCTGTCAAGTGGACCCAGACCCGGATCCGCAAAACCAAGTTGGGCTGGGCCTCCTCTCCACTTTTAATGCTTTAAGCCTCTGACCTTCTCCATTTCATTCTCTTCCAATGTTCTAAGCCTCCCTTCAATCCCTAAACCCTAACTCCCATTCATTCCCTCTCTCCACACAAAATTGACTGCCTGTTTTGGCCACCTTTCTTCACCAGTTCCGACCACCGGTTCCCGCGCACGAGTTCCGGCCACCTCTCTCCATGGACTGCTGAGTTTCTTCGTCGAGTTCCAACCACCTTTCTCCACGGACTGCACGAGTTCTATGGCGCACCTTCTCTTTGCCGCTTCACTGTACTGCCCGGCAAGACCACCGACCAGCGCCCGACGCCTTACAGCACCGGCTATCCGTTCTCTTTCCTTCTCTCGCACGACCACCGGCGAGCAGCCAATACTAGCGACCGCGACTTCCCTCGACACAACACCACCAGCCACAACGTCCACCACCGTAACCTTCACGCCAGAAGATGTGAATTTTGTTCATTTACAGTTTCAGATTTGCTTTAAATATTACGAATTTTGTTGCAGAATTTTTACAATTGAATTCGTCTGACTATTGTTGAATTTCGTGATTGATTTTGTGGTTTATATGCTTAATCTTTTGTAGAATTTGTGGTTTAGTTACTTAATTTTGTGTTAAAGTAGGCCAAATAATGTAAAAACACATTGATCCGTTTTGGACCCGTTTTGGACCCGAATCCGTAGGATCCGTCGGATCTGGATCCGGGTCCAACTTTTTCAGATCCTCTGGGTCTGGGTCGAGGGTCTAGAAACGAATCTGGATCTGGGTCCACCTGGACCCGGTCCAGATCCGACTCGTTGCCATCCCTAGCGCGTACGGACGTACAGTAGCAGATTTCAACAGAAACAGTATAAACTTCCGAAAGGCATAACTCCTTGATTAGAAGTATTCTCGGGGCGTGCCACCTATCGTTGGAAAGCTCTTCAAGACTTGTTTCCAAATCCACTAGAATTATTCAGTTCTAAGAATCATATAAAATTTTATGATCAGAAGAGTAGACGTGACTCTTTTTTCCACATTTCTTCTAATGATTTTCCGCTTTATTTTAGCTCAAACTCGTACTAATTATACTCCAAACGATCCTTATGAATTGTAGCTTCCTTCCAAGTTATCCTAATCGTCAAACTTAGCTAATCATACTCCAAATATATTCTCAATTCCTGAAATTCATCAAAAACACGAAAACATATCGAATAGTAGTAGAATAACATAACTTAAGAATATAATGCAATATTAAACCTAAATATGAAACTAACTGCTCTAAAATGCAACCTAAATGCACCTAAAAACTATATATAAATATGACACATCACCTTATCACCGGCCCAATCGGCATCTGCGCAAGCAGGTAAGCAACTAAGGGAATTAAGATGTAGAAGGAGACCATGATGAAGGGTACCTGCAACATACGTCAATAATCTTTTTAAAGCAGCCCAATGGTGATTAGTGGGCTTGTGCAGGAATTGAGATAACTTGTTGACAGTAAAAGAAATATCAGAGTGAATTAGTGACAAATATTGTAGGCTTCCCACAAGAGCTCGGAATTCGATTGAATTAGAAATGATTGAACTAGAGTCCAAAGATAGGGGGGATGAGAGACCATAGGTGTAGGAGTGGCTTTAGCATTGGACATCTTTGCTTTATGAAGCAAATCTTGGATTTCTTTTTGCTAAAACTTGGGAATGAGGTTGAACTTCAACACCAAGAAAATAGGATAGGTTACCAAGATCTTTCAAGGAGAAGTGATGGGAAAGTTGAGAGATTATAGAATTCAAGAGATAAAGATTAGAGTCGGTGAGAATAATATCATCAACGTATACAAGAATATAGAATGTGTCTTCTCGATGACGGAGAATAAAAGAAAGGAATCAGATATAGAGTTGCGGAAACCAAGGCTTAGGAGATAGGTTTTAAGCTCATTATATCAAGCACAAAGAGCTTGTTTGAGGCCATAAAGAATTTGTCGTAACTTGCATACATGATTGGGATAGGTGGGATCAATAAAGCCATGAGGTTGAGTCATGTACACGTACGTCCTCCATGAGAGTACCTTGGAGAAAGGCATTATTAATATCTAGTTGTCGAAGAGACCAATTTTAGGTGACAACAAGAGAGAGAAAAGCTCTCACAGTGACAAGTTTAACAATAGGGCTAAAGGTTTCCATATAATCAAGACCATGACGTTGATGGAAACCCTTACTAAACGTGCCTTGTATCGTTGAAGAGTACCATCGGGTTTGTATTTTGTACTATATACCCATTTACACCCAATAAGATTTTTGCGTGGATGAAGGATGGACTAAGTCCCAAGTATGGTTTTTGTGGAGGCATCGTACTCGCCTTGCATGGCGTCACGTCTGACAGGGTTACATAGAGCTTGAGTTATGGTGGTGGGCTCTTGAGAGGTGTCTTGGACAATATCAATAAGGTTAAGTTTTTGTATTCGTTTGCGAATGCCATCTTGTAGTCTAGTGTTGTGAGGAGGAGATGGAGGAGGAGGATGAGGAGGGATAGAGGGAGAAAGATGATAATGTTGTAGAGGCAGAAGGGGATGGGATCAAATTGAGTGGAAGTGGGGGAGTAGTAGTTGACTCAGTGGTGGATGCAGAAGGTGATGAGGTTGAAAATGATGAAGGTGTGTAGCTTGTGAATTGTATGGGGTAGCATTGGGTTCAATTGTGGATTGGGGAGCATGTGATGTAGTGATGAGAATAGGTAAGGAAAAAGCAAACCATTGGTCAATATTTTCTTATTGTATTTGAGAAGTGGACGTAAGACATGCAACAAAAGGGAACTTATGTTCCACAAATTTGACATGTTTGGACACATAGATTTGTTAGTATCAGGATGGAGGCAAAAATATGCACTTTGGGTAGTAGACTATCCAACAAGCTAGTACACAAGAGGTAGAACGTGGATCAAGCTTATTAGAAGTGTATGAATGTAGCCATGAGTAGCAAAGACATCCAAACTTCGTAATTTTTAGTAATTTGGAGGATTGCCATGTAATTTGCAGAAGGGGGAATTGTAATTAAGTGTAGGGATGGGCATTCTATTTATTATAAGATATACAGCAGTATTGAAGGCTAAGGTCCAATATTTTCGAGGCATGGAGGCATGAGATAAGAGAGAAAATCCTGTCTCAACAATGTGAGGGTGACGCCTTTCTGAATATCCATTATATGTAGGAGTATGTAGAGGAGAAGTGAGATGAGTAATCCCATGAATGGTAAGAAAGAGATCAAGTTTTTCGTATTCATCTCCATTGTCACTAAAAATGGTAATCATGGACCTTTGAGAATATTTTTCCACTTTTGATTTGAATAGAAGAACAATATCTAAGGAGTCGGATTTTCTTTTAAGGGATATTACCACATGTATTTAGTGAAGTGATCAACGAAGAGGATGTAGTACTTGTAACCATCATAAGAGAGAGTGGGAGAAGACCAAACATCACTATATATAACATCAAGGGGACCATTAGAGGAGATTGAGTTTTGATATAATTGCATAATCACAAGAGTTACATTGAAAAGCATTAGATTGAGGAATGGATAAATTAAAACGAGATCTAATAAGTTGTAAACTAGAGTATGAGGGGTGTCCTAAGTGATGATGTCAAACGGTAGTGGAGAGTGAGCTAGTGGTGGTGTGAGCAGCTAGTAGTATAGGATGCCATTCATAGATGTCGGATTTAGTTGGTCCTTGAAGAAGTGATGCCCCTGTGAGAAGATCCATCACATGAAAATAATCAGGTAAGAAAGTAATAGTGGAATTATTATCCCGACAAAATTTGGATATAGAAATTATATTACGAGATACAGAAGGAACATGAAGAATATTTTTAAGATGAAAACGAGTAGAATGAGTAAGAAGATATGTAGAACCAGTGTTGACAATAGCTAATCCCGAGCCATCTCCGATGATGAGTTCCTCAGTGCCTTCATGTGGAGAATAGAGGGCAACATTGCCAAGATCATTTGTCACAGTAGCCCCACTATCAAGAAGCCAACAACCATTTTGAGGAGTATTTGTGGAGGTGGCAGCATAGGCACAAGGGTGAGAGGTGGGTTGGTTAATCTGGTCTATGAAGCGGTTTTGAGGTGGTCGTGGTACAATTGTGGGATGAGTGAGATTTGTGGGTTAGATGGCATTAGGAAATTGTTGTCTAAAAGGGGGACATTGAGTAATATAATGACCATGGACACGGCACCATTGACAACGTCCTTGTAAGGGACGAGAAGAGCGAGTCTAGGATTGTCAGGATTGAGTCGGAGTAGGAAGAATACCATTGGAATTATAAGTAGAAGAGTGGATCGATTGTTTTTGTAGTTATTCTTGGCAGCATAGTTAACAGTAGCAGGAAAGGGAGTAGTAGAGACAGCTTTGTGTTTGATATAGAGTTCTCGATTAGTGAGCTTTTCATGTAGCTCATCAAACAATATATTAGTGTAATACCCCTCATGATTGCTTCAAAGGGATCTAGCAGGCTACTCATTCCAACAAGATGCATCATTTTTTAAGGGAGCTTATTTCCTTAGTTACTCCACAGTTAAACGTGCTTGGCTGGGAGTAGTCAAGGGATGTGTGACCTCCTGGGAAGTTTATCGAGGTGCGCACGAGTGAGGAAAAAATGCGCCGGAAGAACTTATGTTGGTTATTGAGGACATTTGTTGGCCCTGGATGCGCATTGGTGACGATAGACTCGACTCCGTATGGGTCGGGTGTTACAAATGGTATCAGAGCAACTCTGCGACCGCGTGCTGATCGTGTGGATTATTAATCCAAGGTTAGTCGCCTAATAAGGGAGAATTCTGGGGCTATATCACCGGCTGCGTGTCGAATATGTGATTAGTTCCCAGGCTGGGGAGACCCACAGGTCGTATGCCGAATATGTGGAGTCCTCAGGCGCAACGAGTGCGTTGCTGTCCTCAAGTGGGGGTGTATGTAATACCCCTCATGATTGTTTTAAAGGGATTCAGCAGGCTACTCATTCCAACAAGATGCATCTTTCTTTTAGGGAGCATATTTCCTTAGTTACTCCACAGTTAAGCATGCTTGGCTGGGAGTAGTTAAGGGATGGATGACCTCCTGGAAAGTTTCTCGGGGTACGCATGATTGAGGAAGAAATGCGCCGGAAGAACTTGTGTTGGTTATTGATGACAGTTGTTGGCCCTGGATGTGCATTGGTGACGTTAGACTCGACTTCGTATGGGTCGGGTGTTCCACTTAGAGTCTCGGCTTTGGACAGCAGTGATAACACTATCATAATCTGAGTCATTGAGTTGTTCCAGAATTATGTCAACCATATCATCAGACTCCAAGGGACGACCAAGAGAAGCAAGTTGGTCGGCACAATTTTTTAAAGTCTTGCTTATATTCACTGATAGATCGATTTTCTTTGATAATGTTCCAAAGACGTTCTTTAATTTGCTTGAGATGTCCTTTGGACGGATTAGCAAAAGTTTTGGCAAGAGTTTGCCAAGCATCATAGGTGGTATTGGATTAGGAAACTAGAGGGACAAGACTTGGAGAGAGAGTTCCAACAAGAGCACCAAGTAGGGTTAATGAGCCAGGGTGGCTCGCAAACTATTCGAGCTTGGCTCGGTCAAAACTCGCCTCGAGTGGGCTCGATTCAAGTCCGAGATCTGCTCGAGACCCTAACGAACCGAGCCTGAGCTACCTCGAGCTCGGCTCGAAAGTTCTAGAACAAGCTCGATAGTATAAATTACAAAAAATATTTCATTAAGGTTAAATATAGGATGTAATAATTACGGTTTTTTCACCCGATACCCCCAAGTTTTCAAAAAATTCACCTGGTACCCTCCATGTTTTCAAAATTCACCAGGTACCCCTCAGTTTCGAACTAATACACTCAAATACCCTTAATGACTAACAGCGTTAACCGCCGTTAGTCATTAACCCTAATTTCCTGCTTTAAACCCTAATTAACCCCCTAATCTTAACCCTAATCCTAACCCCTACCCCTAACCCTAACCCTAAACCCTAACCCTAACATTAACCCTAACCCTCACCCTAACCCTAACCCTAACCCACCACCCCACCACCCACTCCCCCCCACCCTCCCACCACCTCTGCCCCCCCCCCCCACCCTAGCACCCCCCCCCCCCCCGCAGCCCTCCCCCCACCCCCGCGCCGCCCTCCCCCCCCCACGCCGCCCCCTCCCCTACCCAGTTCAATTCAGCAATCCCCCCACCCCCCCTCACCATCGCGCTCCCGGCCCTCCCCCGCCCCCGCGCCCCCACGCGCACCACCCCGGGGCCGCGCCCGCGCCGCCCGCAACCCTTTCTTCTTCCTTCGTTTTTTTTTTGTGGGATTTCGGGGGTGTGGTGGTTGCGAGGGGTGGGGGGAGGAGGTAGGGGGGAGGGGGGTGTGGGTTCTAGGCTATCTTGCTAGGGTGGGCCGCAGCAGGGAGTGGTGGGAGGGGCGGGGGAGGGGTGGTTCTCGGGCTCGCGACGGGGGCCGCAGGGGGTGGGGGTTCGGGCCGCACGGGGGTGGTGGGAGGGTGGGGAAGAGGGGTGGTTCTGGGCGGCTTGCTAGGGTGGCCGCAGCGGGGGTGGTGGAAGGGTGGGGGAGGGGATGGTGGGAAAGGTTAGGGTTTAGGGTTAGGGTTAGGGTTTAGGGTTAGGGGTTAGGATTAGGATTAGGGGTTAGGGTTAGGGTTAAGGTTAGGATTAGGGGTTAATGACTAACGGCGTTAACCGCCGTTAGTCATTAAGGGTATTTGAGTGTATTACAACAAAACTCGAGGGTACTTGGTGAATTTTGAAAATATGGAGGGTTCCAGGTGAATTTTTTGAAAACTCGGGGGTATCAGGTGAAAAAACCGTAATAATTAATAACTACGAGAAAAAAGGTGCTAATCTTAGGCTCTAAAGCAAAAGTTTATATGTTTGATAATTTAGAGAAACACTTGAACAAAGAAAAACAAAGGCAATAATATAAAATATGATGAGAGCGAGAGATTACTTGAACATGATGCAAGCATGCAACCATACACTTTGATATCAAGCAGGTGATTGTCGGTAGATTTCAGTAGCAAACATTGTGAGTCCTTGTGCTTTCAAGCTGAAATTTCAGCTATCCCACATCGGTGGACTTAACAAGTGTGTGTCTCAAATACTCTATAAAACAAACCTTGGAGTTAAATTTCCCAATAGCTTGCCCATCATTTCTTTGGGCTATGCGAGTAATAACCATAGTTTGGATACTGGGCCTTCAAACAACTGAATGTTTGGGCCTTATGAAATCTAACCTTGGAGTACTTGCTTTAGTTGAACTTGATTTCGAGCTTTTCCAGCCGAACGAACTCGAGTTGAGCCGTAAGTTTTGGACTCGAATTCGAGCCAAACCCAGTACTTTAAGCTCGACGAGCTTCGAGCTCGAGCTGAGCCCCATTAAATATATTTTCAAGCCGAGTCGAGCCTAGTCAGGTTCGGTCTCGGTTCGGCTCGTTAACACCCCTAGCACCAAGTATAAGCTTATCTTGTCGAAACCATGTTGTGTAGTCTGAGTTTGGGGACTTGTTGTCAGTATTGACATGTAAAATGGGACTCTATCTGTATTCTCGTCCGATTAATCAATTCGTCCAACGATATATCAGACTATGGAGTGAATATTTCATTCTTTTTTCAACTTGAAATCGATTCACAAGAATTCTTCCATTTTTTCCTATTCATATAATATATATATATATATATATATATATATATATATATATATATATATATATATATATATATATATATATATATATATAATATTTGCCATTTCATATACTTAATTTTAATTTAGATAGAATTTCATATTCTATAATATATAAATATCTAAAAGTTTAGGAAAAAAATACAGAATAGATTCGGAGTGTCATTAACAATTTGATATAGTATATTCTTCACCCATTTTGTATTGGAGGTTCGACGGAAGAATTCTTAGAACAACACAGTATAGTCAACCCTATTTGTTAGAACATCTTCCTTTGAGTCCCTGCACCTATCCTTGTTTTTATTCTTGTTTTCTGAATCCTTATTTTTTTGCTTTTGAAAAAAAGAGTTGGCTCTAGATTGCCCATTTTTCTTAATTCGCGAGTTTTCAGTGATGGTCATGGAAGGAGCAGGATAAGAACCATCAATGAATTTGTACAGATCATAGCCAAGAAGTGTCGCCTCAAGTTGAGTTTTCCATGAGATATAATTAGTATGTAAGCTTAAGGATGTGAGTAAGAGAAATAAGGATTAAAGGTTTGGTAGAATCAACACTATTTGGAATAAGAGGCTGAGAATCAGAAGAAGCCATGAGAAGGAGGAAAAGAGAATGAAAGGAAGAGCTCGTGGGAAGCAGTAGAACTGGAAAAAATATTGTGGGTCTTATGCTCTGATTACCATATGAAGAATAGTATTTGAGAAGGATGAATTATATTGCATACAAGGGTGATTACAAGAGTAAATCTCTATTATATAAGGGAAGGGGGGAGCTATGGTGTCCCCCTATAAATTTACTAAACTGCCCATTAGTAAATCAAGTACTACCAAAAAAAGAGGGAAAAAACAAAGCCAAGCTCAAATATAGCATTAAAAAATTAACTTAAATGTTGAATGCAATCAAATTATAATTGAACTACCAAAAAATAAATTATTGACTATAAGATTTAATACATTTATGCTGAAAAAAGTAAAAAGGAATATCACATCAATCAAATATCTTATCAATCAATTCACAACACAATAAAGTATCACATCAAAACGGAAAATTCAATCAATTAACAAAGTGAAATGATTTATTTAACACAAAAGACTATGTTAATACAACATAAGAAATCCTAAAAAAAATCACTTAATAACATTCTTTTATCGTTCATCAAGTTTAATTTTAAGAACCTAAAAGAAAGAATAAGTTAAAAATAATAATAAAAGAAGGGTTAAGTGATAGAGGATTAACCTACGAAATTTAGACCAAAAAAAAAGTCTAATGTTCAAATTTTATCCCTGCTTATGCCCAAAAAGGCTAGAATTTAGGACTGAAAAATTAATTAAAATCAGGCACACATCGCGTGCATAATTTGCTAATATATACAAAGGTATGAATAGGAGAGGTCAACGTAATATTCTATAGTAGTAATATCAAAGGAGGATATCTAGCCTATTTAATATAGGAGAATAATTACATTAAATATTACATATGGAATGATAACGATAGTTGACTAATCACTTGATTATAGCTGCAATCTTGATTTCATTGTAGGCATGATTTTAGGCTTTAATTTGATTATGGGGATTATCGCTACACCACATTCTTTTAAAACAAAAGCCCAAATCCAAATCTATTATTCTTATGCCTCATTCAAAAAACAAAAAAGAAGATAAAAAGTACACCGACATATTACGTTAAACATATTCTTCTTATAGTGTTTTCCTTTTTCCTATAGATGCTTCCACGTCCACTATTTTCTACAAATCTTCTTCATCATGGCAACCGCTTCCTCCGAAGCTACTCCTTCAATGGATTCCTTTTTTCCCATCTCTCGAACATCCCGATTGACCTCACCAACAATATGGATGAAAAATATTTTTCCACCACCGAAGGAAGATGTCAAAGGTTCTGTATTCTTCTTGAAGAAAGTAAATCTAATCCAAATTTCTTAACTAAAAGATAAGGTAGTTTATCTCCTAGATTACACCCTCATAACCCCATGCATGCACCAATAACGACCACACACGAGACGTGTAACGTGTTAGCGTACGCGTCTAACATGGGACCACACCGGCAATATGCACAGTTTTATGATATAGACAAACATAATTGAGAATTCGGACTTATGCTTCTTCAAAATTACATCACAAAGTAAAATTCAAGATCAAATACATGCATGGCTTAGAACAACCTTATTACATTCATATATTGCGCTCTTAGAAACAAACTTAAAGTCTGTGTAAGATGAGGTGAGCTCCGTTTTGGGGCTGAAGGGCAAGAAGAGTAGTGGGAGCATGGGTGTATGATGGTGAGAGCTCAAAAGCAAAATGTTGCAATATCATAGACAATGCAAGCTTAGCCTCAATTAGTGCAAAGTTTTGCCCAATGCAAATTCGAGGCCCCCAACCGAAGGGAAAGTATGAGTTACTCCCCTTAGTTGCTTTTGCAATCCCTTCAGAAAATCTCTCCGGATTAAATTCTTTGGCATCATTACCCCAAACTTTGGGATCCAAATGAGCATGGAGTATTGACAATGACACTACCACCCCAGGTGGTATAATCAAATCTCCTAACTTTGTTTCACAATCATATATCCTTCGAGAGGTTGCGACGATAGAAGGATACAATCTTAGCACCTCATATAGTATCATTGTCACCTAATAGCAAGCACAAACAAACAATTAGCATTAATTCATTATGCATGACTTGTTCTATACGCAAGTGTAGGAATATAATCAATCATATGGATTGAAGAATAAATAGTGACAATTCTACATATGCGATAGTTTACATGTAGAAAAGACCATTGGATGGGTTAGATCAAATTGAAAGGCCGGTGAGCAAAGTTAAGAAAATTATATGTATACATAGAGAGAGAGGTCTCCCTAGTTACTCACAAGTTGAAACAAGAAAGTCTAAGTGTTGCAAGTATTTTGAGACAGATGAAATGAAAATGTGTTTTAGCCAATTAAAAAAAAGATTGAAAAAGTGCTTGCTGATCATGAGGATCTTACTGTCTTTAGACGATTTAACCCATCAAAGTCTGGTTGGTTCTTTCCAAAGGTTGCAAGAATTTCTTCTCGTGCTCGTGTTTGCCAATCTTGGTGCTTACTCAACAAAATCATCGTCCATGTTAGCAACACTGAGGTGGTCTCTTGCCCAGCAAGATAGAACAACTTGCACTCGCCAATCAACTCTTGGGAGCTCATTACAAGTTGTTGCTTGTTACTACCATTTTTGTTTTGTTGTGTCTCTTTATAGATGGAATCCAACATTATCCCCAACAAGTCATCCTTGACAGCTTCCCCAGCCTCCATTGCCTTCTTCCTTTTATCAATTTCTACCTTCAATAAACTTTGTATTTCATTGTTTATTTTAATCATCCTCTTCTTTCCCTTTGTTGGTAAATATCTAGCACAAATCACGTATACAAAAACATGCATAATGTGAGCTTGATTCTAATAGTCTAAATGGCATTGAATTATATAACAAAGTAAATCTTAGGTCTTATAAAAAGAGCTATTGTGAGACCATCTTACTTTTTGTCCTTATTGGGTCACTTTTCAAGTTAATTAACTAAATCACAATTAAAGTTAATTTAAGTTCACCTTTTATCTTATAGGAGACATGACTAACAATAACTATTATAAGACGATTCAATGCGAGATTTTTTAAAGTGTAAGATTGACAAATTTTAGAATATTACAAAATATAGCATTAATATAAATGTCACAATTCCAATTATACATATATATGAAATCGAATGACATTTTTGCACGTGGCCTTTGTCTCTCACTTTCTATATATATTATCATGTTCATGAGACTTGAGACAATAATTATATAGAATAAAGTTCACATCTTAACATTTCTTATATGAGAACATGAGAACACTGGAATTACAATCCACTTTAATGAAAATATAAGCCTTTTTTGCATATTTATATCATAATCCTTTTTCCTAAAAATATAATCCATTTTAAAAATTGGCTTCGCAAGGAAAAAAAGAACTTATATTAATTTAGCCAACATGAATTATATATTGGTTAGAAAGCATCTTAACAAAGTGTTCTCATAGGTCCATAAGAAAGCAACACTAAAATAACCTTTTTTTATAAATCCAACACTTCTAGAAATGGAAAGAAAGACCCCCAAAAGACCACACCTCCAATCCTTTCATAATATTTTAACCACCTTTAATTATTCTTTCTCTAACTCAATATAAGCATGAGAAGACCTCACCTTCAACCCTCTCCAAAAATCCCGTGCCCAACCCAAGTGTTACATCTTTTATGGAGCAAATGAGTATATATATATATATATTAGGGTTTGATAACAATCATCCTTACGGTAAGAACCACTCTTAATTACAGACACAATGATTAGACCTAGGGATGGCAAAAGGTGAAATCTAGACCGGGTCCTCGTGGACCCATATCCAAATCCATTTGCAGTATCTGACCAGGATACGACGAGTCAGGAAAAATAAGACCCGGATCCAAATATCGCATATCCTATGAATACGAGTCCAAAAAAGATCCGCTATAATTGGAACTATTTTACCATAAAACTTAGATATTTTGACCTATAAAAATTCTGAAATCAAATTTAATTATATAAACATATTCTGCATTCAAATATAAAAAAGTCAGCAAATATTCCAATTGATGTGAACTATTTTACCTAGAAATATTTTACGTAAATATTGAGAATAATTTGAACTATTCTACCTAAAAATATTTTGAATTCAAATATAAAAAAATTAGCAAACTTTACCACAAATTCACAACTAATTCAGCAACTTGTCAACAAATTCGAAACTTAAAAATTAAGTAAATCTAAAAACTTATGATAATTAAAATTAAATAAAAAAACTTAAGGAATTCAAAATAATATTATAATGACGGCTTGGATGTGAGGTTGGTGCGGCAGGTAGTGGCTGGTGCGGCTGGTGCGGCTGTTGGTGCTGGTTAATGGTGCGGCTAGGGGGCCTGCTGATGTGGTTGGTTGGTTGTTTTAGTCTGTGTTGCACGTAAGGTTGACCCTTCGATTTACATTGTACATAGTTGTTAGTTGGGTTCGCACCTAAATTAAGATGGTAATGTATAAAACCTGGATTCCTGCTGATGTATTATTGTTTAAGATGTCACTTACTTCCATCCAGGGATGTAAACAAATTTGATAAGACGTATAACAAGTTCTTTTTGCTCCGTGAGAAGCTCAAATAACTTTCTTCCATCTTCATAGCTGCTACAAAATGCAGCTCGAGATATAGCATCCGCGGTTAAAGTCGTAAGATGTGGCCAGACATCTACCTCTGAAGAACCTGTTTTAGATAGTATTTGTTCCCACTTGTTGATTATTTCAGTAACGCTGGTCTCAAATGCTCGGAGCATAAGCTGCAGATGCATTGAAGTGGTCAAATGGATCTGTTTAATATAATTTTTACTAATGCATAAATGAAAAAATAAAAAGCAGCGGTAAAGATTTCAGTGACCTTCTTATCATGTTGGCTCCAATACCATGTTGGAGGGTCAACACAGGCAGAAGTTTAAGCTAATAGTTGGAGCCCCAAGATTGATTTTGTATATATTCTATAAGAAGATATATCATAAAGACAACAAAAGGTCGTCCAATGGAATTAACATACTTTGCGGGACGAAGAGAGTAGATGAATATGATACCTTCAACTTCTCGACATGAAAAGCAGGGTTGACAAGCCTCCTGTGGTTGACCCATTTCTCACCTTCATAACTTACAAGTCCAGGCGCAAGTAATTCGGTAAGTGGATTCATTTTTGGCTTCCGAAACTCATTTATTCTAGTGAAGACATCCCTTATTAACTCGGGTTGTGTAATTATTATCGTTGGCACAGGCCCCATCCATGTGAAACAATTTGATCCTGCAATAATGTGTTGTAAAATTACAATTTATATCCCTCTTTCAATATCAATAGAAAAATGTAATACAATCAAATTTTCATTCAATATGTTCAACACTTATATTTGAATCTAAAATATACTTTCACAATCTAAACATAGAAGAGAGACAATGCTGCAATACTGATAATAAATAGTAGTGATGTTTTCAAGAAATTAAGGAATTCATGTTCTTAACTAAAATTCATGTTCGCGATTGACGGAGTTTGCAACTAATCATTTTGGTCGATGTTAAAATGGGTTTAGTATAGTGTCATGTGAACTCATTATTCTGTGTACTCCCTCTGGCCCAAAATATATTTTACACTCTCTTGTTCATCCGTCTTAAAATACTTTTCACACTTCCAATTTTGAAAGTTGCCTATTAAATTTTAAAACAGTTCTAGGTCTCACGCATTCTCGTTTATCATACTAGTATTTTTTGCACGCTATGCGTGCGCGAACATCGCGGTGATATTGAACATGTTTCTTTTGTTCTCAAAAAATATGGAAGTTGCTTTAAGTATAAAAAATTTGGTAGTTTTTTTTGGGGGGGAAATCTGGTAGTTACATTAGAGCCTTTTTTAAAAAAAAAAAGTTATATGACTTTTTTGCCCTCATAAGTTATCCTGGAAGAATAAAAACATAAAAGGTATTTTAGGGAACTCAGGTGGACACCAAAGTCCTCAAGAGTTCCCATATAAAATAGAGATGAACTTTCTCAACAAAAAAGCATTTCAGTTACTCTTTATCACATCTATAATTTCAGAAAAATAACAAATGCTAACTACACAACCATACACCTCTCAGAATCATGTGTGTCAGGATATGTGTAAAGAGTAATTTAGGACGGAGGGCGTATATAATATAAATAAACAATATACACCAGTACCAGTACTAGTAATAAAAAGCTAAAAATATCCCATATAGAAAAAAAAAAGCAAAATTAAATCCTATGAAAAAAGCTAAAAATACCTATATATATATAATAGAAGTTAAATCCCCCTCAAAAAAAAAAGTTAAAATAATCAATGAAATAATTATGTGCTTAAAAATCACATGAAGATCATAAAACTAAATTACCAGATTTCGAGATAAGTTGATGGAGAAATGGTTGAATTCGATGGAAGTAGTCATTAGTAAAAGAGATGGGTTTTTGCATGGCTTCACTACGTAATCGTGAGTTTTCCTTCATATCTCCGATCAACAATCTGTACGAATTTCCGGTGAGACCTTGCTGTCTGAGACATCTCTCTATCTTTTTTGGTGTTAACCAAACCTCATTTAGTAACTTCCATAACCATTTCACTATCACAAGACATAGTGCAACAACAACTATTAAGCTCTTTTCCACCATGTTCAAAAATTTTTGTTTTTTTAGTGTATCAATATTAGCTCAGAGTATACAACTGCTAGAATTTGACACACACACATATATATATATGGATACAACATCGGCATCTAGCTTTATTTGAAATCGATCTTCAGTATCAACGTAACATTATAATATTTCATAATTAATACTCTTTTGTCTTTTCAATCTTTTTGTTGTGCGTTCCTCATTATTTAATCTTCACATGGGACTGTATAAAATGTTCCCCTTTATGAACAACCGGCCAATTTTCATGGCATCTTTTAACATACAGTTATACACTGGCGGAGCCATGTATGGTCATGGTGACCCACCATTAATTTTTTTTTTTTTTAAAAAGAAAAAAAGAAACACTGTCAAGGTTGGAAAATGATATTCATAGCACTTACGGCCCGTTTGGTAAGAGGGCATAAATGGTGGGAATGGTAATGCATTATAGTGTAAATTTATACTAGAAATTCAATGTCATTACCTATGGTAATGCTACTTCATCCCAAGTTATCCATTTTCTTCCTAAAATCTCATTACTATCCATTACCAATTGAGAAGGTGGTATTGGATGGTAATGGAAATTTATAAAGGGAAACCCATGTTTTGTGATAAAGTTTCATTCCCATGGTCATTGACATGAGAACTCCTTTACAAATTTACACTAAGGGTCTGTTCAACTTATTTTAACTTATATAAGATTTTATAAGATAAGATAAGATCAGATAAAATAAAATAAGATAAAATAAAATAAGATAAAATAAGATAAGATAAGATAAGATAAGATAAATAAGATGTTAGACACACAATAAACTATCTTATAAGATAAAATAAGATAAGATAAGATCTAGATAAGATAAGATAAGATCAGATAAGATTTTATAAAATCTTATAAGATAAGTTAAGATAAGATAAGATAAGACAAAATAAGTTGAACAGAACAGACCCTAAATTTCATTACCATTACCACTATTTATTACCACTAACCAAACGGGGCCGTTAGGGCTATGGATAAGGTGTTTAAAATGGAAAAAAAAAATCGAGTCATTATTTCCTTTATTAGAAATATATTAAATACTTATACATTACCCGTCAATGTGATTGGACACAAAGGACCAAGAGCCAAGGAAAGTTGTGTGCTTTGCTGAAGATGTCAAGCGCCACGTATTTGACATCTCCACTTTTGCAGGATGCTGGCATGCATTTGTCTTCTTTTATTCATCTTCAATACAATTTTAGGTACAATAAACTTGTAACAGTAATAAGAAAAAATTTAGCTCAGAATTTTTGAAAAAAAATTACACCAACTGCTATAAAATATTTTTTGTTACAAAATGAGTCTAAATTTGATATATCTTATAAATCTCTACCTAATTTTCTCTCTAATCACATTTACCTACCCAACATTATTTAACATCCTCCTAATTAAGCCATAATTTATTAATTGTAGGTATGATTAATTTAATTAGCATAACTTAAGTTAACTTTTTTTTTCCAAAGTGATTTATTTATCTTAACCAAGAGTCAGTCTTACTATTGATCATGCTCTTAGCCTTGGTAGTTAAAATTTGTAAAATGGGAAAACTTTGGTTTAGAGAGCAACTAGTTAATTATTTGATATGAAAATTGATTGAATGATTAAAATTAGTCCCTCCATCCCATCTGCTTCAAATATCTTAACCAAGTGCTTGTTTCTTAATTTGCATGAGAATTAAGAAATGTATCATATGCTTCAAATATTCATATTGTAAAGATAAGTATTTACATTGAAAAGATACAAAATATTAAATATAGCTACAACTTCCCAAGTTAAAATGAACATAAGACAAGAATAAAAATTATTTAATGAGGGTATTATAGGAATAAAGTACTACTTCCTCCGTCCCATAATATAGTGCTCACATTCCTTTTTGGGTGTCCCAAAATGTTGTGCTTGTTTTCTTTTTTATTAATTTGTTTGGACTAAATTATCCTCAATTTCTACACAAACTTTCCAAAATACACCTACTTTTCTTTCAAAATACGTGCCCCTATTTATTGTTTTACACAATTCCAAGAAACATTCATTGCTTTTTATTTTATTTTTAAAGGAAAAATAAAATTAAGAGCTAGTTCCAAGACAAAAGTACCAAATAAACACTTTCTTAAATATTTTTTTGAGAAATCCTATTACTCCTTCTATTTTCCTTAATTTTCGTGAAAAATGAGAAGTGAGCATTATATTATGGGACGGAGGGAGTATTTAAAAGTAAAAATATGAGAAACAAGAACATTTTGAAACACCCAAAATAGAATACACAAACACTATAAGTTGGGACGGATGGAGTATCATATGTCGGTCCTTCTTCATACCAGGAGTTCCCTGGTGGGGGCCAAAAAAAAAAGTAATATCCTTCAACGAGGTACACGAGTATGTAGAATGTAGCAGTGACCTGCCCAGTGACCACAGCCCTTCTCCACGAGGTGCACGAGCATGTAGAATGTAGATACCTACTTTATATTCTACGGTGCAGAGATTTTTATGCTATTGTAAAAAAAAAAAAAAAAAAAAGAAAAAATCGGTGCGGAGATCATTTTAGATTTTAGATTATTGTGTACTATTAAGATAAAATTTATGATTTGTCATCGTTACTTTGGGTCTACGCTACCGATGTATAAGAGTTCTATATATATTTATATTTCTTGAAAGGAATCTATTAAAGTACTTCCAATTTTTTTTTTATCTTTCTCACTTGAAATCTTGACACTATTTATATTTAGAGATAATCTTCTCAATATTTTTCAATTTATAAGAAAAAGTATAGTCATGTGGGGTCTTGTTTGATTCGTCTCAATTAGTTAGGGCTATTCAGAGTGCGGTTTGGACCGCTCCAAAAACGCAACCCAAACCGTTTTTTCACGGTTTGCGGTTTTGCGGTTTGGTTTATGATTTTAAGCAAACCGCGGTTTGCGGTTTGGGTTGAGTTTTAATTTTTGTCCGCACCGTAAACCGCAATTATATATATTTTTTTAAAAAAAATTTTATCTATTTTGATTATTTTTAAATACATTTGACAAGGTGGCATACAAGTATACAACTGAAAAAAGAAGTTTGAGGTAAAGAACTTGGACACTTTTTATAAATTATTATTTATGTATAATTATGAAGTCAACTTCATATTTATTTGGACTCTTTATATTTATTAACAATTTTTTACTCTTAGATTACAAAATCAGCGTCGCGGAGGAGAAAATGGTTAAACCGCAAACTAAACCGCACCAAACCGTTTTGCGCGGTTCGGTTTGGGTTGGTTTGGGTAATTAAAAGTGCGGTGCGGTTTGGGTTGGCAAAATGTCAAACCGTATATTTGCGGTTTGGGTTGGGTTACATCCCAAACCGCACCAACCTAAACCGCGAACACCCTACAATTAGTACATTATTAATATTCAATCGTTATAATTTTTACTAATATATAATGAAAGATATTTAAGTTCAAAGAGGTGCATTGGGAGACGCGCACTGGAAAGTGATAATGATAAAAAAAAAAAAGAGGGAGTACTATATATTGATGTGTATTTTTAATTATTAATTTTTATATTGTTTTAGAAAGGAGAGAAAATTTGAAAGAATTTCAGGCTATGTTAAGTTCACCTTATTTTTGCTTATTTCAGATCAGACCAGATCAGATCAGATAAGACCATATCAAAAAAAATAAGTTCAGATTAGATCAGATCAGATAAGTTTAGATAAGTTCAGATCAGATAAGTTCATATCAGATAAGTTCAGATTATGCTTATATTTAAAAACTTATTATTATTGTTATTATTATCATGATTATTATGATTATTAGTATTACTAATGCAATTATTGTTATTGTAATAATTATTATTATTGTTGTTGTTGTTTTTATTATTATTATTATTATTATTATTATTATTATTATTATTATTATTATTATTATTATTATTATTATTATTATTATTATTACTACTTTATACAATTACTATTTACTAGTACATTTATTCAAACAGATTATTATTATTGTCGTTGTTGTACTTATTAATTATTAATATTTGTAATTATTATTAATGTCGTTGCTATTAATATAAATGTCATTGATATCACTATTTGAAGTTGTTTGTGTTTAAGAAGAATAATGTTCTTTTGGCATTTGTACGTGTTCTTTTTTATATTTGTTCTAATTAATAATTTTGATATGTGATGTTCTTTTTAATGTTGTACATATGACAATAGTACATGTTGTTTATTTTTTAAAACAATTTTGGTAGAAAAATATAAATTATATATTACTAGTTTATATAAAACATGAGTAGCATGGGATAACCTAGTGGTGTTGTCATCACGTTCAAAATTTTCCCTATAAAGGATTTCAACTTATTTTTAAAAACAAAGTTTATATAGAACAAGACAACGATATAAGAAGAATATTTAACCATTTTGTTCAAGATCATATGATTATATATATTTATAGGTTTATTTATAATAAAAAAGAACATTTATTGATATAACAAAGAACATGTTGTTAGTTAAATCCAAATATGTCATCAATATAAAAATAACATCTACTTTTATTTTTAAAATGTGTTGTTTAAATAGATCTTGTATGCTCTTTCAGTATATGTTCTTTTTTTAATATCATTATATGTTTTTTTCATTACTACCTAAATTCTTATTATTAACGGACATTGAATATGAACAATATGTTTTATTTACCATGAACAATATTTTTTTTTACCTAAAATGTGTGTTCTTTTTTTTTTTTTTTTTGGGCCCCTTTCGAAAACCCCGTGGTAAGATGAATTTCCTCTGGGCTGCCCTTGCACAGGGTCACTCACCTAGAGACCCAACAAGTCGCAACACCCTTCCCCCACCCACAACAATATTGAAATATATGCTTCCTCCAAGATTTAAACCTTGGTCTCCCATATGGGAGGTAAGAAGCCATACCATTGGACCCAAGAGTCCTTAGTCTTTTATTTATAATTGTATATTCATATACTAATGTGTTCTTTTTCAAAAAAAAAAAATTATGCTATAATAATAATAATTATTATTATTATTATTTTTTCTTATTATTATTATGTTATCTATATTATTATTATTGTTATTATTACTATAATATTATTTATATTATTATTTTATATTATTATTATTATAAAATTATTATTATTATTATTATTATTATTATTATTATGATTATTATTATTATTATTATTATTATTATTATTATTATTATTATTATTATTATTATATTATTATTGAAAGTTGTGCATAGTAATAAAATGATAGTAATAGTAATACTAGTAATGAAATACAAAGTAATAATAATATTAGTAATAATATGTTTTGTAAAAGAAAAGTTCAGATCAGATCAGAAAAAATAAGTTCAGATCAGATAAGTTCATATCATAAAATTTCAGGTGAACTAAACATAGCCTAAGAAAAGAGAGGATAAGAGATTAATTTAATTATCCAACAATGAAAAAAAAAGGTATGAAATTACTTTTACTCAAAAAAACCGACTTTTATTGATTGAAATTGATATTTGTTTATTAACATTGTACCACTTCTCTAGTAATTTTGCTTATGCGTTTTTTGATAAATTTATATCACATTTATCCCAAAGTAATGGGACATATATTTGACTTAAATGGTTAAAACAAGTTTTTTTTTTTTTTGGAAAAGAAAAAACATACTTGTTTCAAGGTTTGACTCATTTACCCATTTATTATGGTTTTATTATCACAATTCTTATTATAGAAATGACAATATTATATCTCCTCTAAAGAACGAGCACATGTAACAACTTTGACCCTATTCTTTTTAACTTATTTTTGTTCATCTGTATTAATTTAAACTTATTAGACCTTATCAATCCTTATTAGACCTTATTTGAATTTAATTTTTCTTATAAGGACTAAAATAAGTTGAATAGAACATGACCTTTGTCTAAATGTGGCACAAGGACATTATATATATGGGTAATACATGCACGAAAATTGAAAATGTGATGGCGATACGGATCTTTGACAAAAGTTAACTTCTCGAACGCTCTAATTATTTCAATAAGTTATTCTTACTATGACCAATTACCTCTCACAAAAAAAAAATCTATATAGGAAGAAAAAAAAGAATCGCAGGAAGTACTATAGAAGGCTAAACAAACAATCATTTCAACTACAAAGAACACTGAAAAAGAAGTGCCATTATCTTGTTTCAGTTATAATAACATATTGTTCAAAATAAAGTGTATGGGGTAACTCTATTCCTTACTCTCTCTACATTTCCCCAAACACCAAACCCTAAAGACACCCCGCCGCCACCGCAACCTCGCTGGTGACCGACCTGAGCGCACATCGCTCACCTGGTTGCCAGCGAGCCTACTTCCAGTCCTCTAATCCGTCGACGTTACCCTGTTTCGTCAACCCCCTAGTGTTCCCCTTCCCTATGTCCCCCATTCCCCCTCCCTGGTTGTGTTCCTCGTCCCTGAGCCATTGTCGTCGAAGTTAGTACTGCCAGAGACCAAGGATTTGTCGCGAGTAGCAGCAAGAACAGAGAATTGTCTCGGGCGACGGAGTAAGGTCTAGTTGCCTTCGATTGTTAAGTTAAGTGAATATCGTCAAAGGTGTTGTTTTATGAATCTAGTGCTCGGTTCTTTAGTTTGTTTAGTGTTTTTTCTTTGTTTTAGCCTTAGTTCAGATTTATCGAGATCCAATTATCCTTGCCATTTTGTGTATGTTATGCTTGGTGTTAGTTAGTGGTCATCAATGGGCATTAGAAGGTTCTTGGTTTCCTATGACAAGGAAAGATCTAGGAAACCTGGTCAATAGAGCCAATGTTGATGGAGTTGGCCATGTTTTGGTTTATGCAGCTTCAGGATTTCCAGTGTTGGGTAAGATGAGATGAGGTTCTCACTTTAAATATGTTGTGCGTCGATCGTCTTCTAGTTTAGGGGTTGCAAGGTTGGATCTTCGGATCCGTAAGTTGGGTGAATTCCATCAATGTAATTCCACCCAGGTTCTCGTGATGACTTCAGGCATCATCATATTTTAAAAATACATCTTGTGGGAGGCCCTCCAATTAGCTTTAGGCAGGGCAAGTTATGACCTTTACATGTTTTGAGTTTCAGTCCAATGATACTAACCTCAGGTTACCCTTACAGCAGGGTCAGAAGTCACCAAAGGACGTGACTTCCTTGTTAGTTAAATCAGTAGAGTTCCAAGAAGATGTTTCTGTTCAAGGACCTTGGGATCGATCATCCACTGGACATTGGGATCTATTAGATGAAAGGCAACAATCTATATCTAAAAATCATCTGGGTTTCGTATCTTAATAGGTTCCCACGCATATCAAGTCTTATTCACCAAGACATATAACCCAACTCCACCCACCATCGCTCAAGACAAGTTTCATTTGAACTGGATCAGTAATAGATCGTTTTTCTTCATATCGTATGTAAGAGCCAATAAATCTCACTTTAGTTTATGTTTCCTCTTTGTTTTATGTTTGGTTGTATTAGCATTAGGTTGTACTTTCGTTTTAATTAATGCAAATTTTCTCAATATGAAAATAAAGTTATAGTAACATATTAGGACGCTAGGTTGGGGCAGAAAAGTTGAGCCCTCCTACAAAAAAATATCGCTATCTATATTGTTAGAAATAGGGAAGATAAAATAGTGAGTGGCCGGATAAGATATCTCTAGCTTATATTAGACACTTTCCTAAATGTAAATTATCGACTCACTATAAACAACAAAGTATCACAGTATTACTTTTGAAATACGAAGAAGAAATTTTTGTATCTTTGTTGTTAATAAGAAACAATTCAACAAAAGTTTGTGGTTTATTTTGTCTAAAAGAAAAGAGAAAAATCTGAATATTTTCTTGAAGTTGGGATACTAATGTTAATCTCAATTTCATAATTTTCAGATATACAGTACATCCACTAACAGTATACATGGATGTATAAAAGACTAATGAAATATCACAACTTTTCACTAAAAGCCACCAGTCTAATGAAACATCGAAATGTTTCACTAAAAGCCACCAATTTAATTAATAAAACATCACAATTAATGTTTCACTAAAAACTACCACTTTGATGAAATATCAAAATATTCCACAAAAAGCCACTGGTTAACCAATGAAACATCACAATGTTCCCTTGCCGACAAGACATCTTCTCCTTTCACTTTATTTCCGGTGCCGAAGGCACATTAGCCTGTGGTGGTGTGGTGCAAAGTAAAGTAGTGATATGGTATTTGTGGAGGTGTGGTGATTTTTGTGGTGGTGGATAGAGGAGGGAGGGTTGTTGAAGAGATGAAGAGATGAAGAGAAAGTAATAGGTGTATGAGGGGAGAAGGGCGAAGGGAGGGGTACATTAGGAAATGTAGTGCAAAGTTAGAGCGATGCTTGGTAATTTCAGGTCGGTATTTAACAACCCCCTTACTTTTAAGAAGGCGTATCTATCACACTTAGAAGATTTTATCCTATCAAATACTATTTTATTCCTCATATTTCTAACATATATCAACTCAAGTTGTTAAAAGACATTGACTATTACAAAATTACCATCAAAATAAATATAAATTGAATGGGACGAAAAAGTGCTAAAAAAAACAAACATATTCAGTTATTTGGTGTCATGTCAAAAGGGATGAAAACTTTGTTTCCCATCCCCTTGCTAATAAGGCATTTTCTGTTTGGAGTCGAACAATATTAGAAAATCATTGTCCCACAAAGATTTCCCCTCATATACTCTCGGACACTTTATCCCTTGATTAATGTACTAATTCCGTTTTCCCTAAAAAAAGTTTCAAACATGTGCACATACAGAGTGAAAACTCTAATTTTGTATCATATTATAAATGATTATGTAGTATCTCATTTTTTCCATTACAGTGTCTTAGTAGCGACTCTCATTCCCTAGAGAAGATGCAATAAATACGAGATCCAAGATGTTGCACCTCAAGACCAGCATCCTTACAACCCCCAAAGAAGAGGGCTTCATCGTCTTTTCCAATTCTTCGTGTCCAACTCATTAAGAAAGCTGGGCAAGGTAACCCTGGTTTTAAAAAAAAGAAAAAAAATAAATTGGACACGAGGGATATTACGTTTGAACGTTAAATTCAATAAATCAATAAGTAAATATTACAATGAAAAAAGAAAATAAATTATACCACCATCTTGCTCATTATGAGATGACATCTTCGTATTCCGATTCGGCTGGTTAGCCTTTAGGAGAAAGGATAGGGTCTTTATCAAGTTTTGATATTGTTTCACATCTAAAAAAAAAAAGAAATGAGTTAGGCCGTCTTCTTTTGAGCTTAATTTCAACATATTTCAATTTAGTTAAATTCAGCTCCATTACATTAAGTTCATTTCAACACTTTTTCTCTCATAGTTTCAGACTTTCGGTTCAGTTTCGTTATGTTCAATTCATTTCAGAAAATCTCAAGCTTAGGGAACTACTTCATAGATTCGGCACCTATTAGCAAACGACCACCTTTTATTTTTATATGAAAAGTCTATTTAGAGAACAGCTCTTTACCCTTAAACTCTGCCTTTCCCCTTTAATTTATTTTCTCTTTTCTCCCTTGTTTTGTTCAAATCTGCAATTAGTGGATGTTATGTTAATTAGACTTTTTTTTTTTTAAAAAAATTTTTTTAAAAAAAATTTTTCCTTTTATTTTTTCGATTTGGAAGATATAATCGGAGGGCATGTATGGATAAGTTTCATTTGTATTCTCTTCTCTCTTCTCTCTTCTCTCTTCTCTATATCATCTTCACTAGCACTAACAATCCGACGCAAAATTGCACATGTCACCACCACCATGTCAACAACCACCATGATCTCCAAGATCCTAACCACTAATTTTACCACCTTAATTTAGAAACTGACTTGATTTAAATCTGCATTTTGCTTGGATTTTACGATAAATAATTGACAAATTTGTTGGCCATTTGTTTAAAATAAGTTAAGCAGACCAGAAAATCATGCCAAATCTGTACGTTTGACTTGAAGAGTTGTGGTGCATGTACGATTAAACCTTTAATAACATCTACTAATTGCTAATTGTTAGATCATATATGCTAATGCAACCATTTATAGACTAAAAAGATTTTGTCAGAATAAAAAAGTGGCAGAAGTATCTGAATTAAATCACGCTACTCCAAGTTTCAAGGCCTGTGCCTTAACAATGCTTGGAACGTCAGTCATACGGAGGGAGTTATTATGGTATCCGCTACAAAATCGAATCTCTATTAAAATGAGGAGTTGTAATTGTCATCTATATACTTCCTCCAGTTTTGATTTTTTCTTTCCATTTTAATTGTTGCATTAATCTAAGTAATAAATGCTTGACTAAGTAATAAACAAAATTACACATTAATCTAAGTAATAAATGCTTGACTTGATTTTTTCTTTCCATTTTAAACATCTTATACATAGCCCTAAGGGCTATGAATATCATGTCACTTTTTTTAATTGTACCATTTCTTTTTTCTCGTTTGCCAATACGTTTTTTTGAAAGTCAAGATCTATAATTGTGTATAAGTATAAATTATAAAAATTTGATACATGAAAACATTGCAGTGAGAAGAATCTAACAAAATCCCCACTTACCTATGTTTTTTCTTATATAATTACGCGAAATAACTTAATAAAGTTGGTTGGTGACTAGTGTCAAATACGAAAGGGTGCAATTTTTTAAAAAAAAAACAAAGGAAGTATATGATTGGTTTCCATCCATTAATAAAATGGTACCATTTGCAAGAAAAATTGGTACCATTTGGGTAGTACTAGTCAAACACTTTTTAATATCATGAAATCACAATCTAGTTCTGACTAAAGGTCTGTTCTCTTCGGCATAAAACAACTGAACTGAACTGAACTGAACTGAACTGGACCTGGACTGAATTGAACTGAACTAAATTAAATTATGACTAATTAATAGTAATGATTAATCATTTAGGAACTGAACTAAACTGAACTGAACTGAATATAAGTTGGGGAGAACAGGCCCTAAACACTTTTTAATATTATTAGTACAACATTTTCGAAAAAAAAAAAAAGTACTACTTTAACACAAAAATGGTACCAATATAAGATAGAATTGGTAACCAAGCTAAGCTTGGCCTAGTGGTTGGAGTTATACTTTCCAACCTTGAGGTTGGTGGTTCTCCCCTCAAAAAAAAAAAAAGGTTGGGGGTTCAGTTCCCATTATGGGCAATTTGAGGGTAGGGATTTCCCCTACCATCCCCCCTACTCTCATAGTGTCTAGCCCATTAACCCAGGCCGGGTCGACCTGTGCGACGTTCCGGTCCGGTAGGGTAATTCATCTTATCAATCCCAAGAAAAAAAAATAGAACCTAGAATTGGTATGTCGTAGTTACCAAGAGTTTCCCTAAAATGAGTATGAAGATGTGCATGCTTTTTTCCCTCCCCTCTCAGTGGACAAAACTCATAAGACATTTTTTAGGGAAATATGTCAAGCTCACAAAAATTGATTTGCCACAATAACACCATATGAACTGCATACAGAATAAATGGGTAATTTTTAAGATTTTTTTTGACCCGTTTACATACATAGGTCAACACGAATTTGACTATTTCATAATTGGGTTGGATTAGTGTTAGTATTTCACCCCCAAATGATAACTTTAGCCATTTAACACTAATGTGTATCAAATTACCCTTTAAGCACAATAATGTTAGGGTTTCTTCTATGATTTACCCATATATTTTTCAAATGGAAAAATTGACAATAGGGGTCTGAACTTTCGGTGATAATTTTTAAAAGGTTTGAACTATTGATTAACCTGTGTAGGTCCCTACTTTAGGGGGTCTTAAGTCTTAACTTTCAGTGAGCCTCGATGACTTAAAACTGACGATTTTTTTTAAAATCTCACCTAGTTCCTACTTCCCTCCCTCGTTTAATCCTTCTAGTGTGACCCAAGTTTTACAAGTTATGACCTATTAAGCCAGTTTCAAGTCACTAAGGCCCGCTAAAAGTTAAGACCCTCTAAAGTTGGGACCTACACAGGTTAATCAATAGTTCAGACCTTTTAAAAATTATCACCCAAAGTTGAGACCCCTGTTGTCAATTTTTCCTTTTCAAATTCTATGTTGCACTCAACTTTTTAAAAATTCTAGATAATACCCTTGAACTTTGAAATGTCTCTAATAAACCCTCGTCGTTAACTTAACATTAGTATTTTCATTAGTTTATGTAATAACTATCAATTAATGTAATTACAATAAACACAAAATTATCCACATAGAAGATAAAATCCCTCTAGATGGATTATGTTTCTTCATCAAATAACTCAACAATTTACTGAAACCTGAAGGGAATACTGGACCGTTATGTTAATTAGGCAACATGTAACTCATAAATTCTAACTACTAATAGTTCATGGATACTAATTTTTTTGTCGGAAAATTTTTCACTAATTGAGTAATTGTTCATCCTACATTTATTATAATTAGATTAATTCAACAAAAGTATTTGATACTGTTGGCTAACAGAAATACTGATGTTGGGATAACGGGGATGGTATTGTGGAGACAAATTTTTAAGTTATAGAATTCCAAAAGGCTCGGGGCTACACTAGAAAAAAAAATCCAAAATTTAATATACTAGCTCAACACAATACCATCTCTAAGTACCCACTCACTCCCAATCTCAAACCCGGATAAACGCAGATAGGTGACAATCAGCGTAAAACTTGGTAATATTATCGTGGAAGCAATCCCTACTAAACGACGTGCTGCAATTCCTAGACCAGGTGTATGCAAGGGTTCCTAAGTCGTCATCCCTACACCCTCGCCCTAGTGTGGTGTCACATGAGCAAGGGCTTCTATGTCTAAGTTGTAGGCAAGGGAGGCTCTGGAAGAACACTGGGACTAATCAAACTGCGTGTAGAATCTTAGGAAAGTTAGTAGAGTAGGTAATAGTTGTTGGATATAATGCAAATGATTAAAAGTTGTGGTATAGACTAAAAGGGCCATGTTGTATCTGAGAGTACAGATTTATGAAGCTTTTCAGTTACGAAGTCTATTCCACTCTGTTTTAAATGTGCTGTAACAGTTGCTTATTTTTCTCCCCCAAATCTGATTTCTTTCCTTAAATACAGAGAGCTTTTATGGATTATTTTTCTGGTTTAATTTGACAGATTTAATTTGGCAGATTTCTCTCCTAAAATGTCTCTTCAGTTACAGTTTGTTTTTGGCTATAAAACAAGTGTTTTGCTGTCCTCAGAAATACACAGAAAACATTATGTTCTTCCTCACTTCTTTTCTGATTTTCTCTCTCTAGTTCTGAGCATTATTATGAGTTCCTAATTTCCCTTATTTGAGTGCACATTAAGGGGAATAGCTGTGTGAAATCTTGGGGGGCAACGCCGCTTCCGATTGCACCATAGTCGGGGCGCTTTTTGCTTCTAAGACAGTGTTTCTAACACGTCACAGCTTCATTATCACATTAATCTTTTTGGCCCACATTGTTATCCATCTTCTGTTTTTTGCAGAGCTATATTTTCTACAATAGTGACACAGAAGAAATGTAAACATTATGTGTTTTCAAGAGACCAAGTGGATAGGAGAAAGAGTTGAAGTTATAAAGCCTCGAGGCTATAAAGTGTGGTATTCAGGACATGATAAGAGTTGAAACAGAGTTGACATTCGTATGATTGATAAGAGACTGCATATTGTTAGTGCTTATGTGCCTCAAATCACTGCAAAAGAAGCACTTAAACTTGGAGGATTTAGATGAGGTGTTTAAGGTATCCCTTATAAAAGCAATTTATTGGTGGAAAACTAAATGGACATGAGAGGGCAAGTCGCAATGACTTTAAAAGTATTCATGTGCGTTTGGGATATGAAACAAGGAATGAAGAAAGAGAGAGCCATTTAGATTTTGCGCGGTCATATAACCTGATCTTGGCTAACACATGGTTTAAAAGTGGGATACACTCTAACAAGGCATAAAAATAGGCATAGTTGCTTTAAATGTTAAGGTATCTCAGAGGAGAGTGCGGCTACTTAATATAGACTTCTAATGCTAGATGTTCATATCAAGGAAAGTATAAGAATAAATACATGTCCAAGTTAGCCAGTAACGAGGTAGTGGAGTCTAGCAGAAGGTAATATAAATTTTTTTCACCGACTGAACTGAACAATGAGTGGTGCAAGAAGCTGATTGCACCTCAGAGAGAACACGATACAACTTAGATATACATGAAAAACGGTTGATTCAAATGATGAAGAACCCAAATCAAACCAAATTGGGAGTCAAGCGACTAAAGGGGGGGTTAAAAAACGATATGAAGAAATTAGATTCATGCATGGAGCAAGTGAGTAGTGACAGAGGCAAATGATCCATGTGGATACCAGAGATAAAATCAACCCCGTCTCATTGGGATAAAAAACCAACATTGTTGTTGTAATCGTCAGTTCCACATGAATTGATAAAATAGTATAACAAGATTGGACATAAGAAAGCAAATTATTGTATAATTAATAGGTTGGGTTGGTAACAAGCCTTTTGGCCTGTATAATTACATGGCTTAGGTTAGTGTTAAGGGTTTTCAACACGTTTTGTATCTGACACAACACAACCCATTTGAAAGCTCTAGGAATAGGTATTTGTTTTATCTCTACCTACCATGAGTGCATGGCATGAAGTAATCAAAGTGAGCTTTCTAGTAAACATGTGAGATTAATGCCCACATCTAGGTCACATCGAGTCTCAACGAGGTCACTAGTAAATATTATGGACATTATCTAGGTGCCAAATGGCTCAATTGTGATAGTTGTGTGTGCACAGAGACTCTTGTTCTCAACTTACGGATAGTAGGTGTTAAGCTCATCACCTCCCATAAATGCATGCATCTAGCCGGCATGATGTACTGAGTTTCCAAATGAGATTCCATGCTTGATGACACATCTAGAGGGTCATGCATGAGATAGGAAGCCTCATGGTCTCAAGGACGTTATGTAAAATCCAATGGGCTTAACCTTAAATATAAGGAAAATTTGCCAAAGAAACCTTTTAAAAGTTCAATTTTGCGAAAAAAAAAAAACTTTTAAAGCATTATTTGCAGAAAAAAAAAACCACAAACTTAAATTTTTTTTTTTTGCAAGATGAAACCTATTCCCATTTTTTCGGTGTGGTTTTTGAGATGCATAGGGGTAGCCCTTTTATGCAGCACCATCCATATGCATCTCAAAAACCACACCTGAAAATGTGCATAGGTTTCATCTTGCAAAAAAAATTAGGTTTGTGGTTTTTTTCTGCAAAGAATGCTTTAAAAGGTTTTTTTTTGCAAAATTGAACTTTTAAAAGGTTTTTTTTTGGCAAATTTTCCTAAATATAATCATATCAGACCACTAATTAACACTATTTTGTCCTTTAAATATGGCACAGGCACACAACAATTAATGTAAAATACTTATATAAACTCAAAAATTGCATACTTACATAGCAAGATATCACTAGCAATTATCAGATCCCATTTTGGATTGACATATGAAAAGGCATCTCCCCATGTATCTGAATATCAGAAAAGCAGCATCTTGTTACCAATTATCATTCAAAAGCTCCAGGATAAAACCACATATATAAAATTGATCAAATATCAATTTGCTTGTGTGATACTTGAATATATTATATTCATCTCAGCTCTTTCCAAATGAATGGTAGCTTTAGATAGCCTTTCCAATCATGAGATGATGATGACATACTTCAAGGTGATATAGCTATTCAGTTGGCCTGATTAAATTTCGAACGTGATAAAACTTAAGAAATTCGTCTGAGGTCTCATTACTTCATTCACAACACAAAAACAGTTGTATTTATTCTTTAAGGCATTGGCAACTAAATATCGAAATGACAAAATGAAATTCACACGTAACTCACGCTTCATATGAGGTAGAGCAGGGGTGACTCCATTGATCTTGCAATTATAAGCTATATTATCCTCGATTTCTTGATCATCATAGTCAGACGTTGTGATATCAATTTGCCACAGTTTCTTCAAAAAGATAGCCAAAGCACCAGTCCCACTGCCATCAACGAATGGAACAGAAATACACAATTAGCTCAATGTTAACCCATTAATGTGATGATTACAGGCAAAAGCAGCACGTCAGCTTTACACAGGGTAAATTTATTATTTTTCTCTACTAGAACACTCTCCTTGGTGGACAACCAGCAGACTCCAATCTAATACTCTTTCTATTGAAGTAGAAAGTAACTTCATTGAAAGAATATAAAGTTACAATTTACAAAAAAAGCCAGCAGACGGACCACTAATCATTCAGCAAAAATTAGTTAAACCAGATCTCGTACATTCTCCACCTATTCACATTCTTCTAAAGAAACACAAAGATAAGAGGAAGGTAAACCTGTAAGATAGGTACAGAGAGAAAAGCAACAGGACGGCACAATTAAGAAGAAAAATGTTTCTGCAAATTTCGAGTACAAACAAGTGGGAAAAATCCCCTATATTCACTCGTCTTCATAATGATTGATGATCTTAAAAGCAGCACAAACCCAGTCCTAATAACAGACATATTTTTGCACAGTAGACGCACACTAGGTCATAAATAATTAAATACAACTGCACGTAAAGTTCGAAATATAATTTTTTTGAAGATCCTTTTTGTAACAGCCAGTCGCACATTTTCCATTAACTTATTTCAGATCTAGGTCTATATGGTGTAACGCCAGAAAAAGACAGCAACTACTCAAAAAAAGTAAGAAACATAATATCTTATGACTTTCTTGAAATCCTGGAAGCTTCAAAACAGGAGCATGAATGTTGCCATAGCAATTGAACCGAACTGAATTTTACATCATCCATTAAGTGAACAAGTGAAATCAGAAAAATCCATATTTGTTTACCCTTACAATAACTTGTACATGAGTTCGCATTTTCAAAAGCTTGTTTATTTCTTATTTATCCAATTTGCTTGCCCTGAAACAACCAGAAGAAAGTATTTGTTTCAAGATAAAACCAATAACTGAAACCTAAGATGGGAATCAAATACATATACATGCAATGGAAGAAGCAACTAAGACCAGTAATAAATCATAAAAAATAATGTTTATTATGTAAAAGATAAACACAAGATCAACATCTGACATCTCTACATTGAAGCTTACAACCCAACATTCCGACACAAACCTCACTTCTAAAGATCTAGTAGGTGTACTAGAAGACATACTCAATATGGAACTAAAGCAACTTGGTGCAATCTAAGCATGTTCACTCAAGGCCATGAAAGTTGGACTTTTGATACAGCTTAGCCCTTATAGACAGAGAAGTTTCCACTTGTACTCTTTTCTAAGAAACTCAGACTTGGAGCCTCAGATCTTCTTCTCACTAAACTTAGATCCATGTGCAAAACTCAGATAACAAACAAAAATCTCTTGATATTCCAACATTATTTTCTTAAAAAAAAGATTGACAGATTCCATCTACAATCAATCTCGTATTACAAATCAAGAGAATTTAAAACCAGCATAGAGAACCCAGAGATTTTAGGTCTTGATGGGGTTAACGGATTTTGACCATCTTACAGAATGCCTTTTGCCTTTTAGCTTATTATGCAGTTAAACGAACAAAAAAAAAATTGGTGAATGGCTTTTAAGTTGGCCGAGCTTTTCAGCTAAGCAAATTTTTCAGCCAAACTAATAGTGGACATCTTTACATATTAACAGCTAACTGCCAAACATCTTTATAAACCATAAATCTGACAACTAGCTAAAACAATCAATGCAATTAATTAATACAGCCAACAGGTGAAACAGGTCAAGTGAACCCGCCAACAAATGATTGGACAATAAAAGCATCAAAAGCAACCCGATCATCATGACAACCCATGTTGCCACTAAATAAAACTATGAAGAAAAAAAGCCAAAAGTCATAAGGTGCTCCAAGTCCCCCTCAATTAGCAAGTTTTGTGCAGAAGCCACCCGTTACAACTGAATTTTACAATGTAAAATTACTCATAAGCCAGAAATGATCAGTCTCCATGATTAGGACGTCAAGAAAAAAAAATGTTAGCTTGTACAGAGACACTCGTAAAAATAAAAACAACGAAGATTTGCAATCTTGTCTCGTATTAAACGTATAATTGGAACCATTTTAAAGGCCATGGGACTCAAATGTTGATGGGAAGCTTAACAACAAAACTTAAAATTTCATATCATTCAAAGGATGACACAAGTCAGTCATCTAGGAGATCAAGTACAATCCACTTTATCGAAATTTCTTTTCTTTAGTTCCACTGACCCAAGATTAACATATTCAATATTAGACTGAATTACTTTTCAATCTCTTATAGCTCTAATATATAGAATCTCTATAAATATGTCATCCATCCAATAAAAAGTGGAAAAGATTTTGTCAAACGTAGGTGAATCCACTACAAGTCCAGAAAAATGCAGTAGAGATAAAAATTCCCCAGACATATGACCTCAGTTCAAATCTCAACCAATTCTCTAGGACTGATGGTTAAATACTAAATAAATAAATATAGCATTAATTTGGAAAGAAAAGGATATTACATGCCTCCCCAATTCAACGATATGTCTCCCTTCTATCCAAGACCGGTGTTGAACCATCCATTCTGCAAAAGCAAATGCACCTGGCCAGAGCAAATTAGCATTCAGCTGGTGGAAGGAGAATTCCCGAATGACTAACTCCTGAAATTACCAAACACAAAACAAAAATCACTAAGTAAGACATTCAATACAAATGAATTCCTCTTAAAATGCAATATCCCTGAAAACAAGAACATCATTAAGCGGAGTATTGCTTATCAAATAAATGATTAGTAAAATATTAATCTCTCTGTCCCAAAATGAATGCAAAAATTTGACCGGCACACTCACCAATGAAAAACTTTGACCATTAGTATCTTATATGCTAATTGCTAACATTTGTTTTTATACATTAAGTTTGCATTTAATTAGTGCAAAAGTCAAATCGTTGCATTTATATTAGGAGAGAGGGAGTATTGCTTATCAAATGATTAATCAACATTAATTAGCAACCCAAATCAATCACTGCAAACAAATTGGAGACAAAGAAATTGCCTTATTACTTTATTAATATAAATTGACAAAACTCATATACATTGAATAACATAGCTCTTCTCTTTTCTTTGTTGTGCGCATGTTGTTACTTGTTACTACTCCCTCCGTCCCAAATTAGTTTGAACACTTTCCTTTTTCATCCGTCCCAAAATAATTTGAACATTTTAATTTTGAAACGTCCCCACTTATATACTTATCTCCTACCTCATTGGCCCACCACACTCTTATTCAATAAAAAGTACCCAAACCTCCCACCATCTCCTATTACATATAACTTTTTAATAACATGATCAATAACCACTCAACAACTTATGTTCTAAGACTATGTGCCAAGATAAGTGTTTGAACTAATTTGAGAAAGAGGAAGTATATATTTTAGCTCTTTATTTTTGGCCAAATGTAGCAAAAAAAAAAAGGAGATAACGACCCAATTCCTTTATCAATGTAAAAGAACACAACTCTTTGTTTCCTTGCACGTAACCATGCCGAAACACGACATTCCACCATGACTATTAGAGCATGGAGACTTGACTTCACACTCCATATTTGATCAAAAACAAGGAAATTTATCATAAAATTGTCAAGTCTATACTTGGACACATACCATGTTGGATATGAACATGAGTAGTTAAGTCCAAGTAACATAGTTGAGAAGGCGATGAAGTCACTGCTGTTAAGAAGTAGAAGCTTTAACCAAAAACTCCTATCAGTTGCTAAAACTTGTCCAACAATGACTCAAATAGCTTTATGGATGCAATCCATTTTCTCGTTTATAAAAGTAAACTACTTAAAAAATCTAACCCAAGAACATAAAACAAAATTAGGGCTCTGGATAGAAAAATGTTTCCCTAACTAGAACACCCAAACAAGCCACTAATTAGTAATTGCTATTACTTTGCAAGAGCTAACTATGGATCCGAATGGAGGACATCCTAGTTGTACTTGCACTCATCATTACACATTGGTAAGTCAATCACAATATAAACTTTACAGAGATTCGAAGAGCGATAGAGGTTTTACCTTCATCAACAAATAATAGTCACAAATAATACACTAAGGCGTTCGAAAAAGGTTGTCATGTTTTCCTATAATAGTAATCATTTATGATTGAATATCCTAAGAGACCCCTACTTGAATTGAGTGATGAGCAGTGTGCAAGAATAACTATAACCAGAATAAAGAGTCATTTAGCAAAAACATGTCATATTCTGAATTAAGAGTGATTGGAACAATGTTATAGTTAAACCTGGATGGAAGGAGCATTACTCAAAAGATGTTATCAATTATCATCTAAGAGTCTTTGAGAGTTTTGTCGTGAACTGGTGATACAATCTTCATCAATAAACAAGTTCAGTTGTCTAGCAAACAGTTATATAAAGAATATATATGGCGTCCAAGGTTTTGATTCAAATCGTTGAAACTCTAATGTCCCTAACGAGGTAATCTACTCACAACGTATTAATGTAATACACTTATCATCTTGAAACTCATTTCGTATCCTTTCGAGTTTCTAGTATCTAGGTGCCGAATCAAAGCAATTGTTCCCAAATAGCCATATTTGTGTCAGTAACTCCAAAGTACTATCACTTTTACTAGTATTCTTAATTTAACAAACTAGCAACCAAAAGCTGAAATCACAAAAAAGATTCTACCACATAAGTGATATTGATTCAATTTATAGAATGAAACCCAGAATTGATTGATTTATGACACTCAATCATCCAATTTCATGTCTTTAAACTTGATTCTTAAACCCCACAAAACTGCATGATACTAAAGTAAAGCAATCAAAAACTAGTATATATTGATAGTACAGAAGATAATGAAAAAAGTAGAAATAAAATAAAAACTCACCATTCCAGGAAATTGGTGGGTCCTCTCAACAAAATTTTCATGGGTGTTTGATTCTTCATCTGCTCAAGAACAAAAGGTGGTTAATTTGTAAGCATTAAAATGGTGAATAAATTATTAAATTGCAGAGTGGAAGGAAAGAAATACCGGAAGAATTGTCAGAAGTGCCACCGAAGAGGGAAGAAGGGGAGAAGAGTGCAGTGTCCATTTCTTACCACCTCGACCGGAAACCTGTGCAAAGTGATGAACTAACTGGAGGAACTGGAATAGTTAGGTTATCTTTCCTTTTTCTTGTTTTAACGGGAAACTAGTTTGTTGACGCGGGTGATGCCCTCCCCCACCGGATTTTCATAAGACTATATTTTCGTAAATTAAGATAGCTAATGTCTTTTTTTTACGGTTTTTTCACCATATACTCCTGACAATTTTTTTTTGCATCGTATACCCTCGCAAGTTTCCAATTTCACCATATACCCTTGACGTTTTAAAAAATACATCAATTTGCCCTTATGACTAACGGTGTTAGACTTTCGTTAGTCATTATACCCTAATCCCCCCTTAACCCTAATTGACTAACCTAAACCTAAGTCAAACCTTAACCTTAACCCCCTAATCTAATACTTTAACCCTAACCCTATCCCTAACCACCACCCGTCCCCACTCCTTAATCCTAGCCACCCACTGCCCCACCACCCGGCCCTCCCCCTACCCCCTTACCCCTAGCCACTCACTGCCCCACCACTGACCCCCTCCACCCTCCACCGCCGCCCCCTCCCCTTCCCCGCTGTCGCGCCGCCCCCTCCCTCCCCTTCCCCTTGGTCGCGTAGCCCCTCCCGGTCCCCACCACCCCGAAGCCCCCTTCCCCTCCCCCGCATCCCCGCAGCCGCTCCCCCCCTCCCCTTCCACGAAGCTCCACGCCCCCCTCCCCCTCCCACGCATCCCCATGCCCCCTCCCCTTCCCTCCTCCCACGCATCCCGTCTCCCCCTTCCCCTCCCACGCATCCCGCATCCCCTTTCCCACGCATCTTGAATTTTCGAACCCATAATTTTTCGAACCCGGATTTGAAGAACCCGGAAATTTCAAACCCGGAATTAAAGAATTCGGAATTTTCGAACCCAAATTCGAAGAACCCGGAATTTTCGAACCCACGTGCGTGGGAGGAGGGCTGAGGGATGCGTGGGAAGTGGCTAGCGGGGATGCATGGGAGGGGCTTGGTCATGAGCTCCGGGGATGGGGAGGGGTGAGGGGTGGTGAGGGGAGGGGAAGGGTGGGTAGGAGGAGAGGGGTGGGGTTGGATGGTTAGGGTTAGGGTATTAGATTATGGGTTAGGGTTAGGGGTTAGGTTTAGGTTAGTTAATTAGGTTTAGAAGGGGGATTAGGGTTAGAGGGGGGTTTAAGGGTTAATGACTAATGGAAGTCTAACACCGTTAGTCATTAAGGGTAAGTGGATGTATTTTTTATTACTTTCAATAATCACAGGTCATGAGAGGGTGTAAAATATAGAATAAAGTAGTCGAATTTGCAGTTACAAAATGTAATACCCCGTATAATTGTTTTAAAGGGATTTATCACGCTAGTTATACTAACAAGATATATCTTTCTTTCGAGAAGTTCATCTTCTAAATTACTCCAAAATTAAGCGATAATTTGTGTCACAAGAACTTGTGTTGGTTTGTGAGGACAATTCTTGGCCCAAGATGCGCATTGGTGACAGTCGATTGAACTCCGTCAGAGGTCGGGGAATAAGGGTATATTATAGGGGTGAATGATTAGGGGAAATAAGGGTATATTATAGGGGTGAATGATTAGGGGAAATAAGGGTATATTGTTGGGGTGAATGAGCGCAAATTTCAATTAAGAATTGTGGATTGCATATTTAAGTTCTTCAAGAAAAATGCAACATCTTCGGCATCTGCCAATGGCAGAACATATCATTGTCCCCGTCATTGGCGATGTCAATCAAGGATGTTCAAGAGATGAAAATAAAGGATTGCCTTGAAGTAGGAGGTTGGATGAAGAAGCAGCATAGTTTTAAGTGGCTTTTTAGTATCGAACAAGAGATGTTCATTCTAAATGTTATAAGTTATAATAAGGGAATTTAGGGGAACCCAGGGGAAGAATATATGGCTCTTGTGTGTGTTATAACTTTATCTGCTAGAAATTTTGACTTTCTTTGTAATTAAAGGGTGGTGCGACTATACCTTTTTTTTCTTTTTTACAAAGTTCTTTTGAGGCACAACCATCTACTATTTGGGATTTGGAAATTGTTTAGAAAGAAGGTGGTGTAGTTTGGTGGTAACAATGATGATTTTCTAATTTGATGGCCAGAGGATTCAAACTCGTGCACAACTTTTTGGGTTCAATAGAAAGTTAGAAACAAAAAAGCCATGTCAGGGCTTGCATGGCGCTGTGTCAATGTATACATTCAGGTGATACATGGTGGACTCCAATGTTTCCCCACAAGTTTTAATAATATATAGATATAGATATAGATGATATACTAGATGTTGCTCATTTTTCAATGCTTATTATTAAGTGCAAATAGTCATTAATTTGAATCGAGGTGGGGCTCACGTAAGGCCCATGAGATGAAGGTCACGCTGGAATACTACACTCCTTAAGACATTTTTGATCTTTTTTCTCACTTAAATGAGAGTATGAATACGCAGGCACTCCTAGTGCCAACTCAACCAATGCACAATGCACAACCCACTCCATGTTTATCATGTCATGTCGAGCCATCAATGCGCATATTTTAGGTCAATTTCGCACTGCCCATCTCCGGGTGCATGCTTTTCGATATAGTAAGACCTTCTTAGGCTTCAATTTTTCCACCTACATATATTAATTGTGAATTTAATGTTTGTATATAGACTCTTGTGTATCCTTTAAAAAGACTCGAGAAAGCAAGATTTTTTGTCCGCTTGAAGCTACAAGTACCTGAGGGGTAAATGTAGATTTATCTTGTGATTTCAATTGGCATTGAATGGGCCTAAGTAGTTCCTAATTGCTCTAAGTAGTTCCTAATCTAATCTAAATAGTTCCTAATCGGACTAAGTATTAACATCATAGTCATAAAAAAACTTGATTCAGATTTAACAATTTTAAGATAAAAACAAATACGTATGTTTGTAAGATATAAGATCCTAGCTGGACAAGGAAAAAAAAAAGATTGAACTTAATAGTATGATACAAAAATCTTACATTCCAACAATTTAATCCCACATACAATGATAACTTGAGATGATTAATTATACTTTTTTTGAAGACAGATGATTAATTATTCTTACATACTTTTTATTACTCATTCGTTCTAAGAGAGAAAGGATGAGAGACAAGTGAGACGCGGATAATGTTTGCTTAAGAACAAGCTTAATGATGAAAAAAAATTGGTTCATAAGCTTGAACCATTTTTTTTTCCTCTTAATGGTGAATTGGAGAATGGTTGATGCGTGAGTCGAGGCTCAACCATTAGTATTTCCGAATGGTTCGTGAGAATGGAGCACTGATACACGCTGGCAAAGGAAAGGGAAGAAAAGCCCCAAAAAAAATGCCACATGTCGTCGCCGGATTCGTTGGAGAAGCCCACAAAGCACGAAAATGTGTTGTTCTACTGACGCGCGCTGACAGGCCTGCGGTCCTGTCAAATGTCGCCAAGTGTTGTGATTCTATTGGTCCTCTTATTATTAACGTTACAATTTTTGTAACGTTAATATTTCAAAAAAAAAATTAAAAAAAAAATACATAAATTCATAATTTTTCATTCTCTATAAATAGACACCCATTTTGCTATACTTTATTCACAATTTCAGTTTTCACTTCTCCTTCTATTATCATTTCTTTTACTTATCACATAATTTTGCTTTAGCTTACAATCTTCCAGAAAAAAAATATTTCATAATTATGGATTCTAATTATCCTAATTATGTACCCAATCCTAATCCTAGTAGAAGACGCAGAAATCGTCCAACAAATCCACAACAAAATACAAACCAAAACCCCATAAATTACCAACAAAATCTTAATAATTATCCCCAAAACCCCCCAATTACCCACAAAATCCGCATAATTATCAGCAAAATCTTTCGAATTATCCACAAAATTCAACTCAAAATTACCCCCAAAATTATCGCCAACATCAACAGATGTACCAATATAATTCCACTCCTGAGAGTTCTCATAACCCACAAAATTATCTACAAACTCAAGATTACGATGATGATAGTGATGATGAAGATGAAGATGAAGATGATGGTGAATTTGAAGTTCCATGCACGCAACAAACCTACACTCAACTTCTGTCTGAACCAACACAATTTCAACCAACTCCTCAACCAACGACTCCTCAACCAACTCAAGAACCCATTGTAAATGAGAAAAAGATTTGGTTGAAAGCTGAAAAAGAAGCACTAGTCTCAGCATAGATGAATACGAGTTTAGACATCTGTAACGCCCCGACCTTCATCCAACCTTGTTAATCAAGGTTAGCAGCGGAAGGCTTAGCTTAGTCGGCGCGTTACCGTCGTACTTTCCACTAAGGGAAAATACAAGGCGACATTATGGACATTACTTTGACTCTCTACTCTTTGACGAAACACTTTAATAATAAATTAATATTTTCTAGAAATTTCGACAGAGTTTCCTTTGTAAATTGGACAACCCAAAATGGGAAAATGTTTGAAAAACCTGTTACAAGTAACGCTTTCGCGGAGTACCAGCTAAAGAGAATCAGGAGCACTATTGCTCAACCAGAACTAGAAATGAAACTAAATCATTACTTATTATCTATTACAAAATGGAACGTCCTCGCCTCAAAAGAATCATAAAACAATCATAGCTGAACTCTTAGCACGTAATTGCTTCTATCTTGGAACAGATGCTCCAGAACTTCAACCTGAAACTATTGTAACACTGCCACCCATCAAGTGACAGGCCACAGTAGTGACAAAACAAAACATTGACAGACACATCAGCACAACGCTGAGTACTAACCCATAAAACATCCTTAAAACATGCTTTGGTGTCTACGACTCTCACGTAATCAATACGTTCACATCATTCATCACAACATCACCATAACATAACAACATTCACTTTATTCATCAACTTTCATGACTTATAAGTTCTCACAGATATCATAGCAGAGTCGTAACATCGTCATAGTTCACTCATATCAGAGTAGAAGACATACTTTCATATCATCATAAATTCATAAAACATTCCACATCTCCTAATCCAAACATCGATAACATAATATGTGAAATCATAAAACATAATTACAATCATAATCATACTTTCGTAACATCAAAGACATCATACTTCATAACATTAAATCATAAAATCATCTACATAACAAATATTTCGTTTCATATCATAAGCTTCCTCATTATCTTTTCATTTACTTAATCATATTGGTATCTTGGCAAGTATACAGTAGGGATGTCTGTCCATTTTTCATTTTCGTAAACGGAAGGCTACCACCCGAGGACCTCGGCCCCCACATTTCAGAAGGTGGTATATAATGCCCAAAACATAACACGGAACCACCCCAACATGTAGGAGGTGACTGACCCGCCAGAAGGTACGTGCAAGACCCGATTTTCATTTTTATAAAACGAAAGGCAACCACCCGAGGACCTTGGCCCCCACATTTCAGAAGGTGGTACTTAATGCCCAAAACAACACGGAACCACCCATGGACATATGCCCCATAGACAGAAGGTGGCTAACCCGCCGGAAGGTACATGCACGACCCGACATAAACGTAATACTGCCAAGAACTGTTCTTTCACTTACTTTATCATGTTTCGTTCCTTTACAAATCATAATCACATTACCTAATCGTAATCGAAATCATGATACGTAATCACCATCATAATGTAACATAATTACATTACATCATCATAACCATAATCATGGAACATAATTTAATCATAACATAACCATGATTATATTACATCATCGTAATCATAATCCTGGAAAGTAATCATAAGCATGACATATTCATAACATATACTTTTGCATAATCAGATCTTCATAAGCATGTCTCATAACTTAAAGTACTTTTCAGAATGCATAATAGAAGCATATCTGAAGCATAACAGAAATATAGAAGAAGCATAGTAGTCCTTTCATACCTCATATCGTTTAAGAGTCATTTATACTTTCGAGATGTTTCAGAATTAAAAGGGTATACTTTAACATATTAAGAATACATGAACATATATCATAACAAACATTTCATACTTCGTTATTCATAAGAACAAAAGTCATCTTTTCACATTTTCCGATCCTTTATAAGACAGAAAGTACTATTCCATACTACATCCATATATAAACTTATTAGTGGTATAGGTCACATATTCGTCCATCGTCATTAAACATCATTCAACTCTATATAGCTCTCACAATAGTCCAATGATACACTTTCTTAGCTTTCCAACTTACTAAAATATAATAATAAACCTGATGTAATTAACAAATGTACTTTAAATGTCATAAAATACCAAGATTGTCTGAAAATCAATAAATCATCTCAATTCATAATCATAATTCTAAATTGTCAAACTAAACTAACTAAACTTAACTCATATACTTTAATCAAACCAGTAAGAAATAGATGCTCAAATAAATAAATAAATCTCTTCAATCTTTAATCTAACCAAGCTTTTAGGCAACACTAATTTGAAATCCCAAGTCATAACTAGTTTAGCTTCTTGTAGTCAGATTAGTGAAACAATTACACATCATCTTTATCCAAGTTCAATCCAATTTCCAAAGTAATATCCTTAACCATGACAACTTTAACAATGACAACAACACCAACCAACAGCAACAACACAACAAAACCGCCATTACAGTAGAACAACAACCACCCAATAACAACCTTGCAACAACTAAGAGCAGCAACGACAACCACAATAGCAACAACAGAAACAGACGACAACTACAACAACAAAATAAAGTCAGGGTCAGTACCAAACTCTGAACCACCAACACACGTCGGCGACGACGGCAGCAGCAGCGACCAACAACGAGCAGCAGCAAGGCGGCAGCGTCGCGGCGGCAAACAAGGCCAGCAGCAGTGCAAATGAAGCGGAGAAGAGAGCGGAGGAAAGAGGGGAGTTGGGTGTCGGTGCGGCGTCAGCGAGGGATCACCGGCGAGAGGAAGAGATATGCGAGAGAGAAACTGGGCTGGGGTTTTGGGGTTTCACGGGGAGAGAGGAGGGATGGGTTGGGTTTCCTTTTTGGTGAGAGAAATAGAGATGGGTTTGGGATTTCCACGAGGAACACGAGGAGAGAGAAAGTAGGTGAGGGTTATTATTTCTTTCATTAAACTCACAAGGGGGATGGGATTTTTAGGTTCGGTTTGTAAACCGACAAAGAGGGGTGCAAGAAACCGAATTTGATTTCCTTAACACTTAAAACCCAAAATATAAAATAATAATAACTTCATAAAAATAATAAAAAAAAATAAACAAATAAATATATATTACAACATGAAAAAAAAAAATATTCATACTCCAGCTCAAATAAAATAAGGATTTTCGAAACATCATTAACTTTATAATTACAATTAACGCTAATTAAAACGCTCTTAAAAATCGGGGTATTACAACAGCATTGTTGGAACGCAACAGAAAAAGGGTGCGTTTTGGGGGAGAGTGATGGCAAAATATGAGGCAGCGAGAGAAGCCAACCCTCATGAAATTCAGTTCCGCACTATTGACAGTATGAAGGCCAATGGTTCAGAATGTCTGAAGCGGTGTAAAAGTGGTGTGGATGCTACGATAAGGCAGAGGTAAGAAAGAGGAGTGGCCAAAATGATGATGATGTGATATCCCAAACTCATAAGATATTTGAAAGCACGGGAGGTAAATTTCACTTCTTTGATGAATGGATCCACATGAGTAAGTTTGATAAGTATCGTTCCATCTTGACTAACCCCGTTTACAAGATAACACGTGGACGTCCATCGAATACGCCTCAAATGTCTGATTCTGTTGGTTCTGGAAGTAGTGGGAAGAGAACAAGGTTTGAAGATGGAGGCTCCACACCAACCACGCCCACAAGCGGATATGTTCGGGATTCCTTGCTTCGTCCAGAAGGCAACAAGAAAGCTAAGGCCGGACTCAAGGGTAAGAGCCAAACCGTTGAAGCTATTGAAGCTTTTGCATCATTTGGTGACAGACTTCAAATCTATGGTGAGCGAAAGGGTAAAGATCGGGATATGCAACAGGAGAAACTAGAGTTTCTTAAGCAAAAGGAAGCAAGGAAGCAAAGGCAACTGGAGTTGGAAGAGATAAACAGGCAGAGGCAGATGGAGTTAGAGGAGAAAAACTTAAAGATGCAACATTATCAGATGAATTGGCAAATGCTCCAATCATTAACATCTAAGGAAAATCGTACACCATGCGAAGATGAAATGATCAGCAATCTCCAAACATATTTTCAGAACTTTGTGGGAGTGTAATATTCACGTTTTGAGTAATATGTTTTAGGTGTAAGTGTTTTTAATTATGTTATGTTGTATGTTTGAGTGTTCATGTATTTTGTTTTAGGTTGAATGTTTGAGTAGTAATGTATTAAGTTTTTGTTGTAATGCCAGTTTATGCTATAAAAGTTTGAGTATTTTATCCATTATCTATGATCCCATACTACTTTTCAGAGAACCCATGTGATAATGTCTATGAAGAGACATCTCTATGCTCCTTTACTCATTTATAAATAACCATGTGCATGATAATATATCTGAAGAGACATGTATATGACCCCCTACTCCTTTTCAGAGGACCCATGTGATACTGTCTCTGAAGAGACATCACTATGGTCACATACTACTTTTCAGATAACCCATGTGTTACTGTCTCTGAATAGACATCTCTATGATCCCATACTACTTTTTTCAGACAACCCATGTGATAATGGTTCTGAAGAGACATCATTATGTACTCCTTTTCAGAGAGCCCATGTGATGATACAGTTCCTACTTTAAAAAAGGATCTCTATGCTCCTCCACTAGTTTATATAAAAAGGATCAGAGTTCCACGCACAATTCTCTACAACAATCTCCTCTACCAAAATAAAATATCCTACAAATCTAAAATGAATTCCTACAAATTTAGTATAAGTTCAACTTCCTCTTCTTCTTTCGATGATTTAGAAGAGGATATCGAGAACCAAGAAGTAGATGACATGATCGACAATGTCACTCATACTTACCTCCCTATCCTTGTGTCGGCGGTCACTCCTAGAATGAGACCGGGTGGGCATACTGGACCTCGGGCTAATAAGGGTCGAGAAGAAGGTCATTTAAGATTATACAATGACTATTTTGCAGAAAATCCAGTTTACTCAAATAGGTTGTTTCGACGTAGATTTCGTATGCAAAAACATGTTTTTGAGCGTATCATGAATGAAGTTGTGAGGAATGACGACTGGTTCGAACAAAAGAGGGATTGCACCGGTCGTTTTGGCTTGTCGCCGCTGCAAAAGTGTACTGCAGCAATACGACAATTAGCTTATGGGTGTGCTTCTGATGCCTGCGATTAGTACATATGTATTAGTGATAGTACGACAAGATTGGCGCTTCAGAGATTCGTTGATGGTGTCATCAACCAATTCAGTAATGTGTACTTACGACGACCAAATGAAGTCGATCTGAGGAGGTTGTTACGAATTGGAGAAAAATGTGGATTTCCTGGCATGATTGGTAGCATCGATTGTATGCATTGGGAGTGGAAAAATTGTCCAACAGCATGGAAAGGACAATATCAAGGAAGGGCATGGGTAGCTACACTTATGCTTGAAGCCGTAGCTGATAGGGACTTGTGGATTTGGCATTCTTTTTTCGGAATGCCGGGAATCTGAACGTGCTTCATAGATCTCCTGTGTTTGAAGATGTTTTAGAAGGCCGAGCTTCAGCTGTTAATTTTGTTGTAGATGGCCATCAATATAACAAAGGATATTACCTTACTGATGGTATATATCCTATATGGGCTACTTTTGTGAAGTCCATAACGAGTCCACAATCTCATAAAGACAGACTCTTCGCAAGAGATCAAGAAGTAGCAAGGAAAGAGCATTTGGAGTACTACAAGCTCGATTTGCTATTATTCGGATGCCATCCCTTGATTGGGATGTCGAAATACTTCATAAGATTATGTTGGCGTGCATAATTATGCACAACATGATAGTTGAAGATGAGCGAGAAACCTACCAAAATTACATGGATCCATCAGAGTTCGATGTAGGGAGATCTCGATGTCGTTCTGCTCAGAGAAACAATGAAGAGCAAGAAGGTCGCTTTGAATATGATAACGAGCGAATTGTCGACATCAACACATATTTGCAGCACAAATCGAAGATCAACAAACTCATTTATCTTTGAAAAATGATTTGATCGAACATATATGGGCAAAGTACGGTAGGAATGGGAACTAAAATAATGGAATTTTATCAATTTTAGTTTTTTGTTTTAGTGTTGCATTTAATGTCCATGTCTTATTTTCATTTGATATATGTAGTATGTTTTGAATGGATGCATCTTTTTTACTATTTGTCAACTAATATAATTAATTTCCAAAAAAAAATTTAATTAGATTACGATAATTAATTAGTCATCGATAATTAATATATAATAAAAATCAGTAATTATGAATTAATAATTATAAAAGTTAATTATAATTAATTAGCGTAAATTGGTTTTACATTAAATCAATACAACCTCATATAATTATTTGAAGAAGAGAGAGAAAAGGTAGTGGGGTAAGAAAAAAGGATGAGAGAGTGTGATGAACCATTATTTTTGGGTTCATGGTTAAAAGTGAAATTGAAAATGATTTGTGAAAATGATGTGGAGGAGAGAGAATGATGAACCTTTTTTTTTGGTTTCATTATTAGTGATGAGGCTTCAGTCATGATCTTCAGACTCTAGGCACTCACGAATTTCCTTCTCTTTCATTTATTTATTATTTTTAAAAAAACTCAATCATGCACCAAATACATTTGCCGCTTACAACGACTACTTTGGCGGAAATCTTATACCATGTCATTGAATTTTTTCCTTGAATAATGCAAAATAGGGTTTTAATTCCCGAAATATGTTGAAAGGGAAATTAATTCCCTGCGTACAGTCCACGTAGGACGGCACGCGAGAAAATGTTTTTTTTTTTTTATCCCAGGTAAACCGCTACTTGAAGTAGCGGTTTATTTAAATTAAACCGCTACTTCAAGTAGCGGTTTATACATATTAACCGCTACTTGAAGTAGCGGTTTATGTGGTCAACACCTTCCCCACACTCACACTCTATAATATGTAAACCGCTACTTGAGATAGCGGTTTATGAGAAAAAAAAAGACCTCTCATTGTTGCTTCCCCATAACTGGCCCAAATGCCAGAAACATAAAAAAAAAAGCTTTCCAACCTACAATTTCAACACCAAATTCCATCCAAGTCCATACAAAGTCTATGCACACATCAATCACCAAACACCAAGTTCATCCACATTCACATTTATCCAATAAGTAAGATTAAGAAAATATGTCAATCACAAACAAAGTTTAATATTTAACATAGTGTTAACGAACTATACAAACAACAAATGAAAGTGCTAAGACCCCCTCTTCTTCTTTTGTGAAGGTCTAGATGAACTAGGTGTGGTCTCACTAGACTCTGCAATGGCATGAAGAGAAGATGGAGTGGTGGCAGAACGGCGTCGGTAGGTCCTCTGACAGACTGGAGGGAGAAAAAATTTGAGAGAACAATCGTCGAATATGAGAAATTGGGAAAGTTAGGGTCTGATTTGGGGATTATAGTAAACCGCTACTTCAAGTAGCGGTTTCTATTAATGAACCGCTACTTGAAGTAGCGGTTTACTTCAGTCAACGCCAACTTGGTCCAGGTACCACAAAACCGCTACTTGAAGTAGCGGTTAACCTTTATTAACCGCTACTTCAGGTAGCGGTTTATTTTTTATTAACCGCTACTTGAAGTAGCGGTTTATAAAGTTAACCGCTACTTCAAGTAGCGGTTTTACTTAAGTAAAGAAAAAAAAAAAATTCTCGCGTGCCGTCCTACGTGGACGGTACGCAGGGAATTAATTTCCCTTTCAACATATTTCGGGAATTAAAACCCCATTTTGCATTATTCAAGGAAAAAATATTCCCATGTCATTGGAGTAAGAGAAAGTTGGTATCTTTAAAAGGTAATTGTTGACTCTTGAGTACAAAAAGTGGGCCATTTTCCAGCTTCTTTCAACTTTTAAGTGTTAAGTTTTTTTTGGCAATGATCATAAACAACTCAATTGATTATTTTCTTAGTACAAAATCTCATATAAAATCGCCTTACATTTATTGGAGTAACTTGTCCTAAAAGTCATTTAAGTAAAACGACTTTAATGTAAAAAAGGACCATTATCTAAGAGTAACGTTTTTAAGGTAAAAAGCGACCCCTTTAACTTGAAACATTATTCTTTTAGGGTAAAAAGTGATGTAGCGTTACAATAACATCGTTGTTTAGAGATTTACAAATAACATAACGTTTTGGAGAGGTTGGAGCAAGTCACTAGTGGTCCACTGCTCCGTCCGGATTTGGGAAAATGTTGTGAAACACTACGCAACATGAAAAAAAAACTCGGGGCAGATAACACGGAATGAATGAATATATGATAAAATCATAAAACAAATGAATTTAAACCGCAATTACTTGATCATACACTCTGCCCACCAGATATATTACAACAGCATGATGCTCGTACCTCCAACACCACCCCACCACTCCCCCCTGCCCCAAAAATCTCTCTACAAGTCCTAGACTTGGTTTTACACAAATCAAACAAGAAAAAATACATACAATGAGAATAATAAGTAAAAATTGTTAGCCGTAATGCAGCATCACTCTCATCAACTTGCTCAAACCACAACCGATACCTGAGTCTGATGCCAAAACACTTCATCACACAACCGAAGTATGCCGTATGCAACTTCAAGACCTTTAAAGTGGCAAGTTTTACATTCGAAATATACGATCAAGAAGAAAGTTGTAGCCTGCCAGTAGGCTTCCTTCTCCGCCAACCCTAAAGCATCACAGATTACACAGCGTCAGCTAAATCCCCGCAAGAAAGAGAGTTAAGAATACCCCCCTCCCTCATCTATACATAAGTTCTTTAGCCTTTTTCCTAACGAAAGAAAAGCAGATGAAATTCATGAACTTACAAAAGCCGCATAGTAGAGGAATGTCAGTATAGCTAACGCAACAAAACCAATTTGAAACACATTATACCTGTGAAAAACAAATAGAGTAAGCATTTGCAAATGATGAACAGAACTGTATAAGCAAGAGTTTCAGCCAACTGACTTGTATAAATATTTGATGCCACGAAGAGACTGCAACGTGTGGCCAAATATTTCGCCAGCAGCAGTTGCTTGGGCATAATATGCAAATGCAGTGGCGCAGAATTGGATCACACTGAAACCATGAAAAGGGACCAGGATCACAAGGTTAAACAGATGCTCGTTGATATAAGCTGACAGAAAAAACAAGTAGAACAATGCCTGATGGAAGGTTAATATACTACCTCTTTTTTTTTTTAAGTTGCAACAAATGCCTTTTTGCACAAATATTAAGGAAAGAGGAGAGAGAGTAAAATTTGACCCAATTGCCCATACTTTTTGGCATGTGGGGTAGTTAAAGTGAGAAAAAAATTGTCAAATTGCCCCAAAACCTTTACAAAGAGAGGAAATGTTGCATCTAAATAAAACACCTATAAATGGAAATTGTTGAAACTAAAAAAAACAGAGGAAGTATAAAAAAATAGATGAAAAAGAAGAGCAAAGAAAGGAAGAGTAGCTATAATACATCATCATCATCATCATAGAATATTGTGTTATCTCCCTACAGGAGTAGACTAAAGTTGCACATTTCCGAGCAAATGCCCCTATATTTGGAGGAAAAGGCGGATGAAAAACAGCACACTTTGCTAGAATTAAAGCATACAGTTGAAGCAACAGCCACATTTTTAAGATGTAGCCATGAAGCTTGGCACATATGTTATCTAAAGACATGCATATATGAAATTTATATGGTATGAAAATAGTTTAAAGAATAAGGCCAAGGTTCAAACCTTATTGAGCAAAGAAGAATCAGACCAACATTGAACAGGAAGGAATTCATGAGAGTGGCTCCCCACCTGTCACCAAGCCAATTTCATGTCAAATACTACAAGATGCTACCACAAATAAAAAAACCAAGCACGTAAACGTTCAGTACTTCATTGGATGGATGGTGATGAAAACTAATTTTAAACCGAGCATAGTTGCCCCAGCAACAACTGCCACAAGAAGATAGAAGCAGAAGAATGCAAATGCTGCAGTACCAAGCAGCCCTGGAAAGTAACAAAGAGTTTATATTAACAGTTACATAACCAAAATAACAGAATAGTGATGCTGTCCTAAGGAAACTTACCCCAAACATCATCTAATTTGACAAAGACAAAATTCAAGAAAGGAGAAAGTGGAGGCCTGATTATCAGATATATCAGAATATGTACAATCCAAGCCACTGAAACAATCAACCTGACACAAAAGCCAAAAACTTTGATTAACGAACTTTGAGCATGTCAAGCACATAATGACCAATGCCTTCCATAGAAGAAACCAAATGACTGCAAAATAAGCAACAACCTGATGTAAAAAGAGATTCTGACAACATTTTTAAAATCATGAAAGGTGTTTAACAACCAAAAACATTGTCCTTCAGTTATATTTATATGGCTAAGCTATCCAATTCTGCATCACAATCTGAGATAGAGCAAACACAGCATTTGCTGTAAACTAAAATAAAACCCTAAAACTTGACTAGCTAAAAAAAAATTATAAGCCCCTCACCCACCCTCCGCCCCACCCAAATAATGGTAGAAAGAAAACCCGGAAAGACAGAGAGACAATGAACAAAGATGAACCATGATCCAAAAAATATAATAGCATACAACAGCACAAGTACTTATCTACTCAAGATGCAACAGTTAAAGTCAATAAGATCGATGCCCACCCTAAGATTCCCAATATGAGCTTCGCCAAGTATCCAAGTACAGTTAAAGCCCAAGCAGTCTCAGCCTGAATCAGACAGAAGGATGTATTAGCAAAACGTAAGAGAAAAGGAAAGAGTACAATAGTCAATTATATGGACGTAAATAGCGCAGAGCCACAATCCCCACCTTGTCCCCTTGAGGATACATCTCTTCCAAAGCCTTCACATCTTCTTCCAATAAAAGCAACTCCTATAGAACACAAAAATTACAAATAATTTCAGCTTATGTAATGATCAAAACCTAAATAACATTAGTACTATGAATGGCAACATAAACCTCTTGACAGAATAATGGCCAACCCACCTACTTCCAGGCTTCTAGATTTTTGGGAAAGGGGGCAGGACTTCAATTTCTTTTTTGTGTTTTAACTAAATCTTAATCTTCAAGGTCTTAACTCATAAAAGCAAGCAGATTTCTTTGTCTCACATTTGCAATGCAAAACGGAGACAGCACCATTATCAAAAGAAGTTTCAGCGCCGAACCCGAGGGAAACTGAATATGATGGCAAGACAAAAATGTAATTCTGAACTAGGAAGTGAATCAAACTACGACGCTGTAGATACTACAAGCCTTAGCAAGGTTCAACGAACTTGGATAAAACCTCACTTCCTTCATGCCTCAAAAACCACAGAGGTCCCTCACACTCTCCTCAAGCAATTCCTAAAAAGGAGGAACTAGCATCCAGTAGACATGCATGCACTTTGAAAAACACTATAAAAATCACCAAAAAGACTGATGAAGTTAACCCCCCCTCCCCCCAAAACCAAAAAAATGCCTTACCTTCTCAACTGCTTTCACATTTTTACGCCATTTTCTTCCCTTGCTGCCACTTCTTTCCTCCTGATGAAGTTCATCAGCAGTTTTCTTCAAATCTCTTGCCTTTTTACCCAGCTCGGTAGCTTCCTAAATGATAGCAGTAGGACATTAGCAAAGCATACATATCTGCACGATTGCACTGGAATATACTGAAAACTTTTTAATACAGTAGCAAATCATACTCAACTTGTTCTAAATGTTAGACAATCAACGAAGATACCTTAATATACTGTGAGCGAGTAATAACAGCTTTCGGACGCCTGAAGAATGCAAATATGAGCCCCAAAGGTAGACATGCAATGCCAACACCACCAAATATCTATTAAATAATAAAATTCAGTGAGAGACATCCTCCAGCAAGATGAGAGAAGTTCATCCGATATTTGTTCATAAACTTCTAAATACGTGACACCTCAAGTCAGTAGGACAGATAAAAATTAAAGTTTATTCAAAGTCCTCCAACATATTATCATTCATATTATCATTCCTCGAGAAATGGCAAGATAGAAATTCCCCCAACAAAATGAAGACAGTTAAAAATTCTTTTTCAATGTTCTTAGCAAATGACAAAAGACGGTGGACACCATGAAGAAACACTAATATGTCGTGGCATTTGAAAAGAAAGATGATACCATAAAAAGGAAAGATCCTGCAATAGTAGCAAGAGCAACAGCGTATTCTGGGAAGGTAGTCCGCATACTCCATGTAGTCTCTGATGAAGGGCTTGCTGAATATGCAGAGCACTAAACAGAAGAACAAGTAAAAATTAGGAGAAAAAAATGTGGAAGAAGTAAGCGGAATTGCCAAATTACTCCCTCTATTTCAATAAATATAAGGCGCCCAAGGTTTTCAAGGTCGAACTTTGACAATAATTGTCTCTCCAAATATATTGAATAAAGTTACAAGAAAAAACACATAATAAAGTAGTTTTTGATACGAATCTAAAAGTATAATTTGATTTTATTTTGGCAATATACTATACCAGCTATGGAGAAATTAAAAGCCAAAGGTAATATCTGGAAACAAAAATGAGCTGAACAGTAACAAGAGTTGCAGACAGGTGATATTCGATATTCTTGTGTTCCTAACCTGCCGTGAATTCCCAAGACATGGACTGCCGCTAGAGAGGCTCCATGAAGACGGAAATGAAGTTGTGGCAGATGAAAGATGCCGGACAGTAAATTCCACCTTACCAATTACCCCTGAGACAAAGACCAAAATCAGGTGCAGATTATCAGATATAGTCATATAGATATCCAGTACACTAAAAGAGAGCTAGTAACCTTTGCAGGAATGAAGACAGCAAACGTATCACACAGTCTAACAATTCTGTTAAGGGGATTATCATTCAGGTTCTATGTTGAAAATCCAATTTGAATCATCAAAGTAATATTAGAATCTTTCAAAGAAAACGACTAAGAGAGAATCCCACTTCACATGATGCTTGATTTTAAATTTCACATATGTGAGTACCCACTCATATGGTTGGTCTTGGCTAGGAAAGAAGTAACTATCAAAGAACTCACACGACTGAAGTACCAAAGGTGGGCTCCGCCCAATGACTAAGAAATAGGGTTGCGCTTGAATTGAAGTGATGAGGTCGCAAAGAGGAAAGTAGGGCATGGTTAAAGAAACCAGATATCGATAACTTTTTCAAAGTGGAGCAAATGCAACACACATAACTGTCTTAGCTGTAAGGTTATCCCAACAAAGAGTATACTTACTCCACATAGACTTTCAGTGCTAGATATTCTTATAAAGACAAGGTTAAATTAGTAATAAATGTTCACGTTAGCCAAGAAGATAACGTATTGTTCAGTACTTCAGTATTTTCGATAGCGTGATAAAAGAGGCCGAAGGAGGATCCTGACGCAACTTGGGTAAATATGAAATACTTTTGTCTAGAGTAGCCAAAGGAACCCCAGGAGAATAAAAAAGAAAGCATCAAAGCACAAAGACACTACATGGTAGAATGAAGACGTAAAAATAGCAATTAAGAAGAAAAGAGAATAATACTTAGCCTTTGGGAAATGTGGAAGGATCCTAAGGTGAAAGTAAAACAAGAGGTCCGGCAGGCAACTCAAAGGTATATCATGAGGTATACAACAAACTAGACTTAAGTGATGGTGAAAAGAAATCTATAGATAACCAAAAGAAGACAAGTGTTTCAGCAAGGATCTAACAAGGATGATTTTTGTGAAGGATGAAACTAAAGGATCCTAATCTAGCATGGAGAAATCAAGGATAGATGAAAGATATACTATAATCAGTTGTTTAATGGAAGTGAAATGGGTGTTATATCTTAATTGATGATAGATATATCAACTAGGATATATGCAAAGAATTCAGAAAATACTGAAATTGTTTGATCGATTGAAATTTCTAAACAAGTTGGGAGATGCTTTCCGAATGTTGATATTGGTTAGCAAAACTAGTTAAACAAGACGGAAGACAAATAGGATATAGCAAAATTGGAAAAAAAACTCTTTGGTACCAATTTTAAAGAAAAAAGGAAATTCCCAATACTTCTCAAATTATAAGAAGCTGAAGCTAATGACTCGTACCATGAAATTGTGAAAGAGAGAGAGAGAGTATAGATAGAAGATAGAAGTTGTTACAAATAGTACAATTTTTTTATTTGGAGTAGTGTATAGCACTTGACAAAAGAGAATGGAGACAAAGAATTTATGTGGGCGACCACTGAAAATAAAATCTTAACTTATGCGTTTGGGTCTTACTATTTGAATTCAACCTTTGGCATTGTTGTTTACCATTTTTGAGTTTCATACGGTTTAAATTTAAAATCTAACCTTACATAAAAAAAACCCAAATATACGAACTCATTAGCCTTTTCAGTTATTTTCCACCAATTAAGAGCCTCCAACGAAGTGCACTTCCAAAGTTCCAATGCCAAAAAAATGCATAACACTACCAAGTCCCATCACAGATTCATAATACTCTGACCCCAAAAGACTAACAGACATGTTTATTACAGTAAGACAGATAATTCTCATGTCACAAGCTCAATGAAGATAGCAGACTTAAAGATACATGCTTACTGAATTCCAAAAAGGAATACAGTTATATATGAGGTTGTAAAAAATTAGTTTTTAAGATCGTGCCTCAGGCGACAGGCTTAGAATCGCATCCAAATTGTTGGGCGCAGCGTCATATGAAAAGGCGCACAACTCAGGACGCTTTTTGCCTAGGCACGCCACTTGAGGCGCTTTTCAAGTCGAGCATGAGAGAGATGAGAGCACCACAGCCTCCACTCTGCGTCGTCTGTGAAGAATTTCCAAAAGGTCCACTAGAGATGTTGATGCGGGCTTGAGGAAGTAACAATTAAATTTACAGCAATCCCAAGTCATTACCAGCCTCAAACATGAGAAATGCTATCATTTATCAGGGAGATGTTTTTCCCTACCGTCTAACAAGCCTTCTTTAGGTCCTATACAACAACGTTACTTATACTCAATATTCCAGCTTGACATACCCAAGTACAGCCATACAAATAGTAAATTTAAGATAAATCACCAATTCACAAAAACACAGCTTCGCAGACATTATAAAGTGACTCAATAATTCAAAAACACTACACTGACAAGTGTATAGCATGTAAGCTTTAAGCACCAATACTAAGTATACTGGCAGTTCTACACTTCTACTCAATAAAATCACATACCACTATATAGCAACAAGAAACTCTTCCAAAAGAAACAATTTTCGCACCATCAACACACTCCAATGCAGGGTTAGCGAGGGGGAAAGCACGGGCAGCCTCACTCCTAAATTGCACCGAGGCTATACCAGTTAATCTATCATAAGCAAAAGATGAAAAGCTCACCTGTTCAATGGGTGAAAATTTCACCTAAAAAGCCATACTTCACACGAGAGAAATCAACTACGGCATCGTATTAATCATGAAAACTAATATAGGAGGTAAACTATCAGTATTAGGAAAGAAACTGGAGTGATATGTTCCCCTACTCCCACCTAGAGTCTATCACTAACTTAATAGTGTGAGACTCCCATATAGTGTCCGAGTACAACACGAACATGTCTAGTTTTACCAAGGCTTTCTACTAGTGTTCTATGATCACACCTAAATCTAACACCGGTACCGCAACATAATCAGAGTAATGAAGTATTCAGCAAATAAAAGTAACAAGTTCATACACCAAGTCCTAACAGCCATCTCCTCCCATCAATCAAATCAATCCCTATGTCCCCCATTACTTCATTCAAAACACAGCTTGATAACGATTCTCTTACATCACATTTTTAAAAATGTACATTTGAATACTAATCAAAACTACAGTTAAAATCAATAACTCACCATATAGAATTCCCAGCACAAGACCACAAATCACTGCAGTTACCGACACCCACAAGACCGCGCTTTTAACCCGCTTTCCGACACTCCTACACCACAAAAAACACACCAAATCACACACATTATAACTCAAAAAAAAACCTGCAAAACCAAAAACACATCCAACAAAAACATCAGAGAAATGTACCATACTTGTCCTGGTCTCCTTCATAGAAAAATATAGCAAAAGGAATAACTAAAAACACGAGAATTGCGTCGATAATGTAAATAGCAAGCCAAAGCTGCTTCATCGGCAACGTCAATTGACAAGCGCCATTATAAAGAGCGTGACGACACGCGTGACGATTAGCGACGTCAGCAGGAAGCATAAGAATGGAGATAACAGAGACAGAAAGACCTAAAACGACGACGAATTTGGGGAAATACGCTTGGTTGACGTCATCAGGGTGTTGATAGTTGATTAGAAGGTAAACGTTGAAGACGAAGACTAATACGCATACGATAATGGCGACGATCAGCAATGCTAGGTTAAAATCCCCCATTGCTGATTTGGGGAAGAAATTTGGAGAGAGAAAATTGAGAAACTGATTGATTGATTGAATTTAGGGTTTCGTAGATCTGAAATTTCTGCTTTTTTGTTGGAGTTTTGAGGAGAGAGAAAATGAGGTGTTGTTTTTCTGGGTTGGTTTGTTTGTTTGAAGTTGATGAATTTAATCGGTAGTAGTGGTAGTGGAGGTGGATTTTGTTGTTGACGATTTTGACATTAATGTTTGGGTTTAATTACAGTGTTTGATGAGTGTGTAAGAAAAAAGGAGAAGGGTATTTTGGGAAATTTGATATTTAGTTGAGTTTTTTCTCATTAGATTTGAAAAACCATTTTTTGTAACAGCCTGTCTGAGACCGAAAAACACTTCATGCACTTGACCTTCTTGTATTTTTTGTTTTTTTTTGGTTTGTAATAAGTAGTATTTGTGTATTAATATTGTAATGTTTGCAAGAATAGAAAGTGAGATAATGCTTTTTTAATAGCCACGTAGAAAGTGACTGGATAAATTGTCTTGTGTTTTTTTTTTTTTTTTCTTCTTTTTTAGATAACATTTATTTTTTAATTTTTTTAATAGAAGTAAGAAAAAAAAAAAAAATTTGAGGGATTATCCTGATTCATCTATTACAAGAATTGAGTAAAGAGGGAAATTATTACAAGGCTCATATAAAATTGAGAATTAACTAAGTAGCCTACATTAGTTATCCAATCAGTTGCTTTTTTTTGCTTCTTTAGAAATATGTTTCATACTCCAATTCATGAAAGAGTTGAGGAGAGAGTGAATATCTTGAATGATGTAAGCTATTTGCCATGGTGCTTCCCTAATTCCTTGAATTATCTCATTCGATAATAATATTTTTGGTACCTTCCTGTATAGCGAGTAGAATCCCTTTATGTAAGGGAAGGGCTTGCTATAAAGACTTTAGATTTTTCCTAGCTTTGTATGTGCATGATTTGACTATTTTTCCTTCATGGTTGCAGATGATGACCCCTGCTATAGAGGAAGAATGAATGGAATAGTCAAATTGTTTTTTTGGGGCCCCCTCTCAGGAACTCTGTGGTAACATGAACAGAGTCACTCACCTAGAGGTCCAACAAACCCTCCCAATCCCTCCCCAACAATATTGAAGTTTCTGCTTCCACCAAGATTTGAACATTGGCCTCCCATGTGGGAGATAAGAAGTCATACCATTAGACCCAAGGGTCCTTGGTGGAATCGTCAAAATTGAGTTTGACGAAAGGTGATGAGGGAGTATAGAAGTATTTTAGTGCATTTCCCTTAGTTGTGTATTTCAATATCTTAATTACTCGGTTTTTTCACCATATACCCCTGACAAATTTTTTTTTGCACCATATACCCTTTCAACTTTCCAAATTCACCATATACCCCTCACGTTTGAAAAAATACATCCACTTACCCTTAATGACTAACGGCGTTAGAGTTCCGTTAGTCATTAGGCCTTAATCCCCCATCTAACCTAATTAACTAACCTAAATCTACCCCTAATCCTAACCCTAACCCTAACCCTAACACTTAACACCCTCACCCCTCACCCCTCACCCCTCCCCCACCACCCCACCTGCACCACCACCCTTCTTCCCAGCCCCCCTCCTTCCCCCCCGTCGGGCAACCTCCCTCCCCTTCCCCGCCCTCGCCACAAATCTCGAAAAGTAATGGAAAAGTGAAGAACATTAAGGATGTCGGCGAAGGAGGAGAGATTTTGCGGTCGAAAATCTGGTTCAATTTCTATGCAGTTGAATTCAATATTTTTCGATTTAATGATCACAGATCTAGTTTGATTTCGTTTGATTTTAAGAACAATGGAAAATCTGGTTCAAAGATTTCAAGAACAAAATTCGAAAATGTGGTTCAAATTTGTTCAATTTCAAGAACAAATTAAATCGCAAAAATTTAGTTCCAAGATTCAACACCGAAGATTTCGAACAAATATGTTATGTTAAGGATTCTCGTTCTTCGATGAATTATCCGGCGAGTTGAAGAGAGAGTTGTGGCGGCGGGGTAGTATGGTGGTGTGCACGAAGAGGAGAGATGTCGGATGCGAGGTGGTGGAGAGAGAGAGAGCCGCGTGGTGGTTGTGGAGAACAGGAGCACAAAGAGGTGGGAAAGTGGAGCACGAAGTTGGGCAGTTGTGGAGAGAGAGAGCACGAAGGCTCGGTGGTCGCAGTGGCTGTTGGAGAGAGAGAGCACGAAGGCTCGGTGGTTGCGGTGGTTACCGGAGAGAGAGAAAGGGTGGGCTGCGGAGAGAAAGAAGGGGAGACCGAGAGAGTGATGGTGTGTGGTGGGCGGTGGAAGTTGAGCCTTTGCGTGGGCGGTGGATGGGCTGGTGAAAGATGGAGAGAATGGGAGGGGGTGGTGGTGGTGACGGGGTGGTGGTGACGGGAGGGGGTTCGGCGGGGGAGGGGGTGATGGTGAGGGGGTGATGTGGCGGTGGGGGTAAGGGGTGTGGGAGGGGTGGTTAGGGTTAAGGCCCAAGTTAGTGTGTTAGATTAGGGTTAGGGTTAGGATTAGAGTTTGATTTAAGTTAGTTAATTAGGGTTAGGGGAGGATTAGGGCCTAATGACTAACGGAACTCTAACACTGTCAGTCAAAAGAGTAATTTGATGTATTTTTTGAAACGTGAAGGGTATATGGTGAATTTGGAAAGTTGAAAGGGTATATGGTGCAAAAAAAAATTTGTCAGGGGTATATGGTGAAAAAACCGTAATTATTTATATAGTAATCCCCCCAAAAAATTATTTATATATAATAATTAGTCAGTTAATTAGTTAACGATGTTTACTAGTCCAAGATTGGACCAAATCGGATAAGTTGGACTAGTTTCATTCCATCTGGCAATTATGATAATCTACTGTACTAGTTTTCCTTTATGAACAAGATGTTGGATAAGATTCAAATGCATAGTAACTTTAAAGAATATACATTATAAAAACATGAGAAATCCAATCTGGAAAAATCTAGGTTTAGATCATACGAAATTCCAAAACATAAGGATCATAAATTAGGTTGGAATTTTTCAGCTCTTAATTTGATCAAACTCAACAGTACAATGCTGACGGAATTTTGAACAACTTTGTAAATATTATAAGAAGACTATTAATAATTTAGACACTAATAATACATCAAACATCACTTCCAATAACAATCTAACCTAATAGATGTCAAATTTCGAGTATCCATCAAATTCTCGACTCATAATCTACTAGTAGCTTCATTGTTTATCAATAATGGTCCTTTTAAGATTGATTCAACCAATATGTTGTCATCATTTGCAACGAAAAGTAATCACTAGTGATGACACAATGACTCCTAGGTTTTTACATAAATATCTCATGCTAATTTAAATGCATGATAAAAAAAAAAAGGTTACGTTGTTTGACAAATCTAGCAAAACTAGCAACAGAAGATTGTGTAGCTAAATCTTACTCAACCCAACATCTCATACAAACTTCCATGAGATCTCATAATTAGCAGGACTAAAAGGACACACAGGAAGGAAGAACGAGTGAACAGCAACCACGGTAGACTGTAATTTGTTTGCCATAAAGACCCAAAGCTCAAGAAATTCTGCTCGCTATAGCCTATAGGTAATAGGATCGGAGGTGCAGGTAGTTCTTACAGATTGTTCAGCTCGAGCTTAAGCACAAGCAATCAAGCATATACACATTAAATTCAGTCTGGTTCTCCAATGGATTTTCCTAGACAATGTCAGTTAAAAAGACATCACTACCAGTGGCGAGTGGCGAGCGGCCAGCACCAGATATGCTGCTCTTTGGGCTGCAGATGCATGCATAGAAGATAAAATCAGTAGCAGCATTGGAACACTTTGCACACAGCATATACAATGCTTTATTACATTACTCAGCATTCTGAAAGTATGACCATTGAAACTCATAAATGCATGATGCATGTGGTGGTTAACTACTAGTATAGTAGTATGCAACCAGAATGCCAGAAAGGGGAAATCCAACACTAGTATCATAATACTTGAGCACCAGCAATTCTTTTACCACATGTTTTCCAGAAGATTTGATCTGAAGAACTAGCAGAGCTCCATTGACTCAAACTCTCTTGAACATGAAATAATGGCACATAATATTTGAATAAGAAAAGTCAAATCACAGGACTAAGGTAACTAGATTACCAAAGAGATTTTCTGCCAAGCTGCATCAGAATAAATTCATCTTCAGACTAGGTTGGAGACCCAACTGGAGCTACATTTGGCAGCTCCAGATAATCAAAATCATCTGTAATTCCTGCCTGCAACACAAAGAAACACATCATAGAATATCCTCTGTGAGGAAGATGACAAGAACACATTTATCCTTAAATAACATAGCTAATAAGGATTTTAGCACATGTCATGTTGAATACAATCAAAATAACATTTCAGGTTATTTCCAGGAACACAGTTGCACACCCTAGCTTTACATGAACACTGCCAAAATCTAAAAAAATAATTCAAACTCCAGATCTACTGCTTAATCTTCAAGAAATCTTTACATTTTAAGTCATACTAAGATATGAGAATACAAGCAAATGATACTTTCTGTGGTGGTAAAAACTACTTAAAAGTGCAAAGTAGTCCAGTTGAAATATTGGTCATAGTCGAATATTGAAGTGGATCAAAAAATACCTCCTGGTACAAGTGTTCAAGCTGTTCTTTAGCCTGTGGGAAGTTATTGGCACACCACTGCCGCAGAGTGAAGATGTTATCTGTAAATTGTTTTAGAAGGGATTATAACCACAGGCAGCAACTTGTATATTCTATATATTTAGCCCACATATAATATGCTAATGCAAGCTACGCTCCCTCCCATATTCTATAATAACAACGGTAAGTTACAAAGCATGTAATGGATTTTAACCTGTCCATCTGTTGGCAGCTGAATACGCAACTTCTATACCTTTTTCTGCCACAATACACATTAGCAGTTAGTTGCTTCTAAATGCATCTCATGATCTCAATAAGCTGAGAAACCAGACAGATAAGAAGAAAAAAAAGGATAAACCAAGGGTCTGCACTTCAGAGTAAATGAATAGGAAGAGTAAGTGCTCCTTACTCATTGTCTCAAAAGTAGCAGGATCATTATCTGCATACTGTGCCAGTTCATTCTATGGAAAATAAAAGTTGAAGCAAAGCTATCAGACTCACAAATAATGATATCTACTTATAGCGCAGCAATTGATCACAAACTAAGGCAAACAAACCTTCAATTCTTTGTGGTTAAGCTCAACAGATTTTAACTCACTTAAAGCCTCCTCTCTGTCATCCTTCAAATTTTTAAAAACTCGCATTAGGCATTAAATATCGTTGATACACCAAAGATAATAATAATATAGCTCAGTGAAAAAACTTATTATGACTGACAGATTCTTCGCGTCCCTTCTTCAGGGCATTACACTGTTCCACCAGCTCAGCATAACGTTTCTTGCTGGCATGAAGATCAGATTCTAGTTTGCGAGACACATTCCTAAGCTGTCAAACCATTGATTTAGATTAAAATGTTGAGTCAAGTTCAATGTTTAATGTACTTCTAAAGGTACAACTTAAGGTCAATATTAATGAATCACGAACTGTTACCTGATTTCCAGCTGTGCTGGGAAGACTCCAAAAGTATATCTAGCAAAATCAAGATGGTCAGACTAGTATTCTCCAAAATATCCAAAATGATAATATAACACATTAATTATCCTAAAAAGCAGACAATCATAATTGCACTTTCCAATATTATGGCATGGGCCGCATGGCAAATCAGGCTATTATGCTGAGTTGCAAAGTAAATCATTTTCAAGTTCAACAATTCAACCAACAAGACATCCTTACAGAACTTCCAATTTTGTCCTTTAGGACAAGGTCATCATCCACGAGACTCTGCACAACATCCTTCACTGATTGACTGATGACACCTTTCTTTGGCCCCATCTTCTCAAGCTCCTTAAGCTGGAGTCAGCAACAGCAAAACCATTCAATAATCTAGCTTAACATAATTAGAGTTCTATCAACCAACTAAACATCTAAGCTTCAGAAGACATCAGCAGCTCAACAAAGTGAATTGAAACACATACAACTGGATCTGTCACAGCAACTGAGTACAGAAAATGTAGTGCTCAAATCACAGTGATGTCAAAATCTTATAGTAACAGGCTAATAGCGCTTGTACTTGAATGAAAAGAAATAACACACAAGATTAATTTCCTTGCTATATAGAGATAGCAGCATACAATTTAATCTAAAGAATGTTGCAAGGATCTGAAATTGTTTAGAATAATACATCGCATTATCGATTAAACTGTTAAACGGAGTAAGGGTGAGTCACAAATCAAGATAAGTAGGTGGGGCCAATAGAGAAGCAGTTTATGAAAGACTCTGCTCTCTGTATATCAGTAGAAAAATCCAAGTCATGTTCGACACCCTGCATAGTTGTTTAGATAGTACAAGAATTCTGAAAACAAAAAAAAAGGAGCCTACACATGATAAATGTAGACAAGGCTTCTATCATGCCACTAACTGGCAAAATGTACCATTCCTTTGCCAGGATATATTAGCAAAATCTGATTATTTCTAACACAAAAAGTACAACAAAATGATCATAAATGTCATTTACAGATATATATAAGCATCTGTTGTGGACGAAGCCATAAATCCATTAGATGAACCAAACATCAAAGGTATAGTTTTCTACAAGGCCTTTGCTTGGGAAGAAAGAGGGGGGGTGAAGCAAACAAAAGCAGCCAGTTACTCTTGTCTTTTGTCCTCAAGTGGCCTGTGAGGAGCAAAAATGAGAATTATGACATGCTTGAATCTCTTCTTTCTGCTTGCAAACATAACCCTGATTGTATGCATAGCAATAGCCTACATAATTGCATTGTTGAGAATCCATCTTCATAAAAGAAGAAATAAGATATAAGAAAATCAAATTGCCATTATAAAGTAGTCTACACTTACAAGAAAGAAATCTTGTGAATCATAGAAGATCTGAAGAATCTTCTCACGCTTCTCTTCTAGTGAAAGACCTCTCTTCTTGGACTACCACAAGTTAGAAACCAAATGGTAAGGGATATCATATATACCCAACTTATTACAGCTAGCAAAAAAATCATCCACCAAAACAAAACTCAAACAAGCCAATATAATGCAGTTAAAGGCAAGCGAACAAGGTGCAGAAACAGAATAACAGGTGTGTTCCTAAATTATGATTGTACACACATTTCACGTTGTCTTGAATGTATAAAGATTATCATGTACGAATGATCAGCAATTCTGAAGGTGAGCATCTCCCTCATCCCATGACCCAACAGACCCTAATTTCCCCTATCCTTCCTTCTCTACTTATATTTAAGCCCGCAATTATTGAATTAGAACTGAAGTCCAATCATATAAATATCTTTCCCTGTAGACTGTCTTCACTATCCTTTAGGCATCTAAGCAGAAGTCCAAGCTCGATGTCGCGTTCAAGTACATCAAAGTTGGAAACTATAACCACTTTCAAGCTCAAAATCATCAAAAACTCAAATCATACGGTTCATAAAGATAACTTAAGTATTATGATCATTGCTACATTTTAAATTAACCATCTCAGCTCCAGGTTACTGTAACTCCAGTATGAGTAATTGATAATTCGACATAACTCGAATTTAGACAGAAAGAAAATGACAATGATAAGCACCCAGCATGCTCGTTTTCGGAAAGAAAAAGCTAACCCATCTCAAATGATATAAAAGCTCATCTGTATATAAAAACAAATAGTGAACTCACCATGTTTGGACAATATTGTACGTAGATAAGCACTCACTAAATCAACCAAGTTTCTGATACTCTACAAAATTAAAAACGATCCAATAATAATCAAGAAATTCAACAATAAATTGATAGCAATTATCGAAATGATTATTATTATATATAGATATGAACAAGAACAACTATAATTAGCTAGCTAATAAAAAAAAAAGAACGAATTACAACAAGAGCATAAAAAAAAAAACCCAAAATTGATCAACTAGTGAGATAATCTGCAAAAACCCTAGCTGGGAATGCTAAGTTACATCAAAACGAAAATTGAAAAATCAATGAGTGCTTGATAATTTACCTTTGAAAATGAGCCCGATTAACGAAGAGAAGGTAGGATGAGGGTGTGAATTTGTGATACAGTAGTGTTTTTTTTTTTGGTGCAGGAGATGGAGATTGGAGAGTGCCTAATTGTGGAACTTTGAAAATCCCGCGTCGTCTAAAATTAATTTGTTAATTTTTTTTTTTTTTTTTTTTTTTTTGACAAAGGTAAACAAAACGGGGAAAAAGCGGTCTAGCGTTGACGCTCTTTCTCAAGCAACACAAGGCTAGATCATGAGCTTTGACAACTTCTTGCCTATTAACTTTAACAATACAAAAACCTTTATACCTACTTAAAAGACTTAGAATATCCTTTACTATATGTCTAGAAAGCTTATGTGACTCGCTTGGTTTCCTCAAACTTCTGACTAATTCGATTGAATCAGTTAGAATTTTGATATTATCAATAGGTCGCTCTTTTATAGCCAATAATCCTCTAAGTAGAGCATAGGTCTCCGCTTGCCCCGCCGTCATAGAGAAACTTCTTCCTTTACCTGACTCGATCACAGCTGAATCTTGTACTAATACCCATCCAAACGCTGCCTTCCACTCTTGTCTACCTTCCTTTTCCTCTCCCTTCCAAGCACCATCAACTATAAGAGTAAAGATGTCATGAGCAATATTCCACCAGTTCCTAGACATATGAAGAATGGTAGAATTGCTAGTGCTCTTGAGTTTCGTCCCAACGTGATGCTGATCTCCATCTCGGATATTGAACGAATCTTTCCATCTTGCCCTCCAACTATTAATCTGTGTGAAAAAAATTCTTTCGTTCACCGAATTCGGGGTTCTAAAAATGTTGTTATTTCGAGAATCCAAACTCCCCAAAGTACTGCTACAAATTCAAACACACACTTTTCTGGGTCCTTATCTAGATTCATTAAGAACCACATCCAATTTCTTACCCATGAATAAATATCCGAGTTCTCAAAAGGCTGACTTTTGATTCCTAGTTGAGAGCAGTTCCAGAGTTTTCTTACAATCTTACAATTTCTGAACAAATGAGTATCCGATTCCTCACAATCATTACATAGAACGCAAGGTCTCTCGCTTAGGATTTTCCTTTTCCTAAGGTTTACTCCGGTGGCTAATGCACCATTTAATAGCTTCCAACAGAATAATTTCCATTTTGGCCAAATTTTTTGCTTCCAAAATAATTTCCAAAAACTTGACTCTTCGATGTCAGTTTTTCCTTTCTTAAGGTAATACCAGTAGCCTGACTTTATACTGTATCCCCCATGACCTGTATACAGCCAAGATATTGCATCCTGCTCCTGCTCCATAGGGATATAGATGGCTTGGATCAATTTTATCGAGTTCTCATCAAAAAGCTTTCTCAAATTTTCCATGTTCCAAGTCCTATCCTCATTCATCAACTCACAAACCCACCTGTGATTAGCAGTATCCTCCTCGAGAGCTGTTTCTTTAAACACTACAGATTTAAAGTCACCTTTCCAAATGTCCTCCCTAATAAGAGTAGTCTTTCCATCTCCAATTGTTTTCCCAACACCTTCGGCCAAAGCCTGCACACTTCGCATAATGCTTCTACCCCCCCAGGTACAATTTCTTTTAATCTTGCCTTTCATACTGTTAGAGAACCACTCAGATGAATATTTGGCATTGAACACCTTGCTAATTAGAAGGGACTGATTTGAGTTTATTCTCCAGGCCTGTTTGAAGAGGGTGGCTATATTCATTGCTTCCAAATTTCGTAATCCCAAACCCCCTTCCACTTTGTGTCTTTCCAATATCTCTCTTTTCCTCCAATAAATTGGTTTTCTATCCTTACTAGAAGCCCACCAGAATTTTAGCAAACAAGACGTTGTTTTTTGTAAGGCTTTTTTCAGATTTAGAAAGGTGGCCATAATATGAGCAGCAAAGGCAATTAGAATGCTATTGATTAGAATTAGCTTACCTGCCTGGTTCAAATTTATGAACTTCCAAGAAGATAGAGTATTCACCACCTTTTGATTTAGATCATGAAAAACACTTAAGGATCTTCCATCCACTTCCATTGGACACCCAAGATATTTGCCCAACGCCATTTTTGACCCCACACCTAACCTTTTCGAAAGTATTCTCACAAATTTTTTTGGGGTGTTCTTGCTAAACACCGTGAATGATTTTTCTGAGTTCACCATCTCTCCTGACACCAAACAGAATTGATCCAAAACTTTTTTCATGTTCCAACAGTTATCCATAGTACCTTTCAAGAAGAATAAAGCATCATCAGCAAAAAACATGTGGTTGACTAGCGGAGCTTTCCTTGCTAGTTTTAACCCTCTAATACTTTTATCTTCCTGAGCACGGACTAACTTTCTTGAAAGAGTTTCCATGCACAATATAAAAATATAAGGGGAAAGAGGGTCCCCTTGTCTCAATCCGGCTTTTGGAATAATCTTCTTAGAAGGCTCCCCGTTAATTATAATTGAGTAGGTCACTGTTGTAATACATTGCATGATGATGCGAACCCAATTGGGAGGCATTCCTAATTTCCCAAGTATCTTCTCCACAAAATTCCAATTAACTCTATCATATGCTTTGTTTAAATCCAAATTCAGAGTTAGAGAGTACTCTTTACCTTTCTTTTTCTTCTTAATAAGATTTAACATCTCATGTGCCAGAAGACAATTATCATTGATTGACCTTCCTTTGATGAAGGCACTTTGAAAGGGACCAATGATGTCTCTAAGAATCGGTTGCAACCTCTTAACCAAAACTTTTGAGATAAGCTTGTATGCCGAGTTGCATAAACTAATTGGTCTGAATTGACTCACCTGCTCCGGCCTATCCACCTTTGGAATTAGCGTGATGAAGGTACTGTTCGTTTCTTTCAACATGAATCCTCCTTCGAGGAATTTGAGAGTGGCATTACAGAGGTCTTCTCCACAAACGTCCCAATTTTTTTGTAGAAATCCCGGCGGTGCACCATTCGGTCCTGGAGACTTAATAGCCTTCATGTCAAACATTGCCTCCTTTATTTCCTTCATTGTGAATTTTTGTTGTAGGTGTGAGAGGTGCTCTCCTGAAAGACTCGGAAAATCCTCGAGCCAATTGTTGATTTCCATGCTATCTTGATTATGTAGCCTTGTATCTTGAAAGAGGTTTGAGTAATATTCTACAAAATTATGCTTAATGTCCTCTGGATTTGAGATCCATTCTCCTTCCTGATTCTTAATCGCTCGAATGAAATTCGAGGCTTGTCTTGATTTTACACATTTATAGAAGAACCTTGTAGACTGATCACCCAACGTGTCCCAATTTTGTCTTGCTCTTTGCTTCCAATAATCAAGTTTGATGTCCGTTGAAGCACGAATCTCTCTTACTTTCTTAGAACTCTCACTGGCCATTTCCTTGTTTTGAATCATTCCTTGATCCTCCATAAGATCTCTTTTTATCATATCCCATTGAATTTCGTTCTCCTTTTTGTAATTCAAACACCAGTTTTTGCACCATTTGTTAGTAGATTCTAACTTTCTTTGAACAACAAACATTTTTGAGCCTTGTACATTTTCATTCCAAATGCTTTTTATTCCCGCTGAAACTTCTTCAAAGCTTAAACACCAATTCTCAATTTTGTAATTCCTCTTCCTCTTTTGCATAGTAGGCTTACAATCCAAAACAATGGGACCATGATCCGAGATAAAAATGGGATAGTTAATGATAATGGCCTCCGGAAAATCACTCCTCCATTCATCATTGCAATAAGCTCTATCAATTCTTTCACATATTACCTCATTTTCCTCTCGATTATTTGACCACGTAAATTGCACTCCATGAAAAGGGATATCCATGAGCTTACACTCTAGTTTCCAATTGCTAAAAGAAGTTGCTCCTGGGATCGAAATTGAGCCTCCTAATTTTTGTGAGGGTGTTTCAACTTGATTAAAATCCCCTAACATAACATGTTTCCCAGGATGTGACCAAAGGAATGCTTTTAAAGTGTCCCACACTTCTCCCCTGTTCTTAACAACAGGAGCTCCATAAACACACACTACATAATAACTTAAGTTACATTCATCATTAACCTTACAACATACATAATTAGCAGAAATAAACAGGACATCAACACTAATTCTTTTTACCCAGCACAAAATTAGACCCCCGGAGAGGCCAACCGAGTCATGTCCTAACCAACTAGCAAAGCCTAAGCTAGACATTACATATTCTAATGAATTTACATCACTTTTAGTCTCCGATAAAAACAGAAAATCAAGAGCTTCGCTGCCAACAAGCCACTTTAGGAAGGGAATTGTAGAGGAGTTGGCAGACTTAAGTCCTCTACAATTCCAGGCACCGGCTTTCATATCTTTAGTGGGGGCTGAACAGGGCCAGCCGCCACACCCAAACTTGAAGAATAGTTATCTGAGCTGGGGAAAGAGCTATCCCCTTCACTGAGGCCAAACTTGAAATAGAATTTTCCTCTGAAGCATTTTTGGACTTTGTTTCGTTTTTTGACTGGGACACATACAATGTTGTGGTCCTTGTCAATTTCCTCCTCTGATCCTAGAGAGTCTGCTCCTCTCTTATTCTTTGTCTTTGTGATCTGGATATTTCCCCATACCTTCCCCATCTTCTTGTTGCTTGAAAAAACTAAACCCGTCTTCTTCATTCGATCCCTTCTTTCCCTTTTAACTTTCTCCAAATCCTTCTTCTTAGGCTTTTTAGAACTCATTAATTCAGAGGTCTGGTCAGAGGAGTCCTCTAGCCATGAGTTTTTAGTATTCATTCTCGGACTTGACACAACCATTTTTCCCAAATCCAACTTGGCCAATTCTGAATCAGCCGAGTAATACACCTCATCCAACAAAGGATTTATTGGGCCCAAAGAATCCTTAGGTGTAGGCTCAAAACAGAAACTCTGGTTCAGTTCACTACAAGTAATCTGGCCTTGGGTCAAAGTTTTTTGGCTTGGAATTGAGAGATGTGCAGGTTTAGGAATAGTTTGTAGTTGGAGGTTGGGCTCAGCTGTTGGGAAGGAGAAGGATTCGGAAGAATCTTCACTTGAGTCGGTCATTGAGATTATTGGGCTTGGGCTTGGGCTTGATGGTGTTTGGACTTTCAGCGAGAGAAGATAATGGTCATTTTGTAGCTGGGCTATTTCAGCAGGGGGGATGAATGGGTCTTGGAGTGTGTTGGCTGGAAGGATTAAACGATCCGTATCAAAAATAGTTATCCAATGCCCATCTCCTATATTTAGTTCCAACTCAGCATTTTGACTCTCCTCCATACTTTTCCACTTTGCCGGATTTTTTGTGTTTGGTGGAATTAAGAAAGATGTATATGTTTGAAAGTGATTTGTCAAAGGGGAGAGAGGAAGGTTTTATAGAGGTTCCTGAAAAAGGGGGGGAATTTTGGACTGGAAGAGGAATGGAATGTCATAAATTCAACTCCTAAAGTGGGGTGCATAAACTGAAAATAACGGCTTGTCATTAAAGAGCTGCACTTTGACCAAGATAAAGAGAAGATTATTTTTGGGTTCTTTTCAGTACAACTAGCCTCAAAGTCCCTCCCTTTAAAGTTTTCCATAAATGCATAATGGTTGGGGAGATTACTCAGGAAAAGAGGCTCTTCAGCAGGAGTCGCTAAGACTTTGCCATTACTAAGGTCACTTTGAACTACGAGAATACCAGAGAAGTTGGACTTTTCGAACCACCATTCAGAACCCTTAAATCCATGAAAATCAGAAAATGGATAAAAAGTCTTGAGTAGCTCAGGGTTATAGGGTGAGACTTTGGGGACAAAATCACCCACCAGTTTCAACTCTGCATTAAACTTAAACCAGTTTTTGCAGGGCCAACAGAAATCCGGCAGAAGGCAGGTTTTCCGACGCTTAGCATTGTGCAGCCAAGAATCATGGCAAGAAGATCTTTTTCGATTAACAAGGATGGAATTTTGTAAATTTGGACGAGACTTACCTCTAACTTCATGGCTGTGTTGAATTTGCTGATCTTGTCCAATAGAACATGACTGAGGAAAGTTTGTGCAAAGTTTTCCTGGCTCAGCCATCTTTTTTCTAAGCCAGAGTGGCTTCTTGTTTCTGTCTTTGTAATCATCACTAGAAGATGAGCTGTAATTCCTTTTTCTTTTATAAGAACACCCCTCCTGGTCTCCTCTCGGCTTTTTTCCATTGTTTTCAGAATTATCTGAAGAATTATCTGAAGGGCTCGAGGGATCTGATTGTGAAGAGGACTCAGAATAGTTTCCATCATAGGGGCTTTCATTTGATGGGAACTCTGTAAGATTCAGTTTGGAGGTTCTAAGAGCTTCAATTCTTCGCAACCCAATAATTTTATTGGTAAAACAGGGGGTGAGGGGGTGCTCAATCATGAAATTTGAATGAGAATTACAAATTTCTCCCATTCTTTTTCCAAATCTTCGTTTAGCTTCTTCCCTGGACAAATTACAATTTCCTGTCTTGTGTCCAATTCTACCACAGTTCTTGCAGAAAATGAATATTCCTTCATAGCGGAAATCCACCCATTTGAAACAATTTGGATTATACTCATAAAAAAAACCTGGAATGATCGGTTTGTCGAGTTCTACGTAAACTTTTGCTCTTATGAACTCCTTTTTGGTCCTTCCTTTAGCGAGTTCTCATCAAACCGCACTAATCTCCCTAATTTCTCCAAGGCCCTTCTAGCAACATGTGAGTGGTTTGACGCGAGAGGGATACCCTCTACTTTGACCCATAATGGAACCGATGAGAAGTTAAAATTACTAATTGAAGCACTTGGGTACCAACATTTGAACACTATTAGTGCTCCTTGAAAGCATGCATTTCCTCTGGCTAGGATATTATCTCGGTCATCAATATGAGTGCAGAAAAAGAAAAAAGTATTACCAGTTTTTTCTACTTTTATCTCTTCGTTTGTTATCCAACTTGAGCTGATCCAGTTTTGAATTTGGACTGTTGAGAAGTTTCTTTTGTCTTTGAATCTTCCTAAAACTGCCATTGGAAAGACCACATCTGTTGGGACCATATCCCCTACTTGGGAAAAAACTTTTGGCCCCATTCTTTTTAATTCTCCAGCCAGTGCATCTTTGATGTCAAACTCATACCTTTTCATGGTAAGAAATATAAAGAAGTATGCCACCTTGGGCAACAGGAAGATGAGGGCTGTGATGAAAGATTGTGTTTAGAAGAAGAGGATTTTTTAAGAGTGGTGGTGGAGATTTGTGAAGGGCGAGGGATTCTGAGATTTTTGTGGTGAAAATTTTAGCTATAGGCTTTCTAACCTGCAAGGAAAAAAAAGGCTCTAGTAGAACTAGAGAGAAAAGACTCTAGAGAGAGAAAAGTCTCTAGAAAAATTATTATTACTATTATTATTAGGATTTTTTTATGGGAATAATCCCACCTTTGGGCGATCCTCCCAAAACAGTCCCACCTTTCATAAATTTGGGAATAATCCCACCTTTAGGGTGTGTCTGCTCAAAATGGACCTTGACCTGTTGGTAACCTGCAAATGTAGGTTTTCTCTTTTCTCCCTCCTCTTCTTCTTCTCCACCACAACTACCACCAGCTAACCACCCCACCCCCGCAGTCCCCATCCCCACAAACAAACCCCGACCACCCCACCCCCCGCCGCCCCACCCCACCCCTAGTCCCCACCCCTCCGCCGCAAACCCCCTCCCCGCAAACGCCCCTCCCCCGCAAATCCCCCGCCCCCGCAAACCCCCTCCATAAACCCCACTCCCCCTGCAAACCTCCCTCCCCTACAAACCCCCCTCCCTCGAAAACACCCCCTCCCCCGCAAATCCCCCTCCCCCGAAAACCCCCTCCCCTGCAACCCCCTTCCCCCGAAAACCCCCTATCCCAAAAACCCCCTCCCCTGCAACCCCCTTCCCCCGAAAACCCTCCTCCCCCGCAAATCCCCCTACCCCGCAAATCCCCCTCCCCTACAAACCCCTCCCTCGAAAACCCCCTCCCCGCAACCCCCCCTCTGCACCCCCCTCCACAAACCCCCTCCCCCGAAACCCCCCGCGCTTCCCCGGTGAACCCCCTCCACCCGCGCTTCCACGGCAGACCCCATCCCTTCTTCTTCTTCTTCCTCTTTCTCCTTTCTTCCTCTTTCTCTCTACTTGTTGAAATTCAAAAAACAAATTTGTTCGGAGGGAGGGGCGACGGTGGCCACAGACGAAGATTGGGGTGCGCGGTGGCTGCCTGCCTGCGGGAGGTGGGGTAGGGGTTTAATGTGAGTGGGGGTGGGGGAGGGGTGGTGGGAGGGTTTTTTTTTAAAAAAATAAATAAATAAATGGCGAGTCATCACTTGTTGAACCGGTGACTAGTAAAAAGGCTCGTTTTTGACAAATGTCCCACAAAGGTGGGATTATTCCCAAATTTATGAAAGGTGGGACTGTTTTGGGAGGATCGCCCAAAGGTGGGATTATTCCCATCAAAAAATCCTTATTATTATTATTACTATTACAACTACTATTATTATCATTATTATTGTTATTAAACTATTATTATTATTGTTGTTGTTGTTGTTGTTGTTACTACTGTTGTTATTATTATTGTTACTGTTATTGTTATTATTTTTATTATTGCTCTTATTGTTTTTATTAAATGTGTACTTCACTTTTCAATGGAATATTTTCCTATGATAAATGTGTATTTCACTTTTCAATAGAATCTTTTCATATGATAAATGTGTATTTCACTTTTCAATAGAATCTTTTTATATAATAAATGTATAATTTCAATTTTCAATGCATGTGTTAGTTTTTATACATAGCCCTTAGGGCTATGAATAGCAAAACCCTTATTATTACTCCCTCCGTCCCAAAATATAGTTCTCATTTCCCTTTTTTCACGGTAATTTATGCAAGTAGAATCTAAGAGGGATAGTAAAGATTTTTTGTTTATTTAAATAAATGTTGTATGGGAAAAGATGATTTTAGGAGAGAGAATGGAGAATAATTGGTGAAAGAGCATTAATTGTAACACTTGGGTTGAATAAACAAAGCAAAAAACAAAATTCAAGAAGCAAATAAATGATGGAACACGGTTTTTCTAGACAAATTACGGAAAATGTGGAACTAAATATGGAAATGGGAACTATATTTTGGGACACCCAAAATAGAAATGGGAACTATATTTTGGGACGGAGGGAGTATTAATTATTATTTATATTTATTATTATATTTATTATTTTAAACATATTAGTATTTAAGATAGTATGAAAATAATAGTAATAATTTTTCATTCTCTTTGATGTTCCTAACCAAACAACATTTTTAATCAACGGGAAACCCTTTTCATTCCCCTTGTAATCCTTTCTCATACCCTTTCTCTTTTCTCTTAACGAACCAAACACCCCCTTAAGGTGGTTCGCACATGGATAAGGGAAATGAATTCAAAAAGGGTTACAAGGAGAAAGGAAATAAATGACCCTGAATTCCCCAATCTGTTTGGTTCTGACCCTCAAAGCGAATGGTATACTCCCTGATCCCTTTGTGACTGTTTGGTTTTTAAAGAAAGGGAATCAACCTGTTGTTTAGATTATAGTTGTTTTGACCTATGATTGTACTCATTGAACCTGTTTTACAACCTAAAGTTCGAAATACCATTTGAACATTTTGCTTATGGTCAAATTTGTTTCCCATGCCACTTCATTTCATGAAAAGTTCAAAATACCATTTTTTTAGCAATGTTAATACCAACTAAAAACACCACAAAATACTTGTCTAAATATTATGATCAAATTTACTAGCTTGGTGCAACAAACAACAGTTTAACCCCATCCATGAATGCCTATATATTATTTGGGGATATAACAAATGGTTCACCTCCTTTTCAAATAGTACCCTCACCCATCTTTCAATAATTTCATTTGACCACTGACCAATCCATCTAAACTTCCACCACTTTTGTACCATTAATGGCCCGAAACCATTCTGCTTCGAACCAACATGGTCCTCCACCCTTATTACAAAAAAGTTGTGGAAGAAACCGGGTTAACCCCCTGCCTCTAAATCCAAAACTAGACCAAGTCCGTCAAACTCCTTTTTATTCAATGATATTGTTCCTTTTGAACCAAAAAAAAGTTAGCCAACTAAATTATTTGTAAATAAATCAAATATTATTTATTGTATGATTGCTTACATATTTAGTTGTTTGGAAGTGTTATTTTGTCTTCGGATTTAACCTTATAGAATGAGCAGTGAACTTGTCAAGATTTCAAGGCTGCTTTCTCAGATCTTTGTTGAAAAAAGCAAAAAAAAATATAAAAAAATCACTCGAGTGGATAAACTTAAAAGTTTGCAGATTATGTCTTTTCATAGCATGATATACCCCTTTCATGACTAAATATAAAAATAAAACTAGAGATCTGATCCATGTGCACAAACCATAAAATTAGGCCAGACAGCCCGACCTTAAGGGTAGGTAAGGAGTGGGGTGGCATAGGGCCCAAGGCCGGTAGGGGCCTAATAAGTAAAATTCAAACAAAAATTTGATTGAGCAAAAATAAAAACAATAAAGCCTCATTGTTTTCCAAAGCCAATTGACAAACGTTTATTTGAGAAATTCTCTCTAGTAACCCTGTGCTTTGGCTTATTGTTTATGGTAGACCAAAAAAACGCTAATATTACAAATAACCCTGTAACTAATAACTTTATTAACACGTGACATTAATGACTGATTTCCGTTAATAACTTGGATTAAAACGTTAATGTTAGGGTACAACTGTTACCCATGGTTACTTTTACCCATGGTTACTTTTTCTTACCTCACATTTGAATTTAATAACCCAGCCTCCCAAATGTTGATGGTGATCATTCCAAAAAAAGGCCACTCCTCTGATCTTTTTAGTCTTACTCTTTTCTCTGATCATTCATCTTCTACAATTTTTTGGAGGGAGAAAAACAAGTAAATTCATCTCTGAACTACTGAGAAATCTACGCTGGAACACAATTGCGAAGAAACAAAGTTGAAAGTGGGTTTTTCAGCACTTCTACTGAATGTAAGTTACCATTTTTTTTCTTTTTGTTTTGCTTGTTGTAACCTAAATCAGTTCATGAAATTGATGTGCGTTGTTGCTTGGTGAATTTTGATGTTCAAAAATTTGATTTTTTTGTCTATTTTCTCGTTTTGTTTTGGACTTTTGATTTACAGTATGGCTGATAGTTTGGTTCTAAGGTTTCAATATAAGGGCAAAGATGTAGACATTGTTGTTGAGGACAGTGATAAGGTTATGCTCTTAGACCTGATAATTGAGTACTGGGAAAAGGCTGAGAAAGCCAAAATTTCGACTCCTACTAACCCTAAATTTGAGTATCTTTACAAAATGAAACATGTTCAATTGAATGATGACAAAGACTTGATGACCATGATCAATAACTTACCTGATAAGAAGTTGATAAACATATGGGTAGGTGATGTTTCAAAACCAAGTAATATTGTCATGACAGCCCAGTCACTTAGGGCTATCCAGGCTAATGTTGATGGTGGTCAACCTTCTGGGTTAGGGAAGGGTAAGGAACCTGGTGAGTTGCTATGGATGTGGTGTCTCCTTGGAGAAGTTTTAGAAGTTTGAGCAGTGTGATAATGTTGACCACAGTATCAACCAGTGTATAGAAGATAAGTGGTATGACATTGAGGTTTCTCCTGTCAATTCAAACTTGGGAGGAGGTAGAGGGAGAGGAAGGGTTATAGGTTTGAGAGGCAGGGGAGGCAGAGGGAGAGGGAATGGAAGGGCAACTAAGGTTGACTCCAATGAAATGGATTTAACACTGAGGAGGAGCACTAGGAACATAGATGTTGTGTTAATTCCCAACCCAAACCAAGACATTCTGACCTTACATATTGCAGAACAAACCTTGAACACATCATACCATGGCAATGGTACAGTTGAACACCCAAATCAAGGCTCTAGGTCATCCAAATCAAGTGCTATAGCAGATAAAAGGGTTCCTAGAACAACAATTAAGAGGAAAGGGATCGTATTCAATAGTGGGAGTGATGTTTTGTCAAAGAAGAAGAAAGCTGGGAAGGGTGAAAGGAGTAGGGGTGTATCTTCTAACCAAAACAGAAACACAGGGGCCAGTGATGATGATTCATTGTCTGATGATGATGATGATGATGATGAGAGATATTCTCCATCTGCTAGTGAGTGCTCAGATACTGAAGAAAGCTTGGTTAATGAAGATGAGGAACCTGATGAAGATTATGGGCTAATGATTCATGATTCAGGTAGATGATGATAACAACAATTATTTCAGTAAGTTATATAGGAATGGTGAGGTGTATGGAGATGAGGAATTTGGGAAAATTGTAATCAAACCATGGCAATTGTTTACAGACAAGGATCATTTGAGAGATATTGTGAGGGATTATTGTATTTAGTGTGGCTTCTCAATTGTTGTTGACAAGGCAAACAACAATAGATACATTGTGAGGTGCTCCATTGAGAGTTGTGCATGGAGGTTACATGCTTCCAAGCTACCTGATGGTGTCACATGGGCAATAAAGTCCATCCAAAGCCAATAACACACATGCACAGGTTTAAAGGTGCACAATCCTATGGTGAATGTGAAATGGCCTTCAAGGGTGTTGTTGGAAGACATAAGGGCAAACAATGACTACCCTGCCAAAGCACTTAACAAGTTGTTGTGGGACAAATACAAGGTTGAGATGTGTCAAAGCACACTCTATAGGGTTAGAAAAAGGGCTTTGAAATTGATTCATGGTGGCCAGGATGTTTCTTACTCTTTTCTTCCTCAGTATTGTGAGATTATAAGATAATATAATCCCCATTCTGCTGCATTTTGTGCTTGGACACCTCCAAATGATCCTGAAAGACCACTAAGTTTCTCAAGCATCTTCATTTCTTTCAAGGGGCCATTAGATGGACTGTATGCTGGTTGTAGACCATTAATAGGTGTTGATGGGGCCCATCTAAAGGGTGATTATGGTGGAGTGTTACTCTCAGCAGTAGCACTTGATAGTAATAATGAAATTTTCCCCTTTCCTTGGGCCATTGTTGCAATAGAAGACATTGAGAGTTGGAAGTTTTTTGTGTGGCACTTGAGGAATGTCTTGAAAGACAGTGGCAGAAACGAAGAAGAATGGTGCATTATTTCAGATAGGCAAAAGGTAAATACTTGCTACATCTCTGCCTAAACTCACATCTCACTTTCATTTCAATTTTTTGTGTGGCCCTTGATTTGTTGTACTTGCACAGGGCATTGATGTTGCATGTGCTGAGTTAATGCCAGCAGCAGGGAGAAGATATTGTGCTAAAGATCTCTGCAAAAACTGGAAAAGAAAATTTCCAGGTCCTTTGATGTTCAGCCTATTCTGGAAAGCTTGTGGAGCAACATCTATGTTCACATTCAGGAAAGCTATGGAGCAACTGAAAAAAGCCAACCCTGATACATGGATTTGGTTGGCAAAAGTTGGAAAACCAGAGACATGGTCAAAGCATGCATTCAAGCCTCATGTGAAGTGTGAAGTGAACAAAACCAACTTCGTTGAGAGTTTCAATGCAACTCTTGGCATTGACAGATGCAGGCCAGTCTTGACTCTATTAGAAAGTAAGTTTTTTTTTTTTTACTCTCTTGTTATTATAACCTGTTGAGTTTATGTTCCTGTGTGTTAATTTTATGGTATTGTTGACTAATAGGTGTAAGGAGGGTGACAATGGTTAGACTTGCAACAAGGAGGCAGGTATGTGAAGACTGGGACAGGGATGACATTTGTCCCAAAATCATCAAAAGAATACAAGTTCTGGGAAATAACAGTAGGACTTGCCATGCATTACTTTCTGGTGAGGGGGAGTATGAAGTACAAGATGGTAAGTCATCACTACCAGTAAGTCTCAACCACCACACCTGTGCCTGTGGGTTATGGCAAATTAGTGGCTTACCTTGCAAGCATGCCATGAGGGCTATTTTCCAAGCAAGAGAGGACCCCTGCAAGTATGTGTCTAACTGGTATAGTGTGGCTATGTACAAGGTGACTTACTCAAGCAACATCAAGTCACTGCCAGACAATGAGCAGTGGCCAGATAATGACCTACCTCATATACAACCACCAACATTAAAAAGGGGTATTGGCAGGCCACCAAGAAACAGGAGGAGAGAAGAAGATGAACAAGCCAAAGGGAAGAGATCAAATACTGTGAAATGTAGCAAATGCCAGAATTTTGGTCATAATGCAAAAACTTGCAAAGGAGGGCTGACAAACAAGGAGCAAACAGTTGGAGTTCAAGTTGAACAGAGCAAGAAAAAACAGGCACAAAGAAAGACTAAGGTATGTGCATCACAGCCAGCCACAATCACAACTCATGGAGAATCAAGCTCTCAGCCACAATCACTGCCACAATCAAGCTCTCAACCACAGTCAAGCTCTCAACCAGCCACCAGAATTATGTCACTATCACAACCTGTGAAATTTATGATATTTGGAACAATATAACATCAGTTTTTGGGTTTTGGGTCACTTTACATTTTGGACTATGTTCTGTGTTCATCAGTTGTTAACTTGTTATAAGTAGTTGTATTAGCAAACTTAGCTCTTTTGTTGGCATTTTTTTGGAACAAGATCACTTATAACATCAGTTGTCACTTTTTGGAACTTAGCTCTTTTGTTCTTAGTTCAACTGTTTAATCCATGGTATTATTTGCATACCTTAATGTTGATGATTATGGATTATTAATGATTGCAAAAAACATAATATAGGAGAGAAGACAATACTTAGATCAATATCATTTTATTATGGATAATTGACGATTACAAAACCATAATATAACCATCTGCTCTAACTTACTTTGATATAACAAAAACAACAAGAACAAAGTACAATATAATTGCCATCTTAAGTACGATTTTTATGTACTTCAAAAAATCATCCAAAGTCTCCCTTATGACAGCTACATCTCCATTTCCAGACCTTCCCATTTGTTCTTCATCTTCAATTACATCTTCTTCATTAATCCAAGAAAAATAGGAACAAGATTTGCACTTATAATAAAGCCTACCCGGATTGTTCATTGAATCTGACACCCTGATTTCACATTTCCTTGAATAGCAACAGCGGCAAGATTTGATTCTCACCCATGTAACATTCCCAGAATTTGGTGCGAAGCAAGAAGACGAAGAAGCATGAGTGGTAGCCATGAAGATTCTGTGGAGGAAGCAGCAGATGTTAGGGATAAATAGAAGAGAGAAGGGGGGAATTTTTGGATGGAGAAATGGGTTTGGTTTTGGAGGGAAATGATTTAGTAAGGGTAAGATTGTAATTACAGAGCTAGGTGTAATTAACCCTAACCATACATCAACGTTTTATTCCAAGTTATTAACGGAAATCAGTTATTAATGTCACGTGTTAATAAGGTTATTAGTTACAGGGTTATTTGTAATATTAGCGTTTTTTTTGGTCTACCATAAACAATAAGCCAAAGCACAGGGTTACTTCCGTTTATTTTCTCGGCTATCTAGGCGTTTATAACCATGTGAAAATTGAGTATTTAATTAAGTCATTAAACCTTCTCCTCTTTTCTATATTTTTGCACAACCACCTCATTAATGATTGCTTTTCTCTTAATTATTCAAAACTAATATTAGTTTCCTCATATATTTTTTTATGTTCCCAGTGATGGGCTTCGTGCTTCTTTGCATTTGCTGGCATTATCGTGTTCTCGTTTTTTGGCTATTATTAATGGTGTGGGACTGTGGGTAATGGACCTCATTTTTATCTTGATACTTAGGCTGTTTTCATTATATTACATCGGAGAAGTGTTTGATATTTCCAACTTTTTATAAAGGTATGATGTAGTCCCTTTCAAGTACATAGGGGAGGGGGGATTGGGATCTCTCCTTGCATGGGTGAGACTCGATCCCGAAATCTCCGGGATCAAAGGTGATACCAACACCACTCGACTATCACATGCTATTCACCTAAAAAGTATATAACATGGATATTTAGGGGAATCGAAGGGAGAAATACGCAGGGTTCTTAAAATATTGTAAATAGTAATGCTTTTAATGTGTTATAACTCGACGTATCCATTAAAAAAGAAAAACCAAATCAAAATACTATTTTTTTTTATTTTTTTGATAAGGTAAGAAAAATAAAGACCCTCCGCTCGAAGAGTCCGGATCCTCTAGAGTTTGAATAAAACTCTACAAGGCAGAGTCGCATTTGAACCATACATTCTAAAATCAAGGGCTCAAATTGGTACGAGGGGAAAATTAGGGGGTGAATTTTGATAAGAAAAAATAGGGGGGATTTGGAAAGATAATATGTGAGCCATTGATTTTTTATTCATTGAGATATTGCTCAAACTCTACGGGCCTGTTCTCCCCAACTTATTTTCAGTTCAGTTCAGTTCAATTCAATTCCTAAACTATTACCATTACTATTAGTTATAATTTAATTCAATTCAGTTGTTTTTATGCTGAGGAGAACAGACTTGTAGAGTTATTTTAGAATTCTAGAACTATAGAGGATCCAAACACCCGTTCGAGGTGATACAATAACTTGATTTGATTAAAAAATGAGTAGGATCAAATTATCCACACACAACAGTTGACACTCCAATTTATCTAACTACCTTTATATTCTCAATTGAGTTTGACACCAACTACCACTACCACTTCTCCCCCATCCTAATCTCAACAGAAAGACGACCGACGAACTTCTCCACCAACACGCAAAAAGAAGTCTTCGACTACCAATTCAATTTTCCTTATCCCTCAAATTTTCTCTCTCCTAGGGTTTACAATCACCAAGCTTAACCCCTCTCCAATGGAGGCAACAACATCCTCGATTTCTCCGTCTTCATCTCCGCCAACAGATGACGGTCCGTCGAGTTCCTCAACGACGTCGTCCGGTGGTCCATCGAGGTCGCCGGAAGTTTTGTGGTCGGAGAATTCGCCGGAGCTTGTGCACCAGCAATCGAGCATGTCGTACCGTGTTCGGCACCGGCAACGTCGGATGCCATCGTCGGCGGGGATCGAAGACGCGCCTGCTGATGACACTTTGTCTTGTGTCATCGTTATCCTCACATTTTGGTTCTTTGGTAATTATCTTCCTTTTTTCTTGTTTTAGTTTGGTTTACTTTTGCCGAAATGATTTCTTATGACGGTTTATGTTAGCTGAGCCCAAATCATTTTGGGACTAAGATTTTATTGTTGTGGTTGTAGTTTGCTGTAATTTATCGTTTATGAGGTTTGTTTGCCAGATCATTTTGGGACTAATGTTTTGTTGTTGTGGTTGTAGTTTGCTGTAATTTATCGTTTATGAGGTTTGTTTGCCAAATCATTTTGGGACTAATGTTTTGTTGTTGTGGTTGTAGTTTGGTGTAATTTTATCGATTATGAGGTTTGTTAGCCAAATCATTTTGGGACTAAGGTTTTGTTGTTGTGGTTGTAGACTTGTAGTTTGGTGTAATTTATAGATTATGAGGTTAGTTTGCCAAATCATTTTGGGACTAAGGTTTTGTTGTTGTGGTTGTAGTTTGGTGTAATTTATAGATTATGAGGTTAGTTTGCCAAATCAATTTGGGACTAATGTTTTGTTGTTGTGGTTGTAGTTTGGTGTAATTTTATCGATTATGAGGTTTGTTTGCAAAATCATTTTGGGACTAAGGCTTTGTTGCTGTGGTTGTAGTTTGCTGTAATTTATCGATTACGAGGTTTGTTTGCCAAATCATTTTGGGACTAAGGTTTTGTTGTTGTGGTTGTAGTTTGGTGTAATTTATAGATTATGAGGTTAGTTTGCCAACTCATTTTGGGACGAAGGTTTTGTTGTTGTGGTTGTAGTTTGCTGTAATTTATCGGTTATCAGGTTTGTTTGATGTTGTTATTTTATTTCAATTGCTTTTTTGGATTGTTGATAACTTGATAAGTGTTGTCATTGCATTGTTGATAAATTAGCAGCTTGTTTGGATAGTAAAAATTGGAAGGGTAGGGGAGTGAAGAGAGAGGAAGGGGGTGTATGACTATCTTCTACTGTTTGATAAATGAATTGGTAGCATCAGGGGAATGGAACGCTCTAATAAATAAATCTATATTGGTGATAAAATCAGAAAATATATTTAAAAAAGGATTTATAAGTTTGGAAAAGAAAAGAAATTGTTATCTATTTGGAAGAAGAAGAAATTATTGGGTGAACATATAAGCTATAAACTTCTGTTTGGGTGATCGATAACTTCCTGCTTCTTAGGGTGTGTTCTCTACTTCTCTTCACCTTATAAAATTTCAGGATAGAAGTTTAGATAAGTTGAGATAAATTCCAATTAGCTGAGTTGAGCAAAATTGATGGGAAGAGAATACACCCTTAGCCTTTACTTTTACCATTTCTGGGAGTAATTACCGGTCATTGTATTACTATTTAATGATTCCTTAAATGTTGTTTAGTAATTGTAGTACATTATATAACTATCTGACTAAATTTTTTTTACACCTACCTTACCAGAGAGGTCTTAAATATATACTCCATTAGATCTGACGAATGAAGATATTTAAGGTTGACGAGAGTAGAACTGATGCAGGCTAATAATGATCAATTATATCTAGATTAAACTCAAACTATTACTACATTTTGTTTCCGAGTTTTATGTTTCTCTGCTTCCTTCCTTTCGATTAAGTTATAAGTGTAAGTATGTGTTGCCAATGCTTTTCGGATGTTGACTGTTGAGGAGGTTTCACTGATACGTTTTGAGCATCTTGGTGTGTGCTTTTGAGTTTATCTCATATACCAATTGATGAAGGAATTTTATTCTTGCAGTGTCTATGACACTCATTATGGGTATCTTTGGATCAGAAAGCTTACAAGTTGGGCCATATAGCTCAATTCTGTTACGGCCTAACCCATTATTTGTACATACCTTAAAGGTAAGTGATTTAACTTTTCTCTTGCATGCATGTCTACCATGGCATGACTTCCTCATTCCACCCAGGCGCATGCTCTGCAGAACTGGAATACAGAGTATCTTTTGTTTTCTTATGGTTTTGTGTTTGTGTGTTATTAGGTGGAAACATCAAAGCCAAGGAATGTTGCTCCAGTTCTTTATGGGCTTTACAAAGCTCCTCCTCTAGTCATCACAAAGATGTGGTCTGAATCTGTGAATGCTTCAATTAAGACGGAGTCTCACAAGGCATGTCTCTTTTCTAATATTTTCCTGTGATTGACTGCATTCTCCATTGTTGGATACAACCATCAAATGAGCTCCGCCGGTTTTTCTCTAAGTTTTGGCTGTATGTCTGCTATTGGCTATGGAATTGAGGTGGTTAAATTGCTTATAATATCTTCATTTGATTCTTTAGGAATGGGTATATTTCTTAAATAAGGGGTCGCAGATCAATATATCATACAATGTCGCAAGCTCATCTTCTTTATTGCTCATAGTAGCGAAAGGTACGATTACACTTACTGAGGCGAGTCTTTCATTTGATATCACTTGAAGAATTTCCTGTTGAACGTTAAATAAATGATGACGGTGGGTGGGGGAAGAAGTATCTTAGTGGACAGTACTTTTGGTTAGGAATAGGGATCATCTTGATATCAGAGAAAGCAGAGGAGAATTTAATTTTGGTTCTGCTATGTTTCAGGGATTGAAGGTCTTGCTGAGTGGCTTGAGGACCCTTCATATCCAGACAGCAGTTTATCATGGAATGTCATACATGGTAAGATCGAGAAGCTTAGATTTTCATAACTGAAGATTCCACATGCCCTTACATAAAATACTGAGCTGAAAAATACGAAAATTTAGGCAAGGTCACGTGGACTTAAAGTTGAAGCCATTTTTATGTTGACCTCATTTTTTCTTTCAGGACACGGTTCTATCAGGCAGGATATATCAAGATCTTACGAATATTATGTTGCTGTTGGAAACCTTAACACCGAGGAAGTTGAGGTATTTTTCTTTCTTCTTTCTTTAGTGGAACATCCCCTTCTCTCTTTCTGGACCTGGATTTTCATGTCTTGTTCCAATGGTAGACTTCTATATGATACCCATAATTAAATCCGAAGATGATTCAGAAATACAACAGTTTGGATTGCTCACTTATATCCCGTTATTAGGTCATTGTAAGAGAACCGTTAAATTCTGAGAGACCTGATTTATATGATTTGAAGTCTTAGCAATCTTTCTGCTGGTTGATAAATCAATGTAGTGTACCTAACTTCTGTGAGTGAAGGAATCCAGTCATTGTTTGAAATGCTGATTGCTTTCTCAATTGAAGGATCAAGTCATTGTTTGAAAAGCATCAGACAGCAACATAATTAAAATCACTAACCAAATTGCTTTATCATGAATTTTGAATAAAAAATTAAAGGGTCGAATGTCTAGAATGTAGATCCCCCATACAAATGATTCCATACAAATGATTTTGCTCAAATCTGAGGAATGTAGGTACTCAAACACATAAGAGAAGTATCAATTGCACCTTTCTTGAGGGGGATATATAGTGCGATAAGCATACTTACCAGGAGTATGAATGTAAACTTCTACTAGATGAGAAATAGTTGTCATTCACAATGAAATAATTTTAAAGCAAGTATTAGATGTGGGACATTGTGATACAACTATGTACTTGGATGTTGGAGGCCTGGAGCAATTTCAACAGCACAAGAACTCTAAGCAGATGTCTTATTATATCTTACCATTCAAAAGATTAACTGTAGTTCTTGTCTTGGCACATAAATCTTAAATTCTTGTCTTGTGTTTGCTTAAAGTTTTTGTTTCTGTTCTTGTATGTAAGGCTTGTCTCTTTTTGTCACTTCCAGCTTATTACTGATGTTTTGCATTTGATTTGTTGTCATTTGCCTAAGCAGGTGGAATTGAACTTCTCAATAAGATCTTCCATGCATGACATTGAAGATTCGTATTACAAGTGTAATTTGACTCGAGGTTGGTGCAATTTAAAGATTCCCTTCCCAGGTGGAATTGCTGCTTTATTGACCACTCCGGGACCAATTGAGGTGAGGGCTTGTTTTGTTGGTTGTGCGTATGTCTACTCAGAGGAAAGACACTAGTTGTTAGTGGCTTCACTTCTTATTATTCTACTATAATCAATAGCGTCATACTTGCAACTATGGCTGTTTAGATCGCACATGAACAATTGAGGATATGGCAAGAGCTAATACAACTCGTTTGTTGTTCCTGTACATAGCACTTGGAGTTTTATATAGCCGTATCAACAATAGTTACAAACTTACAGCAATAAGGAACAAGTGTTTCAGCATGCAGTTTAATATATTGCTTAAAAGAACTAGATTTAATAGTCCTATTTGGTTCATGGAGTAGGGTTTTCTCCTTAGCTGTTACCAGAAATAAAAGCAAAAGAAAAAGTTGAAAATTCAGAATCTATAAAAATATCCTTTCTTCACACCATGGCTGTCATGATTAATTCCTGAGTTCTTTCTAGAATGAGTTTGGGGTTTGTGTGATGACCCTTGATTCTTTCCCCCACTGGACCAACTAGCATCAAATTAGAATCATTTGTGATGCTAATAGCATGTGTATATTTCTCGTTCCCTCGAAAAAATAAATTTCCAGCCTTTGGTATAGGACTATAGGCTTGACTGGGTTGGCAGGATCTTCCTTGACACCATTTCTACCCCAGTGCCCACATATATTCTGAACTAGCTTTGATTTAGATTTGTGGCTTTTCTTGGCTCGCGAATGCAAATTCAATGTCTTAAGTAGATATGAGAGATAGAATCTCAGCTCCCATCTTCTGTCATTCTATCTTTTTCGCTGAAGCTCCTTAGCTGTAAACGTCCAGTTGGATGACTTGGAAGTTCATTGTAAAAAGAACTGTTATTATGCCCAGAACTAATATTGTCTACCTGATTCTTCTTCCTGTTGTCCATCTACAATGAGAAGGTTGTAATATTCTTATCCCTGTTTAATTTTTTTGAATTGATGAGTCATGCTTTTCGGTTTTAGGATGTTTACAGCCCTAGGTGTCGCCATTGTAATCTAGAATTCCTTCTCATGCTGAATTGCTGATGCAGCCAACCCAGCAATACATCTTGAACTACTTGTCTATTGTCCTGTAGGGGGAACGAATACTATGGCAAATGATTTAGTAGTCCAAGTAATGCCATGGAATCTAAAAGGAATGGAATTGACTGACTCATAAGCAATTACAGCGGTGAATTTTGCCTCTAACCATTTCCCTTGAAGGTGAAACAAGATATGCTGCTGTCTCCTCACTTTCCGCACCAGATATTGAGACACATGGTACTGAGCAAGATCTCCTTGGGGTTGCACTTCTGTCACCTCATAAAGTGTGTATACAACTATACATATGCACAACTATCCCCCCTCCCCCAAAAAGCCCCAATAGCAGGTGCAACAATGCATCCTGCTTTCAGTCTCAGGACACCCTAGCCATCTCTTTACTGTTATCACTTCTGGATCTTTTCTTGGGATGAATTACATTCTGAGCATCACTTTCCTTCTGCTATCAAGTTTGTATAACTCAATTGTGGGCTTTCTACAGGCTGTGTACTTCCACTCTTCCAACCATTTTGATAATGATTTGGCACATACTGGTGAATTGGCACAACATTTGATTACCCCCTAAAATGCTGTCCATACAAGTTCATGACATGCTTTCCCATTTGACTGGAATTTCATTTACTCCCTTCATGAACAGTGCTGAAAACCTATATTACCTAATTCGTTGAACAACCCCCCCCTTTCCCCCTGCACCCCAACTGTGATCCAAAATGTATGAATTGGTACTTTGGTGCACTTATGAGTTAGCTTAGCAAAGTAGGTTGTCAATTGTGCTCCTGTACCTATTCCTCATACCAACTGGTGTAAATTGTAACTTAAGCAATCTACCTCTATATACAGCTCTGACTTGGGCCCATTTGTTTCTCCTTATTTCTCCTATAGAGGCATCATGCATTTTGAAAACCCTGATTGCTTTGCTAATATACGAATAGTCGTGGAAGAATCATGAGCTATAAGCTATTTAAGTTTGTATTTCTGTACATTTGGTTACGCTTGCAGGGTGCTGGAAGCAACAGAGAGAATGTTAAACTGTCCTACGAACCACGCTGGATGACGTATTTTCTTGGTATAGGTACAGTTTCTTGTTTTTCCTTTAGTTGAGGTTGCTTGATGTTAGGAAATATGCTGATACCAAACAGTGCAATGAAAGATGGAGTTGACTTTTTTGTTTTGTTGGCTTCATCTCATTGTGATCAAAATTGACAATCTGGAGTCTAGAGTTTTATAGTTTACATGGCCTATATAGTTTAGGATCTCTGGTCATATTTCAAGAGCAATAAATGTTGTAAATTACAGAAAATAGTATTACTCAACTCCAAAGCCTGTGAAATTTCAAATTCCTGCTTCTGATGTTTATAAATGTAGGTGGGTTGACGTCCATTATGTTATGGACATTCAACTTCTTGAACAGAATCAGACGCAACATGGAAGATGCCACTGAAAACCAGTCAGGGGACTTGGGATTGGAGAGAGCTCCCCTGCTGTCTCAGAAAGATGATGAAGTCTCTAGCTTGGGCTCATCTTATGATTCTGGTTCACAAAATGATGAAGAAACCCAAGAGGACTTGGAAGAAGGATGTAGGCGACTCTGTGTAATTTGTTTTGATGCACCTAAAGATTGCTTCTTCATTCCTTGTGGCCACTGTGCGTCTTGTTTTACATGTGGGATAAGGTATATGCTCAACTTTCTCTATTTGCCTGGATTTTTATAGACTATTTAGTGCTCATTGGCAAAAGCACAAGGCTATTAGCTAATGGGAGACTGAGCAGAGTAGATGTGTTGTGAACCTATTAGGGGTGTAAGTTTAGTTTTCGCTTTGGATTTGGCTCAAGTCCAATCCAATCCGAAATCAATTCGGTTTCTGCTAAGAACCAAGATGATTCTTAGCTAATTTCTCAGCATAACAGCAGATTTAGAAGAATTAGGAAGGACCAATGAAGAATTTACGAGAAAACTACTAAGATATGATTGTATTGATGATTAACTCTGATTACAACCTAACTAACATTCTAGAGGTTGGAGCTCTCCCAAGTAACCATTTCCCTCACTAAACTTGTCAATTTTCCAGATGCCCTTCCCATTCTAAGTTGCTCTATATTTATACTACTTTCCTTAACAAACTATCCAACTTATTCCCCAAGTAAACTAAAGAAGATAATATCTAAAATACCCTCCCCTCCCCTGATATTAGTTCTTAGCAGTTTCTAAATTTTGAGTTCACAAGTCCAATCCAAATTAGAGCTTGTTACTTTGGATCCAATCCCAAAATCTAAATTATTTAACTTTTGTTATCTTTCCGAGGGCATAATGGATTATATACCTTATTTTGTATTCTAAAAATAGCCCTTGCAAGCTCAAACTTTGAGTCCTTGACCCACAAGCCTTAATTAAAGCTTTACAGTTTACACCGATTTTGTAAAACAAAGACATACCAGAAGCTTATAAAATAAATTAAAAGTTAACAATTAACATGACCATATTGAAAGTCTCAAAGAGAACTACATATCCCAATAACGTACACCCCTACCTAGTAAGCTGTGAGTTGGTTGGAGACTAAGCAGTTCAGCAAGCCTGTGGGCACTAAATTAACGTTGTTTTTCTAAGCTAGTAAGCACATGCTGGGAGGCTGAGCAGGCTGTTGCTACATCTTAAGGATGATGTGTGGTATTAGCACACCCTCCGGCCATGTTTGCTTAAACATGATTCCTTTTTCGGATGTTCCAAATGTTTGCCTGCCTTTTATGTTTATACTATTAAAGAATTCATATTTCATTTCTACTCTTTATTATCGTAGGTAAGAATTAGTGCTTCCAAATATAGATACATTAGAAAGAAAAAAAGTTGGGATAACTCGGTTTTGCATTTCCAAAGCCATTAAAAAAAGGAAGGACCGGCCAATACCAGTTCCTTCATAACAGGCTTCTTTCGTGAACATATGCAAATAATTTAGGATTGTTCTGTATCATCAGCAGTTTCTAGCTTTTTTTCGTTTTTAGATTTCAAAAGTCATATATATGAACTGAATATTTGTCATACCCATTTAAATCATGCTGCAAACAAAAGCTGGAAACTTTTTTTTCTTGTTTCCATATTTTTGTTTTACTTTAATTTATTAGAATTGAAAACTAGATGTGATAACTAACAGGCCATTAGTGGATGATTATAAGTTTTATGCTTTATTTTCTCTTTTGCAAGTTTAACTTTAGAAGTTCAGCAGCCTAATCGATTAACTTAAAGTTGCAACTTCTTCCAGAGTTGAGCTCCCCCCCCGCAACAAAAAAAATTACACCTTTTACTAGGGTGAATATGTTGGAAACATCGAAATGTCTTTTCTGATTGAATAATATGCCTCGTCCATTTTCTCAGAATTGCTGAAGCCGCTGGTACTTGCCCTATTTGTCGGCGTAAGATGAAGAAAGTTAGAAGGATATATACTGTCTGATGGTGGGAGTAGCATACAATCTCTCATATTGGAGTTGGCTAGCTTGAGAAGTGATGTTCTCATCTCAGCCTCTCTTCAATTGCCATTGATTGGGAAAAGGCACAAATTACCTGTCATTGGGGAACACTAGGTGAACGGTCCAGCCTTATTATTTTTTCTTGGCTAACCATTTACCATTTGTAACATGTCAATATGTCATTATAATTCACCATCAGATGTAAACAAATACTTGTAAATCGTTATGGGGTCTCTTATCGGCAGGGGGGGAAGAGGGTGAAACTGCTTTGCAGTTTATTATAATTCCCTAATTTACCGCTTGTAATTTTCTTTTTCCCTGTGTGTACAGACAGTTAGTTTTGACAGTCTATTGTATAATGTACGTAGTATATGTTAAATTGTATTATAATGTAAACACTTGTTTTCTTTGGTTCATCCTATTTTAAGGACTCAGTCGGGTAAGGATTATACAACGGCAACGCAAACACTATTGTTTGTTAGTTTGTACTTTGTGCTTGTTTGTTTTCTCTCTCTTTTGGCAGAAAAATCATAACAATTTATAAATGTTACAGAAAAAAATAAAAATAAGGACACAGTTGTCTTTTAAACATTGTTATTAGTTTTTAATATTCCTGTACTTAGAGAATTTTTTCCGTAAGCAACACCTAAAATATAAGAGGGAGTTTTGTAATAAGATATTTGTTATGAAAGGATTATATGAGGTTTAAATTATGATTATATAGAAATTAAATCCTATTTTCCATTACCCCTGCAATACCCTCCTCGCTCAACACCACCCCCGATTTGATTGGTAAAATCGTGATTAAAGGATTATATGATTGTCATGTCGAGCAGTCGAGGTATATTGTCCGTCTAGACTTAGACTGGTAAATCGTGATTTTGATGTGCTTTGACATGTCAAAATTACTAATGTACTTTCCCTTCGAAAAATGCAACCCATATAGAGAATACGACTTGACGCATACATTATCACGTTGTGCCATGCATACTTTGTATTTGTATCTTACATTGTTGTGTCGTGCATTTCAAGTATTGTGTTTCGAGCCATCCCAACCAAGTTTATTCTAGCAATTAGTAGGAACATGTAGATGGTACACACGTACACATAGTGAGCATCGTGCTTACGAGGAAATTAATAGTCAAATAAGAATAAAACACGAGCGCAGACACACAAATGAACATCATATTCAATATTATGAACACTGGTTAAAATCAGAATAATATCTTAATTTTTCTTAAAACGGAACCCAATTCTAACGTGTCTAAGTTTTTCACAATGTTCAATTAAAACAACCTTATGTTTAACCAATGAATAGTGTTATGTCCAACCAATAAAAATCATCAATTTTCAATTGTAATAATTTGACCCATATATAATATTCTTTTAAGTTATTCAAAATGCTTATTTCAAAACAACGTTGTGTTCATTCTAAAACGTGAATGTGAAACATTATTTTCAAAAATAGTAACACTTTTTCGTAAATAAAATAAATTCTTTTGAGTTTTCTGTAGAGAGATGAGCTGAATAAGTTAGACTTGGATAAAATCAATGAAAATTACAAATGTTTTATTTATTTATTTGAAATTAACATTCTTATAACTACAACATTCATTTAAATAAAATTTGATGTTCTTTTATTTTACCTCTTTAGTGACACGCATATTTCATTTTCCTCAACCATCGTTTCGGTCCGTCCCACTATCGTCTTTATTTTCTTTTTTTGGCGTAAATGAGCGACTAAGCACAATGATGTAGACGGAATTCGATCCCAGGTCTCGGGATTCAATCCTATTTATACATACCTGTAATTTCAGATTTCATATACACGTCATCAACCAAGCTAAGCTTGACCTGGTGGTAAGGAAAGAACTTTCGAACCTCAAACTTGAAAGGTTCATACCCACAAGGGGTACTTTGGGAGAGGATTTCCCATATCATCCCCCACTTTCAAAGTGTCTGCTCGCAAACTCAAGCCGGATTAACCAACGAGAGATTTTGATTTGGCATAGCCTTTCATCTTACCATGAGGTCCCTAGTGGTGGGATACTCGTCATCACTATAGTGTTACTAACATTCCTAAAACGCTGTTTATTAGCGTCGTCTTCTTCCGCTTATGCTTCCAATTCGTTTCCCCCAAAATTTTGCAAGCTTTCTTATTATCTAGGCTATGCCGCCATTGCAGAATTCACGAATTTGAAGCGCAAACAACAGTATCTCCTAATAATGGCGGCTATTTGCGAGGAGAGAATCAACAGTCTCATAGACTCGGTAACTTTCGCCATTGATACTCCTTCAAAGCTCGAAAACTTGCATCAACTCAAGCACGAATTGTTGCGAGTAGCAGCAGCAGAAGATACTACTGTATATTTCTCTGAATTCATCCCTTCCTTGTTAATGCTCTTCTCCGATTGTTTTAGTCCTGTTCGCAAATGCGTTACTGAGTAAGTTTTTTTTTTTTTTTTTTTTTTTGAATCTTTTGAAACTATTTAACCTCTTCTCTGATTGTCTTTGGTTCAATTTTTGTGTGTATTGCAGTCAATTTAAGAATATAATTTTATCTATGTTTTGTATAGTATAGGATGATTGCTATTGTATACTTCCTAGTTCCTCCGTTTCATATTACTCGCTACACTTCTCAATTCACGGACTCCTAGCCAATTTTTGGAGAAGAAAGAGGTAGAGAGTAAAAAGAAAAGAGACTCATGTGAGAGGAGAGAGATAGAGAGAGTTTATTGCTCAAAGAGGAAGTGTAGCAAGTAATGTGAAACATCCCACGATGGAAAGTGTAGCGAGTATTATGAAACGGAGGAAGTAGTTCAGCACTTGCATTGGCTAATTTTTTTTTGTATTGGAGTCATTTTAAAACTATAATCTTTATCTAAACTTTATATTCTATAGAATGATTGTTATTGTGTATTTCATTGTTTATGTAAGCTTCATTATCTATAGAATGATTGTTATTGTATAGTTCATTGTTGTTTGTAAGGTTTGGAATTGTTGGAACATTGGTAGTACTAGAATTGTTGGAAACTTTTTGTATGGATCATCATAAGAATGTTTAGGGAACGCCAATCTAATATCTAGAACTCAATATTGATTTCGGGGAGCCACTAGAGATAGCTTGACAGTTGAGAGGGAGCATTTGCTTTTCTCGTTGTTTTAACTTATTGAAGGACAGTATTGTAAAAAAGCTATGAAATAGCTTAAGAATGATTTAGGAATGGATTTGGTGAATTTAGCTAAAATAATGAATGTTCTTTTTTATCTAAATGTCGCCCATGGAGCATGGGGGAAATTGTTCTTTTTGTCTACGCAGAAATGATGGTTACATACTTACATATACTTCCTCCGTTTTTTTTTTTACATGTTACACTTTTGAAAATTGCGGTTACCTAGGCAAAAATTTAATTGTGCATTAAGTAAAAATGAGGGTGGGGGATTAAAGGGAGTGGAGACCACCATTGAGCCACTACCACCAAATGGATCACCAGTGAGCCACCGTTGCGACCACCACAACCAATTAACACCACCAATCCGACGCCGCACACCACCAATTCGACCACCACAACCAATTAACACCACCGCAGCCCCCTCCCCCTTCCTTCCCTTTCTTAACACCACCGCAGCCCCCCCTCCCCTTCCCTGCTTAACACCACCGCAGCCCCCCTGGCCCCTCCCCCTCCCCTTCCCCGGCGCAACGCGCAACCCCTCTCCCCCTCCCAACGCGCAACCCCGACCTTTGAAAAATTCATCGCCCCGATTCACCACCCACACCAGATTTTTGCCCAAATTCATCGCCCCGATTGTTGCCCACATTTCAAACTACACGGGAATCGAAGGTGTTGCGGGATTCGAAGAAGATGGTTTTCGGATCTGCAGCAGCCCCCTTTAAACGACGTGGTTTTCGGAGCTTTAAACGACGTGGTTTTGCGGCATCGTCGTCGGAGGTTGTGGTGGTTTTGCGGTGTCGTCGGGATTCGAAGGGGGGGGGGGGGGGGTCATGGGGCAGGGGGTGGTGGGAGGGGGGTTTTCGTGGGTGGGGGTGGTGGCCGGTGGGGGAGGGGGGCTGCGGGGGTGTGGGAAGGGGTTGGGCTGCTGGTTTGGGTGGGGGAGGGGTGGTGGGAGAGAGAGAGGAGTTTTAATTAATTTAGATTAGTATATAATGAGGTTAAATTAAGTAGGTTTAATTTTGATTAATTGTTATAAGTAAGGGTAAATTGGTAATTTAACATGTCAAAACTTACCAATTTTGGAAAGAAAAAAAAGTGTAACATGTATTTTGCACCATTCCGTTTAAGGAAAGTGTAACATGTAAAAAAAAAAACGGAGGAAGTACTTTATTTTAGCATATGCAGCAAATGTTTTATATTTACTAGTTTAGGAATTGATTAGGATTACTGGCTTCAAATTAAGTGTTGGAGAGAAGATTGGAAGGATGGTCTGATGGATCCATTTTTGAACTATAACATTTTTTGAGAATTTGTGGTCTCAAGATCAACTTGATTGTTTAAATAGATTAAAACCGGAGTTTAACAAGGTTGGCTGATTCACTTGTTGAGCTACGTATATCATCTGTTGGACTTGGTTCCTAGTGGACAAGTTCCTTAGCTTTTGTGAATTTTGTTCCCAAGATGGAGCTAGCTCTTCTCCGTCCAATAATTTTTTTCATTGTTCGTTATTTCTGGGTCTTTTCATTGGATTTACCTTGCATAAAGAGGGATCTTACTTGGTTTTTGAATATCTCCAGCTTGTTTTTCTATTCTTGGTATTGGTGGATGAGGATGAGAGGCAAGATCCCGGACATATGGTGTAAGGAAGGTCTTTAAAATTTGTATGAGAAATGCAAAACATAGTCTTGTGAATCGAGTGGAATTGATGCAATTGTTGATGACTCAATTTTGCGCAAAAGGATCGCAGGATAGGGACATAGGGGTATTCTTATGAAGATTGGATTTTTGAAAGGATGGTGTATAGGATTTCTTTTAGTATCTTGGATAAAATTTGGAGGAACTAGGTGGGAAAAATGAATAAGAGGTTTGTTTTCTAAGTGGTTCCCTCTCACCCTGATTGATAGTGAGCCTAGGAGTTGATATGGTTTGAGGAGACCCTACTCTATCTTTCAAAAAGCCACCACAGCCAGGATAATTATCAGCCTTCATGATTATGGTGGCTCTCTTAATCTCATCAATGTCAAAGGGCTTCTCCATCCAAAGTCCAATATCCTCAGAATTTGGTCATCTGTCTAAACTTTAAACCATTAATAGAACTATAGAAGGAACATCATTAGCCTTATGTCCTTATCTGTGAAAAGGGACTCATCTAAAGAGGAGGTCTATTCGCCACTTGCATTTTTGATTCCTAAGGAACTACCTGCGTCATCCTTAAGCTCATCAATATAGCTTCTCCTACTCCAATTAACAATCTTATGGAGCAAACTTGGCCTACTATCCCCTTCCGTACGTATCCCACTTGAACTCTTCTCACTCTCTGCGCTATCAAACTTTGGTGGACAATTGGAGTAGTTTGACCCACCAGCCCCCTCCTTATTGGGAAATGATTTGATACTACACTTGTACTCATTACATTATGGTTCCCACTTCTCGCCCACCGCCTACGTGAAATTCCCGTAAAAAAGGGTGAGTTAATCAACTCATAATTTGGGAGACAAGTGTCAACTGTCAAATCTCCTCAGTCTTCATACTAATGCTAGTTCTAGAACCATCCTTTCTTTTTGTATAATACCTAGTCACATTAGATGCCCCTAAGACTAAGGATGTATTGTCTTCACCCTAACTTATCTGAATTGAACTTAGCGAGACGTGATTGGACTCGATGAACCTTGGTTTTACCTTATGTTTACACCTGATTCTCTGATCGGACTTGACACTTTTTTTTTAAGGTGAAGAGAACACGACTTAAGATTCTAAGAACCACCAAAGTGAACATAAATCATACAAAATTTCGAGTCTTGATGACTTCAGGACAAGGACTATAGCTAGAGGTAAACCACCAATTTCTCCTTCTGAAAATAAAACAAATGTTTAGAGGCCACCCTATTCTACGCAATCAGATATTCAGATCATCCCCTCACTAGAAGCACGATTTGAAGGAAGATAGAGCCTATCCTTATGTTTAGACTCCTAAATGGACATAATTTTCAATGGTACCTCTTGACTCCTTTGCCTCCTTAGGCTGGCACCTAGAATAAACCTGGGCTGATATGTTCATGTTTGCCTTCCGAACGGATTTGTAAGCTGCCCTTGCAATATTCTACGCTGCATTAAAATAGATTCAGAACAGCAGGTTCTTAATCCTTTTGTTTTCGTCTTCTCTTTTTGCATATTCCTGATCTACAGGAGTAGCACTAGTTCCATCCTTGAGAAGATATCTTGATCATGTATGAGTTAGTTGTCGTACTCTCTTTCAATTGTTAAGTTAAGTCTTTTACAAGAAAATCTGAATATTTACTGCCTTTTTTTAATTCCTTGTCTTGTAAATAAGATATTCTTAAGCATTTTGCTGTGCAGATTTTCTTTTTCTTTTTTTATATGATTTCGTCAATCTATCCTGATGTTGCCTTTTGGATTTTAGGGTAATTGGTGAAATTGGGTTGAGGCATTTGGAGGTTTTACCTGAAACTACACCCGCACTGTTGACTGTCGTGGATGATGATACTCCAGCAGTGGCTCGGCAAGCCATCACATCTGGAACTAATATATTTTGTCGTACCCTGGAGAAAATTGCAATTCAGGTAATATCTTATGAGATATTAGTTGTTATTACTGGCTGATAAAAAGATGAATCTGTAAACATTGGCTGTCGATCTTCAAGTGTGGTGATCCAACTCCATGCTGTTTAGAGTTGCAGTGTTTGGGAAGGTTGGTTAAATTGACTCATTCAAAGTGGGATATTGCTTACTTTCCTAGAATGATGCCTTGAGTTGAGTTTTGCCATGTCACGACAGAGAATGTGAGGGAGCATGAGACTTGATATGATTAGTCATATTCTGCATATAGGGATAAGGTGGGCCAAACGATTTTGAACTCACTGTGCTTGCTTGTCTTGGAGCTCATTTATCTTTAAGAGTTCAAGGTTGGGACACTGGGTTCCGCTTGTCAATCTAAAGCTTGGGTTGCTTCTATTGTTCTAATTTTTTTTGCTAAAAACTTTTTTTGACAGTAAATGTCACTATATTAACTTAGTGCTAGAAAGACATACAAATAATTATAATAAATAGCAATGAGCCCAACTTCCTTCTAAGATAGAGTTGTATTATAGCCCCACTTTGATCCTTATGGAGGAGGAACTTTTGTCATTTTGCTCTCTTACTTTGGCACTTGTCTTTATCCTTATGTGGTTTGAGTTGGGTCTAACCGTGGTCCACAAAAGATGCTCTTGTTGCCCGGAAAAGGACTGAAAAGAGGTAGGCGTGGCAAGTTTTGGATGATGATTCCATTGGCAACTTGGTGGTGTACTTAGAAGGAAAGAAACCAACGGATTTTTGAGGGTTTAACTAACTAATTAGCTTCCTTTCGTGAAACTTTCAAGTTACACTTTTTGATACTTTATATATGGAATCAAGTTTGAATAACGGAGTGTCACTTGACATTCCTTGAGTTTTAGATAAATTGCTCCAGGATAGCTTGAGGGCTTGAGCCTTTTGTCCTTAACTCTCCTTTTGCAAATGGCAGCACTCATTGGTGTCTTTCTATTATAATTTTTTATTAGTTATCACAAGAAATAATAAATAAAACAGCCTCACTTTGATCCCATATTTCTGGGACTCTCTATCTGATGTACAAATTGCTTAGGATATTGTCATAACTTCATCCTAATTAGAGGAGTTCTGATGCTTCTGCTTTACTGTTTTACAAAAGTGATGTAGCATACCTTATAAAAAAGAAATCCCCCTCTCCGGGCACATATATGCAATTTGGATTTTAGCCTGGTCTCAGTATAGATGTTTCTTGTTTTCTAATCTATTTGCGATGGAAATGTTCAATGTCATCTTCTCCTGGCAATGTCTAGGGACTACATGCAAGCAAATTGGATGGTTCACTTGAGTTAGCTTGGGAATGGATGGTGAAGTTGAAGGAAAAGATATATTCAATAGCTTTTGAGGCAAGTTCCCTTCAACATTTGTATATGTTACTGATAATAAGTCCTGGTGTTATTATAAGAAAGAAAGCTTGCTTAGTTTTTATTCATTATGTATCTGATGAATGCCTATGTCTTGTTGCAGCCTGGAAGTGATGGGCGGCGGTTGTTGGCTCTTAAATTTGTTGCAGCCATCATTCTTATATATACACCGGACCCCAATGGCAGTACTGAGCTGCCAACTCATCTAATTGGTGACGGTAATGGTAGTGGACAATAGTTTAATCAAGCTTTTAATATTTAATTAATAATTCTCGTTGTTGTAGTTTTGTGTAAGGTTCTGATCTTAGCTGCAGGTAAGAACGTGGGGTTCAATATTTCATGGCTTCGTAGAGGTCATCGTATTTTGAAGCTTGGAGATCTGTCTATTGAAGCAAGTCAAAGCTTGGGATTATTGCTTGATCAGCTTCGTGTCCCCATTGTGAAATCTCTCAGCACCTCCATGGTGGTTGTGCTCATTAATTGGTATATTATACCTCTCTTCATGAGTTTCTTGTTTTCTTGGCGATTGGCTTTTGGTTGGTGTTAGTCTTGTCATTTAGTATCTCATGCACATTGGATGAGGATTCAGATTGGAAATTGATTTATTTTTTTATGTACAGCTATATATCCGGAGTCAAATCATTGTGTTTTGCTAGATCGTAGGTATCTTTTAGCAATATGTAGATGCGTTCCGGAGTGGAATGCGAAAATGTGAAATTTCACTAACATTTAACAGTGTTCATCTTTATGTAGGGTTTATTTTACGAGAGATATTTGTTTCCCATTTTGACTGACCTTTGCCCCTCTTTGTATTTTTGTGTGTTTGTGGTGTATACTTTCTATCTGTCTCTGTCGTGGATTATTTTGGTTCAACATAGGATCTAAATTTGTGCAGTGTTTTAAAAGGTTAATTCCCACTCTATCATGTCTTACTAGCACTTTTATTATGTTGAAGGCATTAAACAGAGATTTGATGGTGCACTTAACTTTATCCATTTTCAGATTAGGTTGTATCAACTTAAAATTACATATGTGAATAAATGAGGTAAAGAAGATATTTTCTTAGGTCAGGAATTATGGTTTGTGGTACTTACAAATGCCAATGTCTGAGTTCTTAATGGAAGTTGTTAAATTTGAAGTCCAAATGATGATTGTGATTTATGACACTAAGTCGAAAGAAAACTTATAGGAGTTGATCAAGATTGGTTTCATGCTGTGTAATTGTAGGGTTAGGAGGCCTAGCTGAGTAGCCCTTCTTAGAAGGTACTCACTCCTCTTGTGTGTTTAGTTATTGGTGATCTTATTAGTGAACTTTTCTTGGTCGGAGCTGTAATTTTTTAACGATATGGAAATTACAATTTTTTTCGTTCTGAAGTACCCTCTTTGAGCATTGTTGGGGAGACAAATGGTGTGAAAACATGTGTTGGTAAATACGTGTTTTGTGCAAACTTTGAATAATGATGGCATGGATAAAGTGAGAAAGTTGGTAACGTCTTGCATTATAATAGCAATATGAGACCTATTCTGAAACTCCATGAAAGAAAAAGAAATCCTAAGAGGGGTGTTGATTAAGAAACGCAGGGAGATTCATGATGCTGGAAAAGCCTGTCGGTGCTCTTGAAATTGACGTTGGGTATGAGATGAGAGGATTTGTCATCCAGATATATTGGAATTCTTGGTCTAAAGCAGGAAAGTATGTGAATGCAAAGACGCCTCTAATGAGTGAATGGAAAATTGTAGTAAAATTAATTCCTACAAAAGCCTAAGCTGTTTTTGTTGTTATTCTTTATAGAAATTTTTCTACCATATTCTATTAGCTGGCATAGTGGCATCATTCATCTGGATCTTTGTAATTTTGCTTTGAGGAATGGCTTTTCCTGTAGAGCATCTGAGTTCGTTTTTACCACAATGGAGCTGGTTCTATCACTTTTCCTTTGTCCTGCTCGGTTTAGTGTCCCATCTCTTATGGGGTCATCTGATTCCCGGTTCTGGTTATCCTGTACCTAAGTGTGCGGAGGGGGGCATTAATCTTAGCAGTGTTGCCTTTCTGTTACGCCTTTCATTGTGCTTTTGGCCAATGTTGCAGTTTTGAATATGTTTTACTCTTCAAAGTAACAGTCATGCCTTTTAACCTTATCCTCAGCCTTGTTCTGGCGAAAGGCTGTATTGTTTTGGTGAGGAGTGACTGCAGTAAGAAGGGTGAGCAACATTTTGCCATCATTTTTCTAGGAGATGGATCTTTTGTTAATTGACTAGGGTCAGGGATCTTTTCATCAAATGTAATCTCTAAGCAGGAAGTATAACAAAGATATGAACTTCCCTTTCATGTGGAGTAGACTTGGACTTTGGAGAATATACATACAACTTGTTTGTTTATCGAGGATTGATGGTAATAATTGGAAGATCTTGATGTATACTATAGTCAATTTGATCTGGTTTTGATTCTTTTTTTTTTTCTTGTATTTGCTAGGTGAGGCTTTTCATTTGTTGTTGTGGAGAGGATTTATGTAGCTACAAGTGTTCCAGCTTAGCAAATCAATTAATGTCACGGTGTCTTTTTATATTTTTGGATAAGGAAACGATTTATAAGAAAGAGAAGGCAAAGGAAACTGACCATAGGATAGATCTTCTCAGTTCTTAAAGAAAAACATAGTATCAGATGCTATCAAGAAAGCCTTCCTAAGACCATAACCCTCTTATTGATGTCAAATTTCAAGTTTTTTGTGCTCTAGTCCAACTTTTTTTTGAAATTTAATCTTTGGATCCGCATTTTTTATGTGATATCAATTCTTTGATCTTATCATCTTATGGTCTTTTACCAGTTTGTCAGCCATTGCTGTGAAGAGGCCATCCTTCTATGGACGAATTCTTCCAGTCCTTTTGGGTCTGGATCCCTCCAATTCTGTTATCAAGGGGTTGCATGCATATGGAGTCCAAAATGCTTTGAAGAATGCGTTTCTCTCTTGCTTGAAGTGTACACACCCAAGTGCTACTCCGGTATGATTGTTTTCCCCACTTTTTGTGTGTGTGTGTGTGTGTGTGTTGTTTCTACTAGTATTTGTGTGTATTGTTTCTACTAGTTCTTTTTTCCAAAAGCAGAAAATGATTTCTACTAGTTTTTCTTTGCAAAGTTATGCAGAATTTTCCAAACAAAACATTTTCTGCTGAACCTATGATTGATTTCTACAGTGGCGTGATCGTTTAGTTAGTGCTTTGAGGGAAATGAATGCTGGGGATTTGGCAGAAAGAGCCCTTGAAGGAGTGTGCAATATTAACGGAAATCTAAAGGAGAAAAAGGTTGAGTCAGTTGCTGTTAAGGTACTCACTTTCGCCTTATATACCTTGCTTAAAGCACAGTATGAACTGGATTGGGATAAATATATTTAGATTAACTGTTTAAGCATGAATGCTGTTCTACTTTAGTAAATGAATTAGTTTTGCTTAGGAAGAAAAACTTAAATAGTTCTTATTTATGTCAACTTATTCCGAGGTATCTGACAGAAGGAACAATCTCTTGAAGTACATGATCCAGTGCACAATAAGGTGGGTCGAAAAAGATCCAGTGATCTGGATGTTGGTGAAAGGAATGAAGATGACGATACACCTGGAAAACGGGCCAGATCTATGGGCAGTGAATCAGAGGAATTGGCAGATAAGTCAGGTGCTCTTCATACAGCTGTTGAAAGTCAGTCTGTATCGACTGGGCAGGAAAGTATATCTAATGAAGATGATCTGGGGCCTGTGAAGCAACTAGTAGGGCTTTTTGGTGCCTTGATTGCTCAAGGTGAAAAGGCTGCTCCATCTTTGGGGATTCTTATATCGGGTATAAATGCTGACTTGCTTGCGGAAGTGGTTATAGCTAATTTGAGAAACCTTCCTTCTACTTGCCCGAAAGCCGAGATTGATGAAGATTCTCAAGCAAATATGAGTTTGCATCAAAATAAAGTTGACACCGATGCTTCCTTTGGGCAACTTTCATCATTTTTGACAAATGCCTTCCACTGTATCGGTGCCGATCACATATCCTCGTCAGTGGATGTCAAACCATCAGTGTCACATGACATGGAGGCAAGCATCTTTTTTTCCCTTGTTGCATCTTTTCAGATATTTTTCATGTTGGAGCCTCCTTTCCCCCTTTCTTTGCATAAGAAAAAATTACATAAACTTCTAGTTTAGGAAGATCGATCAGTAGAAGCTTCCTGAGAACACTCTAAACTATGATTATAACCCAGCAGAACTTCCATTAAAAAAAGTGATGGACAAATGGCTGAAGTAGTGACAGGTTAAATGATGGGGCACATGCAGGTTAGGTGGGTTGCCTTTGGAAGGAGTAAATGTGCATTTGGCAGTGATTTGGGTGCTTTGCTTGACACAATGTTTGTATATTTTTGCAAGAAGGCTAGTGAGATCGGGTGTTATGGAATCTTGCTGTATGTGTAACCTTTTTGTGGTTTGTTGCATTAATGAAGTGGGTGTCTTTTCATTTATTTGCTTTCAGATTTCCTGTATGTTTAGCATGCTGTCTTGTAGTTTCTATCTTGTGTAATGAGGGAATCTTATTCTCTCTTAGGAGCCGTCGGGTTAAAAGGTAGAGAGAGGAATATATCAAGAAAAAGACAGGAAGTAAATAAATAAGGAAACCGCCTTGATTCCCCCTGTCGTTTGGTTGGAGAGGACAACTTCTAATTTCATTGCTTCTGTTTGGTACATGAAATTTTTATAAGACCCCTTTTTTCCTTGATTCTCTCTCTTCGAGTCCATACTCCATGACCTTTTGAGGAACCCAATTACACATCCAAGTTTCTGACTTACAAATGCCACCTTAGCAACGCAGCACTAGTTTCATGTCTGTAATAGATTATCAATATCTAAAACTTTGCTCCATCACCTTCGTTCACCACCATCTCCCTCTGCTCTGTATTCTTGCCCAAAGCTTGACCACTGGTGGTTAAATCTGGCCAAGGAGGAACGATCCACCCTCCAAAGGTCTTACCTTGGCCAATCCTTGGATAATTCTATGCCCATGTACTCAATTGTTAATTGTCATGTCTCTATTTCTCTCTTTACTGATGTGAATTTGGATTTCGTTATTGTAGTGGGAGTTTTTTTTACTAAAGATCGCGACAATTTTTATGGGAGTGTCGTGGATGGTATGTGGCGGTGTAAAATGGTGGGATGGATTTTCTGTAGGGATTTGGGAATGTGGAAATTCTTGTGCAGCCGTGTTGTGGAAAAGCTGTAACTGTGATTTGAGAATTTTAAGGTTGTCGTGATGGTTTATGTTGTCGTGCATGGCATTCACGACATAGTGGCGGCGGTGAAGCTGTGACTGTCTTATGTGATGGGGGAGGGGTGGTGCCGGGGTGTGATGGAGCTCTCCCTTGGTTGTCGATAATTTCCCAACAAGGGGGAACTCAATTCCATGGATAGGGATGAGTAAACATGATTAAGGTGTTTTGGGTCTTTGGAAACGCAAAAGTGAGAAAGATAGTTATAAATTACACAACCGGAAAACAGCAGAAGAAAAGAAAGGAGTGTTGATTCCTTTCCCTGTTTAATTCCTAGAAACCAAATATCCCCTTGGTGTTGGAATGTGGTTTTTTCAATGTAACTTAATTTATGGCCTGACTCACCGTCTTTTATGCATGTGTTGGGATTTATACTGATTGATTTGCAATAAGTACTTTTAGTAATCCATGTAATGCATTAGTCCTTTTAGTTTTACTTTTACATTGTAAATAAGCTGCATACGTATATGGCATTATGATATCTTCGTAGGCCTACATTTATGTGCATGAATTATAGTAAAGCAATAGTCTTGTATCATACTAAATTGGAACTTTGTGCAATTTTTTCATCGTAGTTCATCGATTGGCTTTGTGCATTGATATGTCAACTTAATCTTTCAACCTCATATTGTGAATAAAGTTGGGCTATATATTTGCTCTCTCTGAAGCTGATAAAAACCATTGTATTCTTCTTGGGTAACTTTCTTGGGTAATCTCTTATAGATTGCTGTACGACTAGCTTTTTACTTTTATTTTGTGCAACTATTTCTGTAATCTTTTGTGGCATATGAAGCAATTTTTTGTCGCTAATACCTACTTTGGCCAAAAGTGTTTGGTCACAAAAGGAAGATAATCTTTTGTTCTAGGGCGAGGGTGGTTTACCGTATGAGCACAAAATCAAGAATTTGCTACGTCCCAGATTGAGGTGTTAAAATAAGATCTTGGAGTCAAAATATTCTCTATGTATAAAGCTTAAAGAGATCACGTAACATTTAATCCAATTAACTAAATGGCACCGAAAGCCAAGGATACCAACGATCTGGGAGTGAGCCAAGGGAAAGAAATTCCGCCACTGCATATGTAGAAAAAGAGGGAGCGGGGAAGGAAGAACATTAATGCATAAAAGTTAGATAGTTGCATCAAGAATAATTTCTATGACTGGAAACAAGTAAACAACCGAAAGTTGGATGATAAAGTGAAATTTCTGAATAATAACTGGAATTGGACTAACATCAGAGGCTTGATTATCGGTAATCCACAATCATATTGATAGCCTATGAAGCTCAAAATTTCAACCTTCGCTGATTTTTTTTTTCTTGAAGAGAACGCCATATGTGGAATGTGTTCTTTATCAATTTTGGAGTTGCTAGCAAGTTTAGAATTTTTACAAATCAAGGAAGATATCATCAATCTGTATATATTATTGATTAGAAGGTGACTGGATTTTATATATGGAGTACTTACACTTTTAAAGCTTTGAGGAGGGAGGAGATGGGGATGGGAAACTTAAAAGTAAAGATATTTAAGAAATGAGAAAGGGGGAAAGATGGGGAAGGAGAGAGAGAAGGGGGAGGATGTAGTGGAAATGATGGGGAGAAGAAATAATTACTTTTAGTAAGAAATTGGGACTTTGCACTGGTTTAACAATATGTGTCCTTTGGGGTTATAGTTTTCAAGTACGATGTCTACATTAGCTTTTATTGAAAGAAGCCGAAGGAGAAATCAGTTAGCTACTCTGCTGCACTACGACATCAGGATACCATTCCAAAAATCCTGTCGCAGATTGTTAGTATATGTTCTTTGTTCACTCGGGGTCAGAGGCTTCTTGTGTTTGTACCATCCATTCTGTTGTTTCCTATAGGACATTTTTCCTTTTTTGTTCTTTTGGTCAATTGAGATACCTGTCTATTCTTATTGACAGTGTCCACATCTAGAGGAAGCTCATGCTGTGGATGTTGCTGATGACAATGTGACATATACTACGTTAAGAAAATCGACTGAGCTCGTTGATTCAGATATGCCATGTGCTTTCGCTTCTGGTAGTCTTTCGGAAATACCCAAGGGATCAGCTGCTGCCTGTGAGTTTCAAGATATGGGACCTACAGATACTTCCATTCCAGGCTTAGATAATGCTCATAATGATGGATTGTTCGATATTGTTACTTCTTCGTCATTGGCTTCCACAGATCGGGATGATTGCAGCCAGGATCCAAATACCAGTTTTGGAAAAATATCTATGACAGAATCGCTTCCATCAGTGTCAAATGAGAGGTCCGAGGAACTTAGCTCTAAAGCTGCTACAGCAGATGGAAGCATAGGGATGACCTCAACAGCGACTTCCCTAGGTCCAGTTCACCTGTTTGTCTTGCCTAAGATGTCAGCACCTGTACTAGACCTTTCTAGTGATGACAAGGATACACTTCAAAAGCTGGTTTTTTTGCGCATTGTGGAAGCCTACAAGCAGGTTGCTGTTTCTGGAGGTTCACAGCTTAGATTCTCTTTACTTTCTTATTTGGGAGTTGAGGTAATAGTTATATTGTAAAAATTTAATGTTTATCCGTGTTTTAACGTTGCTTTGGTATCTCTTATTCTTAGGGCTGATGGATCTTCACTCAGAAATGACCATGCTAGGTCTATATATTTTTTTATGGTATATATCGTGGAATATTTCCTTTTGTGGATTGGACAGAAGTGTTCAAACACAGTTGTCTATTAATATTAAAAGACTTTAAAGAACTTATCAGTCTGCAGGGTCTCAAAATTGTCCTTGGATGAATCTTATCTTTCCTATACAGTTTGATTGGACTTGGATTATTGAAATTCAAAGGCTTTTGCAAATGATTGTTATCCAGACAGCCTTAATTTGAATACTGTTCATTAAAAGATTATCTTTTTCCTGATCAAAATAAAATACCTTGCATTTCCAAGTGCATAGTCTGGTAAATAATTTCAAGTAAAGAATTTTGACCTTCTACAGAGCTAACTTCAAGGGAGGGAAAAAGGAACTTCTAGTGTCATCCCAAAAGGTTTTCGAAGGGGTTTCTCATTCTATTTGATGAGGTTTTTAGTGGAAGAACTTTAAGTTGTAGTTAAAGACTTTAAGTAAAGATCTTTAGTTATCACTTTTGGTTTCCGTTCATTAAATGCCTGAAACTGAATTACTGTTGAGGTGTTGCCTTTAGTTAAGTAGGACTGTAGGGTTGTCTTCCACCAGCTCTGCCATAGTTTCTAACCTTTTTTTCTTACAAATAATTTTGATGTTTGGCTCATTTTGGTTTCACTTTGCACTAAAGTCCTGTCTGCTATGAGATGATCTTCCAAATTTTCTGCTAACAACTAATTTTTAAAGTACCGCCTTTGTTACTTAAAAGTAAGAATTTATAGAATTCATGACGCTGCTGCTGTGTAGGAGAAATAACTAGACCTGAAATTAGGTGTTGCAGGAATGTGTCATGTCACTTCAGAAGGTTGCATTACTCACATGAGGAATACTGGAAGATGCATTGAGTGGTTTATTATCTTCCGTTAGTTAGGATTCGTCTCCTTAAGCTTTCTCGGCGTCCATACAAGTAATGAAGAAAAAATTTATGTGGCCTTCATGCTCAATTACCTTTCCTGTTCTCTATGTTAGATGCCTTTATCACTGCAGTGCAGAAGCACTATCTTTATGTGGACTAAAGGCTTCTTATTTATATGTATGTCAGTGTGGATGCCTTTGGTAAATAACATTGTTATAGTTCACTTGATAAATACGTAGTCAACATTAAGGAGGGAAATTTTTGAGGTTTATATGATTAATAGACCTGATGTTGAAAGAGTCAGCCATATGGTACTTGGTAGTTGGTACTGCCTCTTTGATTTTTTTTGAGTACCCTGTCGCCACTGAAGCAAATTTGTTTGTTCTGATGTGTTAACAATTGGAAAACAGAATTATATTGAAATCTGAGAATGTGAGTAAAAGAAGAAAAGTGATGCAGCTGAGAAGCAGACAGAAATGCCTTGTTTCATATTTTCACTAATGATCATTTCTTATATTTAGCTATCGTATTTGCTTGATGTGCTTTGACCTAGTTTGTGTTAATTTTTTTGCAGCTCTCATTGGACCTTGACCTTTGGACATGTCTACAGACGCACATATTGTCAGATTACACAAATCACCAGGTGATTGATATTTTATATAGTTTGCTGAGGTTGGCTTATATATTTTTTTTTCTATATCTCTTCTTTGTTAAGGTTCCCACACTCCTTCCTTTTCGCTAGCATTTAATTATAGATCTGATTCTTTCATTGGAAGTCGTATGACACTAGAGATTTCAACTCCTTTAATTATAACTAAATCGATAGAGAGGAAGCACTCCTGAGTCCTGAAGTGAGTTTATCCTTAAGGGTTTATGGAGGTGCCTGCAGATTCTTAATAGTTGTTTTCACAATATTTGAGATCTCTTGTGTACTGTTGTGATGCCCATTTCACACATTGGGGAATGGGGACAGTAAAGGTACCGAGTATTGTTTTAGCTGCTCGACTTTTGTACTTTGCTTTAATCCTTTTGGCAGTATTGTGTAATATTCTATAGGAAGATATAATTGTTCCAGATTCGTTTGATTGTCCTGATTTACGCACTTACCAAGATGAATCATTTAATGTCTTTAGGGACACGAGTTGACATTACGTGTCCTCTACCGGTTGTATGGAGAGGCGGAAGAAGAGCGTGACTTTTTTTCTTCGACAACTGCCACTTCTGTATATGAAACTTTTCTTCTAAAAGTGGTGAGCGCACAATCTATTATTTTTTTTCCTTTCATGCCATTGAGCATCAATTTGTAGAGGTCAATTTTGAAGATTGCTGCAGGCAGAAACACTAAGGGATTCTTTTCCAGCGTCGGACAAATCCCTAAGCCGGTTGTTCAGTGAAGTTCCATATCTGCCCAAATCGAGTCTTAAATTATTAGAATCCTTGTGTTCACCTGAGATTGGAGATAAAGATGAAAAAGAATTGCACAATGGAGACCGGGTAACTCAAGGTCTAAGTGCTGTGTGGAGCTTGATATTGCTAAGGCCAACACTGCGTGATGTGCTGCTGAAAATTGCTTTACAGGTTTGTCTTTACTCATATTAAAACTATGTAAATGCCAATTTCTACCTGAGCAAAGCTTTCTTTGTGGATTTTGCATGTACATAAAAATGTGTTCAAGAAAAACGAGCATTGATTGGGGATGTCATTTGAGCTGTTTCTCAAATTCGACATAGTATCTCGATTTTGATATTATTTTTTATGGGAAGTTATCCATATTATCCCTGAGGTATAGCAAAATGCTTGAATATGACCCTCATGTTTGGGAAGTTCATAATAACCCCCAAGATTATTATATCCACCGGATTATGGAAACAGACAACGTTACAGAGGAACCCATATACTCCCTCATCTTCCTTTTCCTTCACTTATTAGCTGAAGGACTTGGCAGTTGGCATCCATTAATGGTGTGCGTGGGTAAATTTGGAGGGGGTCAATTAGTACTACATCCCCTTAAGAATTCAAAAGGCTGAACTTTTTTACTAGAAAATAAAGACCACATATGAGATCAACCGATGGAATAACTGTGACTTGTTTAAGCTACCAACCAACCGATGGTTGACCTGTGAGTTGTGACTTGTTTAACTGGTAAAAGAATCACTCTTTCCCTGTCTCCCTCTCCCTATATGTTCCCCCTCATTGAGCTTTAACTTTTGCCACAGTAAATTGAAGTAATATTTATCCATGAATCGACTATGGGGACTTCTTAAGCTAATAAACTGGGGATTATCAGACCTCTTGACGAATTTTCTCTTTGAAGGAAATCAACAAATAAGCTTTGTATAGTTCCATATATGTGGGAGCCTTGTAATTAGTTTATCTCTGCAAATGAGCATCATAATTCAAAAGTTCAATCTTAGATTGAAAATTTCAAATTATGTTATTGATTTTGGCAGTAGTTAATAAGTTATATAATTTTTTTCTTTAGTTGTACTTTTTATTGCTGTGCTCCATCTCTGTTCCCAACGTGTTTACCTTGATGATGCAAGCAGTCAGATACTTCCCACCAACTACTCCGAACCCCTTCGTCCTACATACAAGGCCTTTGAAAACCTGCAATCTTATTGCAATTGCCGAATACAAAGCTGTACACTGCAAAATTGGCCAATTCACCCCCAAAATCACTTGACCATTCCCCCAAAAAAAATGATCTTGAAAAGTAAGAAAATGAAACACTTTGCTACAAGTTGTGGTGATAAATGAGGGAGAAAAATTTGTTGATTTTAGAGCAGAGAATCAAATCTGGTGCTAGAATTCGGAGGCAATAGCTGATATTAAATGAAAGTTTTGCAGGAAAGAAAATTTGAGATTCTTGCTTGGAATTGAAGAAGTATAAGGATTTGCCAGGTTCTTTCTTGTGGTTCCAGGTTTTTATCCCAGTAGTAATCAGGGATAAAAACAAAGAAATTTTCTTGCTTGGTGGGGAATTTGGTGATGGACATAATGATCATGGTGAAGAAGAGGACAGAGATGGGGGGGGGTTTGGTATTAATGAAAAGGAGGAAGGGAAAGGGAAGGGGGATGGGAGAAATTGTTTTCCAAAATAATAAATATGATAAAAATCAATCACAATTTAACATGTGGCATTGTGGCTTCTTCATGTCCTTAGCAGGTTACTTTGGACCTAGGAGTGATATGGAAAAGGTATCCCAAACTTGGAATTTCGGAAAAATACAGAAATGCGGGATTATTATTGTAGGAAGAAACCCTAAACTTGATATTTATCTTGACAAATTTCCTTATTTTCTTTTTGTATTTTGCTATATTTGAGGGTAATTTCCTACCTACTCCTTACCCCCTCTGTTTCTTTTTAATCTACACACTTTCCTTTTTGGTCTATTTCTTTTAATTTTTCCATTCCCGGTAACATGTCCTATCTACTTTGTCCTCTTTTTGCACCCATGTCATCCACTTTTTACTATTTTAACCAACTTTTTAGTTTCCCTCTCTCATTTTTCAGTTTCTCTCTCTCACTTTTCAGTTTCTCTCTCTCACTTTTCAATTTCTCTCTCCACCTTTTCATTCTCTCTCTCATACTTTTGTACTTACTCCTTGGTTCTCCCCCAAAGTAAAGTGCGTAAATTAAAAAGAAAAGGAGGGGGTATTATTTTGTTACCCTCAGGATCATAAGTGTTTATGGGTTTTGCTTTTCCACTAATGCATACGCAGCCCCCCCAACCCCAACCCCAACAAAAGGAATCGAAATAAGATGTTTTCTTTCAGCATTGAAACGTAGTAGTTTGGTATGGCTGGAGCACTATAGATAATATTTTTTTTATAACTATTCTAACCTATGCATAATGATGTTTTTAAATAGTAAGTCTGTAAACATGCATGCATTTTGTGAATATATTCTATATACTGATAAACTTTCTTTTTCCCTATAGAGTGCAGTTCATCATATGGACGAAGTTCGTATGAAGGCAATACGTCTGGTATGCCTACTATGCTATATATTAAGAACTATTTTAAGTGCACCTCTTATCTTTTATCTTTCTTCAGGTTGCAAACAAGTTGTATCCTTTAACATCAATTGCCCTGCAAATAGAAGAATTTGCCAAGGAGAAGCTGCTTTCTGTGGTGGATACCCATAGTGCAGATGCTGCTGACACTGAAAAACCTATTATTCAAATACAAAAGGTATAATATGATTAGCAGAACTTGTGTGTTACGATATATATATATATATATATATATATATATATATATATATATATATATATCTTTTATTATGTTTAGATCCCTGATTTCCATCTAGTCATTACTGCTTCTAGTTATAAAAAAGTTGTCAGCTGTTGGGTTGTTGATATGCAAACTCAAACGTGGAGGAGGATTGTCATGATATTATATTAGACTAATGGGAGGAAGACTTGAATGACCATATTGTTCTTCCTCCTTTGCCTTTTAGGGTCTTTGGATATGAATGTTTTTACTCTACATGCACTGGAAGCTATTTGTTTTTTTTATCCAGTTTTCTTAAGTTTTGTGAAAAGTCTAAAAGGCATTGTGAAAGGCAGGATAATTTCAGGACTAGATTTGCTCAAATTATTAAGTCTTCAAGCTGAACATAAGCATACCCATGAAAAGGTCTCCCTTTTTCTTGAACTCATCATTGCTTTGTGCTAAATGTATCTTCTAGCTGAGATAATGGTGTTATTTTGAGACTGTAACTTTTGGACTTCTCTATTACATCTAGGATGTTTAAGGCTATCATTGTGGGGAAGGATCTTCCTACATTCATAGTAGGCTGAGTAAGGCTTAATTAGGGGAGTTGTGGTAAGGTGAACTTTTGGAGAAGACACACCTGTATAACTTATGCTCTTTAGGTGTTTATACAATGCCACTCACAATATCTTGAGCTTTTGCAATCTTAGAAATCACAAAGTTCAGGATATAATGGATGTATACAATGTGACACTTGAAGTCACGCTTATTCTCTTAATCTCTTTAGATGTCTCTCCACATCTCATTAGAAGTTATACATACTTCTCAAAGGCCGCTTATACAAGTAAGTTTTTATCCTGCAAAGGCCACTTTTCTGTTTATTTGGCTATGGACCAGACTCGCCAGAGAAATATAAGTTCTTTTGTTCTTCTGTAATCTTTACACTATGGTATCTTTAATGGCTACAGAAACTGCTGTTGCATATGGTCTCTGCTTCTGATAATGATCTGTGGTCTAAATGAATGTAGAAGGCTGAGAATCCCAACTTTCAGTGGACTTGTAGACTTACTTGGAAGACATCTATCTTGGGATTTTGCTAGTATGAAAGAACTTTGACCTAACAGATGATATATATTAGGAAATATTGATTGTAATAAATCCCAACTGTGGTCGTTCAACTCAGAATTATCCCAATGGGGGTGTCTCTTAAAAAGATTGGTCACCTCGGAGACAAGTTTGGCGGGTAAACCAAACTAGCCTTATATGCGAGCAATGCGTGCGAAAACATGTAGAAAATTAAATTAATTGCTAATTACATCTAATAAATTTAGGATTTTTAAATTTTTAATCGGTTCATCCCACTAAATAAGGGATTTTTAATTTTTTTTCAAAAATTTAGTTGAGAGGGAAATAACCGATCGTGTTGTAAATTCACTTCTTTTTGTTGTGCCTTTTTTATCTTTTTTCTTTTTCTAATTAATTAGGTAGATATATCCCTTTTTTTTTTTTTTATTTTTCTCCTTTTTCTTTTTTTTTCGTGTCCTACCCCCGTTGCCTTATATAATAGATATATGTGGCACATATTGATTGGTGTTTGTATTTTAAAAATCTTTTTTTTTTTTCTACCAAAAAAAAATTGAGCTTTCTCTCTCTTTTCTCAGCTGAACTGTTGACTCAATCATTCCCCTCCTTTCCGACTTTTGCTACCTCCCAAGTCCCATCAGGCACCTGCTAGTTTGCCACCATGTAGCCCTTCTCCGGTGCTGACCCCCTGTTTCCTTCTTCAATAAAAAACTTGACATATTTTACTATAATTAATTAATTTAGAGCATTGCATAGATTCACCATTTAAGCTCTCCTGCTTTGTTCCCAACCATCTCCTTTTACTATATAACTAATTAGCGACTTGAATAATCTGCTCATAAAATATTTTATTCTGTGCTTGTGCTATAATTAGTCTGCTTAAATGAATACTGAGGTTGAGTCTATAAAGAACTGTACCCAAATGGTAAGATGGTGAGTCTGGAAAATTCTCAAGATGATCCAGAGTGAAGAACTTGGAAAAACTGTTATTGAAAACTTGGGAATAAGTCTTTTATGGGTTAGTACTCCTTTTCAAATGAACGGACTAGAAGGTTAAATGGTCTTGCTTATGAGTATCTCTATACATCCATTACTATTAGTGTTAAGCTCTGGCATCTTATTTTTTTTCTTAGAGTAACAAGCTTAAAGACAATTGGTTGTGAATGAGTACTCATTAATGGATATTTGTCAATAGTTATCTTTAATAAGTCTTATAAGAATTTAGTACTTTAATTATGCCCCATGTACAGTTGGTGTAAGAAATAGAATAGCGGGCATTAGATAATCTAAAACTAAGCAAAGATAAGTGGAGAACAACAAGATGGAGAACTGGAGATAAAGATGAGATTATTTCTCATCATTATCCTTAAGCAGTTGAGTGAGGTGGTGGAGGCAACTGGTGGTTAGGCTGGTTCAAGGTGGCTGGGGTGAGAAGATGACACTAGTGTGTGCTGGGAGATGCGGTTCTGAGGCTTTGAAGAGAGACTCGGTAAAAGGATCAGAAGGTGCAGGAGAAAAAAAGAGAAAATAAAAAAAAAATTAAAAGTTTACTTGGTTAACCAGTTACAAGTTACCTAGGATCATTTTTGGAAGACACCCCAATTAGTTGGGATTATTCTGAAAATAACTCATACTGACAATAGTTGGGATTATCAAAATCATTTTTTCCTATATAATATGATTGAGGTGAAAAAGAGTTTACCCATAATTGTTCCCTCTATTCTAGAATTTCTTGAAGAAGGTGGTGAATGCCTGAATCTATAGAAACCTTTGATGATATTGTAATAAGGCCAGAGGTTTTTAGAGAATGTTGATTTAATTAGATGAAGTTCAAGTGTTGAAACAACTGGAAGTAACAAGGTCGACTTTTGATATTAATCCCCTCCTCCCCCCTTCTTCCCTTGGCCCCTTTGCCTTTTATTTACATTCCTGTCAATGGTGGAAAGAACTCCCAAGGACATAGCTGAAGAGATGCTGAAAATGGTCTTTTTGATGCGTTTTCAAAATACTAATTTTCTTATTCTTGATTTGGTGCCTGTTGGTGTATTTTTTAAAAGGCAATTGCTGACAAGTGTAGACTTTTTTCTCTCTAATCTTGTGGTTCCTTTCTTGTTCCCCTTTCCTTCCATGGTGTGGAATTGGCCTTTGTGCATTTAGGATGTCTTTTAAGAGGTTCATTGCAATGATAATGTCCACTGATAAAGTGGTAATGTTTTTTGTTGATTATTCATTCATGTTTTTTTCGAATTCTGAACCGGATGTGCTTGTGCTCTTGCCTTATGGTTGTATTCCCCTGCTTGTGAATTTCAATATGTTTTTTATATTGTCCCCCGTGTGCCATTGTTTTGAATTGATCAGAAGCCTGAAATTGTTTTGGCTGCGAAAGATCAAGCAACCGGGGAAATAGATTCCTCTGCTCATACATCCCAATCTCGCACACTTGGAAGCGTTGCAAGTACATCTGTATCTGAGTCACAACGATGCATGTCACTGTATTTTGCCCTATGTACAAAGGTGCCACATCTTAATATATGACATTCTATATCTTTATTACTCATTGACTCCTTGACAGTTTACCTTTCCTGGTCCATTTTGATTTGCAGAAACATGCCCTACTTCGTCAAATATTTATCATCTATAAAAGCTCACCGGAGTCAGTGAAACAGGTGTAACTGGATCTACATGTGAAGTGTCAGTTGGACATGGTTGATCTTTTTTTGCCTTTAATGTGCTCATTCTTCACTAAATGCATTGTATAGGCAGTTCATAGCCATATGCCTATTCTTATTCGGACAATGGGTACATCACCGCCCCTCCTTGATATTATCTCTGATGCTCCTGACGGAAGTGAGAATCTTCTGATACAGGTTTGCTATGATAAATTATACCTGAGTGTATATTGCTATTTATCCCTTCTCTGAGGGAATGAGGGGACTAAAGATGCCCTATAACTGATACCCTTTGGTTTGCCTTACTGTAGGTTTTGCATACTCTCACAGATGGTCGAATTCCATCTGCGGAATTGATTTTTACCATTAAAAATCTCTATGAGACAAAATTAAAGGTATATTACATTTATGTCTATCATTTTTCTTCTTTTTATTAATTCCTTGGAGGAGAACATACTAATGCATCATTACTTTTGCATGACACAGGATATAGAGATTCTATTTCCAATATTGCCTTTCCTGCCAAAAGAGGAGGTTCTTTCAACTTACATACTTTCTATGTTATTCTCTTTAAAGCCTGTTATGTATAGGGATATGGTTCCTCAGCTGTAGCTTAAAGAGCAAACTCGAGCATTGATAAAGACTGTCTTTGACATCTTGATAGTCTCACTCCGACTGTAGTTACTGGTTGGGTATTGTATATTGTAATTGCCCTCACATTTAGGTGTTGTTTGGTTGGAGTCTATTTCCCTTGGAAATACAAATTCCTAGGAAATGGCAAAATGAAGTTGTGTTTGGTTGGAGAAAATTGGGAAAAACATGGGATTTGTAATTTCCTAGGAAATGGAAATTTCCACAAGACATGGGAAATAATTTACCAAGCTCCCCTTGGTGAATTGAATTTCCTAGGAGATGCAATTTCCTATGTTATCAACCAAACATAATTACATAATTCTTGGAAAATTGAGAAGGGAAAAAACTTCCTATGGAATATGAAATTCCATGGGAAATAACTTCCCATGTGAACCAAACAATGCCTTAAGCATCATCAACAATGGTAACAACATCTAGCGTCCTCATCAACCTGTTTACTCACATGCGTCAATGTCCAAAATCTCTTTGTTACTTCTGTGCTGAATAAGGTGGCGGCATCTGATCGGAGTGATGCATAAACCAGAGAGAGACTTCTAGAAATTCCACAGCGGCTGTCTCGTCTTTCTTATCTCTTGTGATTGCCTTTGCTTTCATAATTCAACTCCTTTCATATTAGGGATCTCAATTTTTGTTCATGTTTTTGTGGAAATATTTTCCTTTTGCTTGATCTTCCCTTTACTCCCACTCCCCCTTCCCGCCCTACCCAATTTTAGTGGTTAGGCATTTTTTTTCGGGAAAATCATTGCCTCTGTATTGTCAGGTGTTGAGGATCTTCCCTCATGCTGTTAATCTCCCCCAAGACAAGTTCCAGGCTGCTCTTACACGCTTGCTGCAGGTATATGCTCTCCTTGACAGATAAATGTCTTCACCAGTTGAAAAAGTAACTTTAAACAACTAGAATGTAGTTGTAAAGCAGAGAAACATTGTCCTACGAATTGCTATCATCTGAAATAAAGATGACATTGCTGACAAAAAGAAGAGGGAATTTCCTTCTATGAACGTAGATAGCATACCTTAAAATTTTTTTAATGCTATATCTTGTCATCCTACTTGGAGATTTGAAAATGATACTTTGCTATGATTGGGAGTAGCAAAATTTAGATGCTCATGGTTAACAAACTTCTTGCATTGGTTGAATTGAGCATTAGGAAAACCATCTTGTCTTGATATTTAGAACTGGTGTATGATCTTTTGCCTTCCCGTGGATTCAGCAGATTATTATCTAACCACTTGAACAAATTATTCTGCAGGGGCCATCCCCTTCTAGTCCTGTGTTAACTCCGCCAGAAGTGTTAATTGCCATCCACAGTATAGATCCTGATAAAGATGGGATCCCTTTGAAGAAGGCATTTCTCTTGCTACCATCTTTTTGCTTTTCTAAAAAGATATCTTTTATCATGCTTCCATCTTTTCATCTGCTTATGTCTAGAATCCCATTTTAATTTGTCCTAGCCTGTCTTTCTCTTCCATCAACAGGTAACTGATGCATGTAATGCTTGTTTTGAGCAAAGACAAATGTTTACGCAGCAAGTGATTGCTAAGGTTCTGAATCAGCTGGTATGTTCTGGAAATCTTCTGCCTCCTCATTTTCTTTTGTCTCATTGCTATGGTATGATACAGCTGTTATGTTCTGGAAATCTTCTGCCTCCTCATTTTCTTTTATCCCCTTTATTAATTCTTGTGTCCATTGGTTTTTTTTTTTTTTCTGTTTCTACATGTTCTAGGTTGAACAGATTCCTCTTCCATTATTGTTCATGAGAACAGTGCTTCAAGCAATTGGTGCTTTTCCAGCTTTGGTAAGATCGAACCTTTTTTTTTTTTTTTTCCTGAATGTCTTTATGAAATAAATATACTATTATTATTATGTCATTTCATTATTTGCTACTGCTCATGCATATACTGTAGCAGATTACACTAAGTGGCTTTTTTTGGACACTGTAGGTGGACTTCATAATGGAGATTCTTTTTCGACTTGTAAACAAGCAGGTAACAGTTTTCAGCTATAGGTTACCCTGCTTTTGGTCTTGTTCCATGTTTTCTTTAATATTATTATCGGAATATTGTCTAACAGATATGGAAAAACCCAAAGCTATGGGTTGGGTTTCTCAAATGTGCACAATTGACACAGCCTCATTCTTTTAATGTGTTGCTCCAGGTATGTCCAATGTTCTGATTTCTGTCTCGATATTTGTTATGGAATGCCTTCTATGGGCGAGACGCTAAACGTCTTTTCATAGGGTTAAGGAAATTATATTAAACAAAAAGACAGAACAATGAAAAATTCATGATGACACTACTGTTATTGTAGTTGTATGGAACTTGTAAAAGATAGCTGAAGAGTGTATCATAAACATACATCTTCAACTACTGGGAGCCTAAATTTTTATAGAGCATCTCAGTCCCTCCACCTGCTGCTACCCAATTAACAGAGAGAATAAGAAGATAGGCTTGTATAGTTTTAAGTTCTTCAACTCCCAGCTTCCTTTAAGAAGACAGACTTGTATAGTGTTAAGTTCTTCAACTCCCTGCTTCCTTTTCTTCTCTTAAACAAAATTGAAGCTTCTTAACTCATAATGGTTTATTTATTCTTCTTAGATGATCTAGAACAACAATCAAACTAAGCGTTGTTTTACTGATGTTCTGGAGTCCTGAACCTCGTGGTCATTTGTAGAGGATGATTCCATTAGAATTGTGCCGTCTCTTTGCAAAGCACCGGACTGTTCGGCATTTTTGTGTATAAAGCTGTTGACTAGAGAAATTTTGAATTCGTTTGAACTTTTTTTGGATGGTAAAATCACTTTAGATGTCAAATCTAGTGGTATGCTTTCATATGGTCTGACATCTGTTAAAAAAATAAGAAATTGTATACAATGTTAACCTCTGGATAATCCTATAATTTTGACAATGCCTTTGATCTTTTATGTCTTTGGAGTTCTTTTATGTTTCTGAATGCTGTCTCTTTCCAGCTGCCACAAGCTCAGCTTGAAGGTGCTCTAAATAAAATACCAGCATTGAAAGCACCGCTGGCTGCTCATGCAAACCAGCAGAATTTAAAATCTACACTCCCAAGGTTTGTCCAATACGATCTCTTATCTGTGATGCTTTGATCAGCTTCTTTGTCACAAGGTTATAGACTAAAGATTATGATTCATGGTTTTAGGTCTATACTTGTGGTACTTGGCATCGCCTCTGATTCTCAAGCTGTAAGTCAGTCGCAATCAGGCCAACCTGAGGCTGGGGATGCCGGCAGCTCTGAAAAGGATGTCATCACAGAGAAAAGTAAAGAATCATCTGGTGGAACCTAACATAACTTGTGAAAGTGCATGTAATAAGCCAACTTTGATGTTTTAATTCAAGCTACTGCCTTTGTTTCCTGCAAAGGATTATGTAGTAATATGCAAGTGCCTGTGACAGAATTGTGGTGTGTCGTCAGGATAATTTACTACATTCCTCGTTGATTCTGAGAATTTTAATGAGCATATGTTGGAGTTCAGTTCTTCAACACCATCGCCCCACAATGATGGATATGAGGAAGATGATACAAGAGACGCAAATAAATAGCCAATTAGAGACTGCTCATTCCCAAGATTTTTGTAAAATTGACGAATTGGGATCAAAAGATTTATTAATTCTTGACATAATTAACGAGGCTACAATTCTCTCTAGATGATGAATTTGATGTTGGTCGAGACTCGATAGTTTAATAATTTGGAACAACTGAAAGATTTTGTGGATTTTGTAGCACCAAATAGGATCCCATCATCTTAATTCTTATGTGAGCTCGATGATGAGGACTGCAAGTCTTTTACTCTAGTGAAGTGCTTTCAGGTGTACGATCCAATTCGGTGGCCTCATTCAGTCCATCTCCAAAAGTTTCTATGAATGTCAATTAAAAGGGCGAAGGTCTATTAGCAGTCCAATAAGCCCAAACAATATCTAAAAAGTAAACAATAAATATATATATATATATATATATATATACATATATATATATTCTCAAGCTGAAAAAGAGTCTCTTTATGATATCTCAAGTTAAATGGGATCTAGGTCTATGCCTTTGAAATGTGGTAGAGTTAGAACTAATGAGAATATAATGAGGAGGTAAATGAATAAATAAACGTAAAATCGTACATAATTTATATAATCATATTAGTTAAAATAAATAAACAAGCAAAACATATAATCATATTAGTTAAAATAAATAAACAAGCAAAACTGGATGATAGAATAATACGACGAAAAGTGAGTCATTGAAAGAAAAGTTTGGTATAGGGATGGGATGTATAGTTGGTAAGATTATAATGATATCAAAGACTTTTAAGAAACAATTATAGATTAATGCTAACTAATAGTACTACATATAGATGATATGATAAAATCCCTTCATATTTGAATCATGACAAAGTATATACCAGTATTATTTTTGTTTTAAATTCATGAGTTATCTAACATTTAAACTATGTCGTGGTAACTTATTTTTTCCTGTAGTTAAGAAAATTTCATAGATTAGCTATTTAACATAATTATCATATAGTACTACTTATCTTCAAAAAATTAAATGCCCTTAAAAATTCTTTTGGAATTAGTTAACAATACAAATCTTATCTTTTTTTTTTTTGTTATCTTTGTTTTTTCTATGTATAATTATATATTGATTATCCTACGTAGCGCGAGAATATTTTATTTTTTAAATTAATTTATAATCATATATATGAATAAAAATCTAAATTTTCATGTTGCATCTACATCATTTTGTTGAATTGTTACTTCGAAGTCGGGTGATGTTAAATTTGTTAAGTAAACAGTTAGTTGTTACCATGCACTTGGCAAGTTGGTAGATTGTATGGACTTTTGATTGGCAGGGATATTAAAGGATTGGAAAGATCTATGTAGTTGGCTTTTTTTGAGTAGCCTTGCAGTTTAGTTGGTGCCTACCTGATTTGCGGGTACCTAAAATTGTCTTGGTTAGATCATGGATTGGGTTACCAACTACCTGCGAAAGACGATATATGGTTTTGAATACCTCTAGTAACCAAAAGATAAATGTGTAACTACGGGTCTTACTTTAAAGTACATTTCGAGTCGGATCACCATATTTATTGTCCAATACAAACTCACAATATGTAAAATCAAGACTAATAAGATAGTATGGATAACCTTTTTAGGTTTTGATACTAATTCCAAATTGTTGCCCTTAATCGATCTTGAATTATAAAAATCAAATCTTAAGTCGATTACTTTAGTAGGAACTCATAGCATTAAGCTTTCATTGCATATTAGAATATAAGTAAAGAAGAAAAGGCATGAACAGAACAATTGTGTGAAATAAGTAAATTGATCCAGTTGAGGCATAAGAACGTTTTGATTTTTAACTAAATGATATCAATGTCGATACCAGATTAAGTAGAGCCGAACTAGTTCTTACCCTTCTTTGAATTTATTGTTGGTTCATACTCATGGAGTCACGAGTCTTTTTCGAGGTCTTAATGAGTGAAGCCTATGATTGGACTAGCTTGTTTACTTTTGTCCGAATTTGTTTTCTAAGTTCAATAATGAAGTTTTAAAGTCTTTATTTAAAAACTTAGTGACGACTCTCTACTTATTCCTTGTCTCTTTGTAGCAACTATTTTGCTCCACATTCCATTACAACGTCAAAGAATATCTCAAAAGAGGTTCACCATGTGTAGACTGTAATAGGAGGATTTCCTTATAGCACATTATCCCATATAATTAGGAAAGAAATACATAGAATTCTTTCAATATGTAGAGAGTATCATTCTTAATACACACAACACTTGATAAAAATACCAATAGAAAGTCATTCAAGCTAACTTGTCATGCTAGACCTAGCCTCCCCCTCTCTCTTTCTCTATCAAACCCTAGCCTCCCCTACCCCATCTTCGTAGGTTAGGGCCATGTGGATGATTTAAATCTATGGTAAGCCCCTTTTCCCCTTTTATTTTTAGTTTTTAATTCATTTTCTTGTTTTGTTTAATAAATTAGTCTCTATTTATGAGATCTTTTCAAACCCTACTGTTATGGGGTTTTTATTTTATGTTTGGAAATCTCCTTCTCTCCTATGGGAGTTTTGAGTATGGTTTTTTTTTGTTTTTAGGTGTGAACAATTGTTCTCATTGGTTAAAGTTCGAGACTCAACATGAAGGTATTAGAATCTCGGATGCGGTCAACATGACTCGGTTAAGAATGTTCTTCCCAAACTACATCAGAATAATAGACTTCCTCATCAATAGCTGCTTGATTCAGCAAATACAAGGGGGTTGCCCTGTATTGCTCGATCTGGTTCATTGTAGTTCCTTCGAAAACGAATTTGATTTAGCCTTGTTAAATTGTATCTTGTTTTTCTTTAATACTTATTGTAGATGTCGTTTGGCCTTTAATAAATGAATTTTCTCTTTAAAAAAAAAAAGTAACTTGTCATTCCTCTTTGAATATATAGGCCCTTCACTTCAACTTATTTTCAATCCTTATAAGAAAAATAAATTTAGATAAGATCAGTTAAACAAATATAAGATTTAACACACTCACAAAATAAAGTCTAATAAGTTGAGAGATACATTCGGTTAACTTTAAATAAGTTCAGTTAAATTCAAGTAAGTTCAGATAAGTAAAAGTTAAATCGAAAAGTACATACCATAATACTTCAAAATATGGTGTCAATTATCAAGTACTACTACTCTCACATTATTTGCCACTTCATCAATCATCCTAATCAAATCTTGTCAAGATTAAAAAAAGCAGACAAAATTACAACACAAGTACTATACTCTCACATTATTGCCTACCTTTCTTTTTATATGCTACAAATAAACACAAATCCCCACAAGATTCCAAACTCACGTGAGTATTTAACTATATAAATCCAGATTTTGGCTGAAACTTTAATATCTTAATTAATGACGCAACATTAATTAACCCAAAAAAAGGTAAAAAAAAGCCAGTAAATTCCAATCAATTGGCCCATATCATCTTCTCTTTCGATCATCCCAAATATTTCCGGCCAAAAACCTCTGCAGTCTGCAATTAAAGAGAGAAATTTTGGAGAGAGAAAACAGTATAAATAAGACGAAGAAGAGGAGAGAGAAAGAGGTGTTTGTGTGTCTGTGTGTGTGTTTTAGAGAGAGAAAGACATGGGTGTGGATTACTACAAGGTTCTTCAAGTTGATAGAAACGCTAAAGATGATGATCTGAAGAAAGCTTACCGAAAACTTGCTATGAAATGGCACCCCGACAAAAACCCTAATTCCAAGAAAGAAGCTGAAGCTAAATTCAAACAAATCTCCGAAGCTTATGATGTAATTTTCCCAATTCACACTTAATTTCGAGTTTAATTTATCTGGGTTTATATCAAAAAATTGAATTTCTGTTGATTTTTTTGTTTTTGTTGTTGCGAAAATTAGGTTTACTTAATTTCGAGTTTAATTGATCTGGGTTTATCTCAAAAAATTGAATTTCTGTTGATATTTTTGTTTTTTTGTTGTTGCGAGAATTAGGTTTACTTAATTTCGAGTTTAATTAATCTGGGCTTATCTCAAAAAATTGAATTTCTGTTGATTTTTTTTGTTTTTGTTGTTGCGAAAATTAGGTTTACTTAATTTCGGCTATAATTTATCTGGGTTTATCTCAAAAAATTGTTTTTTTCTGTTGATATTTTGTTTTTGTTGTTGCGAAAATTAGGTTTTGAGCGACCCTCAGAAGAGAGCAGTGTATGATCAATATGGGGAGGAGGGTTTGAAGGGGCAAGTGCCACCACCAGGATCTAGTGGGTTTCCTGGTGGTTCTGATGGTGGAAGTGGGTTCACATCGTTCCGATTTAATACACGGAGCCCAGACGATATATTCTCGGAGTTTTTCGGGTTTTCGAGCCCGTTTGGAATGGGAGATATGTCGGGATCTCGTGGGGGTATGGGGGGTTCATCTGCATTTGGAAGAGGGGGTATGTTTGGGGAAGATATTTTCTCTCAGTTTAATCGAGGTGCCGGTGGCGGAGCTGAGGCCTCCTCTGTGCCCCGAAAGGCGGCTGCTATTGAGCGTACATTGCAGTGTAGCTTGGAGGATTTGTATAAGGGTACTACCAAGAAGATGAAGATTTCTAGGGATGTTGTTGAATCGTCCGGGTAACTAAATACTTGCTTGCTTTCTTTTTGTTTGTGTAGATTTTGGTGCTCAGTTTGTTTTACTTTATGGTTGTTTTATTGACTTGTGAAGTTGTGCTTCAATTGGAAGTGGATTGTGATTGTAAAATTTTATGTGCAAATGGTTTTGCTTTGGAGCAATTCTAGCATTGCCTGTCATTATTGGTGCTGTTTAGTTGGTTAGATATATTTATCGTTATGGTGTCCTAGCCTAATTGCTTAAGAAATATTATGGGTAGTGAAGACTGAAGATTGAACTTTTGCGGCCCGTTTGGTAAGAGGTCATAAATGGTGGGAATAGTAATGCATTATAGTGCAAATTTGTACTAGAAATCCAATATGCTATTCCATTCCAAAATATCCATTTTCTTCCTAAAATCTCATTACCATCCATTACCACTTGGGAAGGTGGTATTGGATGGTAATGGAAATTTATAAAGGGAAACCCATGTGTTGTGACAAAGTTTCATTCTCATGGTCATTGACATGAGAACTTCTTTACAAATTTACACTAAATTTCATTATCATTACCACTATCTATGACCACTAACCAAACGGGCTGTTGATGTCTATGGTGCTGTAGTTACTTATTAGTTGTTGGTCTACTTTTGATAAATGTTGTTACCCCTATTAATAGTGGTATTAGCAGATAGTAGTTCTTGCTTTATGTCATATGGAAAATATGTCTCAGAGAACTGTGTTTTCCATTAGTAGTCATACTGCAAGCTTTTAAAAATAGTTGAGTATACAGGTGCAATAACCTGCTTATGCTGTTGTAAAGTAGTTTATTTTACATTGGCGGAGCTGAAATAGTATTATGCCTTTTGGTGACTTATTGAACTAGAAGTAGTTTAGTTTACATCGGTGGAGCTCAAATAGTATTATGCCTTTATGTTACTCATCGAACTAGAAGTGTCATGCAGTTTATAACATACATATATTTGTCTGTTTTCTCGTTTCACATGGAGTCCTGAAGGCTTTAGTTTGCATGTGTACGGTACCCTTTTTTTTGATGTTTTTTCTGGTTTTTACTCCATTCACTCTTATTTCAAGGCTTTGATTGACATTTTAGATTTCATCCTAAAGTTTCTAATGCCATGTTTAATATATTTATTATTTCCCCAATTTGCATTTTGGTGTGCTTTAATTTTCAAATGACTGTCTTAAATGTTTACTAAATCTCTATGCAATTAAAGTGCTATGGTACCTGAAACAATTTTTTATTCGTCCATTTCCACTTCTATCTAGTTCTGAAGATGTGATTGTAATGCTCATTAATCTTTCCCAAATTTGATGATCATCTAGAGGCTGATTTAATTTTAATGGATTGCACAGATAGCTATTGCTAGCATAGACGATGTTTATGCTGTGTGTAGGATAGCGACATTCTTCATCATGTAGGAATGCACTTCACTATCAGAATTTTGTTGCACATTAGTAATTGTAAGTACATGTGGACCTAGTGCTGGTATTCCTGCCTAAAATGATGCCAACTTGAGGGCAGCCAGTAGTACTATTTTTTCCATAATCTTTTAAAGCTTATGACATTGTTATATCCCTCGCTCATTGGGATCAATTAGATTTGAGTTAAGTACTGAAGGATATTATGTGATCTTCATCGATGTTTTATTAGTATCAATAGTATTCTGTTCCGATAAATTTAAGGAATTTTTTTCTTTCATCTTTGTCTACATTATGTATAGCACTATCGGCTTGTACTTCTCCATAAGGATTTAAGTATCCACTCTCACAAATGTAGCATTTGTTTCTACATTAAAACCAAAAATTCGATCAAATTTATTGTCTTAGTAAACCCCACATTCTCTGTGGGTGAAATCTGATGAGCTGAGGTGGTCTTGTTGGCCATTAAGTGTCGATTGGATGGAATTCTTTTTATTCCTTGCTCACGTGTCTTAAGAAACTTTTGTTTTGTTGGTTTGTTGAAGTATGAGTCTCATTTAGTTGGCTATATAAATCTGCACTACGAATATGTACTTTATTTGAAGGTTTGCATAATCTGGTGGTTTAAAATCACAAGATATGCCGATGTTGCTCATTATAGTCTTTTTGTTTTTTTTGCCCCCTACCATTCTTGTTGTAGACTTGTAGTGACATCTATTATGTAGTAGTTGACATTGTCTTACATCACGAAGTTCCCAGCTCCTCTGGATCGATGGCAGGCAGGTGCTCCCAAAATTATAAAAAAGCAAAATTAGTTGAACTTATTCTTTGCATTGATGTTTATGCTTGCTGCAAATGTAATTTAGGCGAGCGCTTAAAAAAACACTTAGCTTTTTAAGAAATACTTACCATTCTTGTCTATGTTACTCCGACACCCTCTTCTACCTCGAGTGTCGAGTGTCAAGTGTCGCGTGTCGACTCGACACGACACGCGACACGCTTGGAAATGGTTGTCGATATACGTATCGGAAAAGCGTCGCCTATCAGACACATATTTGGCAAAAGTGAGAAAGAAACGAAGAGAGAAAAGGGGGAACAATTACCTAAGTCATTGCACTTCTCTTCAAAATTTGAAATTTAGGGTTTATTTGTAAACCCTAGATCTGCTAATTGATGTGAAATTATACAAAATCTCTTCATACTATGTTGGGGTTTTTGCTCGGGAGACTGATTTCCTCCATTAGACACAGGCACACAGCCATGGATTACCTTGAGAGATGACTTTCGCAGCTTTGTCAAATACTACGTACACTAATATGTTTAAAGTTGTCAAATTATTTGGTACAGCTGTACAACTGTCAAATACTAAAATTATTTAATAATATATTCTAAGGGTCTGGTGTACAGCTAAGAAGAGAGGTGATCAATGATTTAATGGGAAGAATTCCAAGAGTTGTACTTTTTGGATTTCCTTTTTTTTTTTTTTTTTTTGACGGGATTGGATTTCTTCTTAGATACTATACTGATAAAGTGATAATTGAATATAATATACTAGTCTAATATAATTTACTATTTTAATTTTATCATTTTTTTAAATATATTGCAACTGACTTTTTTTTTTTTCAAAAATAAAGTGTCGGAAAATTTTTCCGACACTTTCAATGATAGACGTGTCTAGAATATTGGTCAAGACACTCTCTTGACCGTGTCGGAGTATCGGCCAGATTTTTGGAGTAGAGTGTCGGATCCTCCGATCCCTACTTGGATACGACACCCGTATCCGTGTCGGAGTAACATAGATTATTGTTGTAGTGACATCTATTATGTAGTAGCTGATGTAAAATAACAAAATTAAAATGTTGATTTCAGATATGGATGATGGTGCTTTAGTATGTGTATCTTCCATGGAAAGTTAATTGTAAACCAAAAGTACTGCTACCATGATATGAAGAAAAAGTGATAAAGAAAATGTTGTCTGGGCTGCAGTCTCTGGAGAGCAAAGTTACAAAAATAAATTTGTGTTTGAAAGCTGACTGACCTATTGTGGTCTTGATACCTTCCCTTGTTTTACTGTATTTGAATGTGAACTGCCTCTGTGATTTTTTAAATTTTTTGGGCAAGAATTTAAGGCTCTCTAGTACTCGAGGGGGATGAGATGAGTGGGTAGGGTTGATAGTGGATGAATTTATGAAACCTATGTAGCATGGGAACGGTAATGCAGAAATGGGTAGATGTGGAAACGCAAATATCATATAATTAGGAAACGTGGAAGCAAAAACTAAAGCAATAGTGCAATACCCCCTCTGTCCTAGAAAGGTTTACACACTTTGCTTTTTTGGTTGTCCCAATTAATTTACGCTCTTATAAAATTACCCACTATCCCTTATTATATCTACTTTTTTGATTTCTTTAATATCAAATTACCCAATTTATCTTATCACATCTACCTTGTTCTCTCGTTTCATTAAATAATTACCTACGATCTCCTATCCCATTTACTTATCCTTTATCCTCAATAAAAAGAGTTGCTCATTATCTCCTATCACATCTACTTTTCCATACTCTCCTACAATTATGTGCCCAATGAAGCTTGTAAACCTTTGTGGGAAAGGAGGGAATATATCAATAATTTCGGGAACGTCACTAATTAAAATTGTGAACAAGGACATGAAAGTTAGTTTGGTTAATTAAAATTTTTTGAGAAGGAAGACATTTTGTGACACTAAGATCCTAGAGGGGGAGGGGGGGTGCTGGCGATTCAGAGATGTTTCCCCTTCTCTCTCTCCCCTCCCCCCTGGAGTTTAAGTTTGAAAACAGGAAATTCATGAGCATTTCCATGCATCATAGTGATTTGAGTTTGCTATGAGCAAACCAACCTCAACTCCTTGGACTGTCTCTTTGACGTTCATCTGGTCTTCATGATCTTCTCTTGTGATTAAGTTGTACTGCATCTGTAGTATTGTTAGGCTGTTAGTGTCTATGTTTTGCACAATTCTATCTTGATTGTTTTGCTGTCCCAATTTTATGGTGAGTGAGACATTGTGTGCACCCTATAAGCTGTGCGTGAACCCCTGCACCTGCTTTTCTCCTCCCCCAAACAAAGAAGAAAAGAGAAAGAAACAAGAACGGAAGAGAAAGTGGGGGAAAATGGCTCCTTGCTGAAAGTTGTATTAAAATAATTGCATTCTTACTTGTAGGAGGCCATCCACGACGGAGGAGATTCTCACCATTGAGATCAAACCAGGTTGGAAGAAGGGTACAAAAATCACTTTTCCAGAAAAGGGAAACGAGCAGCGTGGCGTTATACCCTCAGATCTGGTGTTCATCATTGATGAAAAGCCTCACAGCGTATTTAAGAGGGATGGTAATGATCTTGTTGTAACTCAGAAAATCTCTCTCGTTGAGGCCCTAACTGGTTATACTGCACAAATAGCAACACTGGATGGACGTACTATAACAGTACCCGTCAACTCTGTTATCAACCCTTCATATGAAGAGGTAGTTAAAGGAGAGGGAATGCCTATCCCCAAGGAACCTTCGAGAAAAGGTAATTTGAGAATAAAATTTAACATCAAGTTCCCAACAAGGCTTACTTCAGAGCAGAAGACGGGTATCAAGCGGTTGTTATCTTCATGAATGGTTGTCATGGCTTTAACTTTGTGTATGCCTCATTTCATTTTGCTGTTTTGTTTTGCAAAGAATTTGCACATTCCTGAGTTAGACAACTTTTGGAATTTTAATTATTGATGCGAATGTTTTTACCACAGTTCAGCCTCATGACCGTTGTTCATGTCATATATCTCTGTATTATGTTTGACGGCCAGTTTGGTCTCTGCATGGATGATTTAATTGAGGCACCTGAAATATCTTTGGCAAACATGCTAATTGTGCAATACAGCAGGGGCATTAGCAAAGGAGAATTCTTTAAGTAAATTCTGTAAATTAGGGTTGATGTATGCTCAACATACCATTGTTGCAAATCCTGAAATTGTATGGTTGCACACTTGTAGTTATTGAATAACTTGGTGATGCTGCTTATATTGGTGCTGCATAATGCATATTTCATTTTTTTCAATTATTTTTACTAAGATGGTTGAATGTTTTTGCTGTGACTGCAGTTGGAACGGCGCAAGAATGCATTTGTAGCCTGGTGGTTGTTTGTGTTGATAATTGTTATATTTGTGTGTACGTGCATGTGTATGTTTATTTATGTCATTAAGCTACTATTTTCTAATTTCTTGGATATGTCAAGCTACATCCCTCTCTCTAAATGATTTACTCATTTACTGCATCTAGTTATTGAGTGATTTTAGGTTCGAGTCTGGTTGATTTATATATTGGTCTAGACTTTAGGGTAAATTTATCAGGTCTTTCCCTAAGACTAGATCAAGTCTTGTGCAAATGATTTGAGAAAAGTATGAGGGATAAGTCTACCTTTTCCCTCTCTTCCCCTCTTCTCACTTTATCGCTATCATTGCTATCCAAACAAAATGTTTTAGTGTCGTATTTTTTATCTACTAGGGGTGATATTTATGCGAAAATTTCATCAAAAGGATTACTCAGCTCCCTGCCTCCCCAAGAAACACCTTAGAGAAGCTCCAATTTGGAGTTTCTGTTCTATGGCTTTGACTATTGAGAAATGATTTTGGGCGTCTTGGGTGCGGGCTTTTGCTTCTAATTTTACTCCTATTTGGCCTAGCCAAAAGTATAACAGGCAAACACCTTTTAAGTTCCTAAATTAGATTGACGCCTTAATCTCTATTACCTTCTAAGTGAAGGGAGGAGGAAGATGGTGTCCCCTTTATAAAAGTCTGATATACCTTTAATGAATTTAAATTGCTATATATATTAAAAAATATTTTCTTTTTCCTACTTGCCATATATATTAAACAAGTTAACAATGGAATTGAATTTGAAATTTCATTTATATATTAAATTAAGGAGAATGATTTCCTCTTCTTACATATGGATGAAAAACGCTAATCAAAAATTAATTTGACGATATAAATTGATTGATACAATCAGAAGAAAAAATAAAAACTTGAATTTCGTATTAATAATTATACTGATAATATTTTAAAACATAAATGTTGATAAGGATAGGAGTTAGCTCAAGTGGATAGAGCACTCCCCCTTGGCCCCTGAGGTCAGGGGTTCGATCCTTACCCCTAGCATTATGCTGGGGTGTTAGCATGCTGTACATGTCTTACCAACCAATGTGTTGGTGTTTCCTAAAGCTAGTAGCGCTTGTAGGGAGTTAAGCACTTAATTTCTAAAAAAAAAAAAAAAAAAAAAAAAAAAAAAGCTAAATGTTGATTATTATTCGTTAATCTCTATTGTATAAATCGAACTCTTCCAGTTTATTAATATTCAACTATTGAACATGATACACAAATTCTTCCACATTATTTGAGCACAAGCTTCCTCCTGCTTTATATTTCCTTCTCTAATTGAGAAAAAAAAAACGTTAATATGACACGCGCAGCACGCATAGCGTGCAAAAAATGCTAGTAATTAATTGATGAAATTCAATAACTACCAGCAAAGACTACAAAGATATCGATGTAAGATTAGCTAAATTATTTAAAAACTAGCTGTTGGGCTGGGTGATACCTCGGGTAATTAAATAAGATAAAAATGATGTATAATTTGGGGTCGACATTTTGGTGCAAGCACAAGTTACTTATAGTATAATGGTAAGATTATGAGCTCATGACATTACTTATTACTAATGGTTTGAGACCTCTTATGTAAATTTGAGTTCATGTTTTCGAGATCTCTAATGCAAATTTTTTGATCCTTTTTTTAGGAAATGTTATGGCAACGTGCAATGCTTGCCCATGCGTTTTAATATTATAAGTATATAATTCTCAATCAATTAAATCTTCTCTAGTAATTTAAACATAATATTTTTCTAGCTTTTTTTTTCTACTCTAATTTCTTGTGCTATTTTTTTAGCTCCTATGAAATAGAGGTAATTAATTGCGGGTTTAGGCCGGATGCGAATAGGGTCAAACTTTTTATGTCCAACGGGCCTAATATGGAAAAATCCAAGCCCTTATGGAGACTTGACAAGTAGTACATACCTGCCCTAGTAAATAAGTCGCATGTTGACGAATATAAAAAAAAATCTTGTTAAAAATAAAATTGCTCACAATCCATACAACCACACACAACAATAATGCCACAAACAATAAAACTTAAAAAGCAAGAAATTAAAATGAAACATAATCAATGAGTATTAGAAAAGCAAAAATTTGTACGATGGGGTAGAAATATCAGGTGTTGAAGCAAATAATGAAAATCTAGACTCAAATACAAATAATGGCCTTTAGATTCAAATACAACATGCTCAAACATATACAAATAAGACCAAAAATTTTATTTCATAAATACTTCTAGTACTAGTATGACCTTAGCTATTCCAAATATCTATATATCCGAGCTTTATGAATCAAATCAAATGTCCCCTAAAACTCACTCAACAAGTTCCACAACCCATCAAAAAATAAAAATAAAATGAGACCCGCAACAGCTACAATCACACATTCACCCCACCCTCACCCTAACACCAATAAGGCAATCACCACCTAACTATTAATCAATAGCCCTACTCTTTTATGTCATGTATCACATGGAGTACTAGTATAAGGCTAATCCTAACACTCCATGTTCTCTCTTCAAGTCTTCACAATAAAACCAAAACTTATGGTGCGCGCGCCATACATAAGCATGCATTTTGTCACGCATGTATATGGATAACAAACCAAATATACATGGATAATAAAACCAAATGAACACATTTACATGCATGACAATAGCTCAAAATGAACATATGTACATCTCTGTTGGTACATGTTCATTGGTATTAGTCTTTGTGTTCATAATCTAGCGCTTTATGTTCATCATACGTATGGTTCTTATCCTATGGACGTGTGTATGTACTAATTTGAGCGCTTCGTTTACTTTGGTTGTAGTATATGGTTTTTAGGTTGGGTCATTTGGGTTAAGTTGGGCATGGTCTTAGGTCACATGTTACATGTGGGTCCCAAACATGAAACATCAAAGGTTGCATTTTTTTTAGCAAGAAACCACCCTCAACTTGCTTTCATCTTCTCTCTCCTCCTGTCTCTTCTGGGCGATCTCACCGCACTTCTCCCATTTTCTCTCTCCTCTCTGAATGACAACAACAAAACTCCACACTTTGTCTAATTCTACCAATTCTTCACTCACTCTTCTTCATACCCTTTTTTCTTCTCTTTATTCTTTTCTTTGGATTTAAATCTCTTTAATTTTGTATGTAAATTATAGAAAAACTGACAAATTTTTAACGATTTTAAGCGAAGTATTAAGATTTAGATATTATAAAATTATGTCATCGTCAAATCCTAGAACAGTGGAAGAGATCTTCAAGGATTTCAGCGCTCGTCGTTCTGCTATTGTTCGTGCGCTCACTTCTGGTACTTTTCTTATCTTTCTCTCTCTTCAATTTTTGATATCTCGGTTTTTTTCTGTAACCGTTTTTGTGATCTGGGTTTTTTTTTCAGATGTTGACGAATTTTATGGGCTATGTGATCCGGGTAAGATGATTTTTTTGTCACAACTTTTTCATGGGTTTTGAAATTAATACCTAAATTAGTGAAGTGGGGTTTCAGATTCGCAGGTCAATTAGATTAAAGTGGTCAATTTTGGATTATGTTCTTTATTATTCTTTTTATGTTGAGTTTTTGGCTATTAAAATCGACATTTTGGAGTTCATAATTTGGTTATCTGTATTATTTTCATATGTTTCATTCAGTTGTGGGTTGTAAAAATAATTATCAAATTTGCTATCGAGTTTAATATTATGTAATTATCTGTTCAAGTTGGTTGTGTTGTAATATTTGGATCAAAATTCAATCTTTTTTTTTTTTGTTTTTGAGAAGTACTTTGACAAAAATTTCCGCATTGGGAATTGTATTAATGAACTGAAGTTCAGTTATTAAAATTCAATGGTTATTGGTAAGTCTGAAGTTAAGATCTCAAAATCGAATTTGACGAAGTTGGTGATGCATTAGTAGACTATAGGCTAGAGAGTAGAGCCTTGTTATTGACTTTTGTTGGTGTTATGATATACTATTAGATTATATAATGTGAAGTGTATGCTTTCTGGTAAATTTCTCGCTAGCGTATTTGATTATTGTTTCGTCTCACTTGTTTTGTGCATCTCTTTGGCAATTAGAGAAGGAGAATTTGTGCTTGTATGGGCATCCGAGTGAAACTTGGGAAGTTAATCTCCCTGCAGAGGAAGTTCCACCAGAGCTTCCTGAGCCAGCTCTTGGGATCAACTTTGCAAGGGATGGAATGAACCGGAGAGATTGGCTTTCTCTTGTTGCTGTGCATAGTGATTGTTGGTTGTTATCTGTGGCTTTCTATTTTGGTGCTCGTCTCAACCGTAATGAGAGGTATGCTCTTTCTGTGGTCCGTATAAGCCATGGTTGCATTAGTGTTTCTCTTGTTGATTAAGATGGACACAAGCTGTTCTGACTTTTGAGCGTTGAGACGATAAAACGCATGTATGAGCATGCATGCCGTAAATGTATATGTTATGAATGCATCATTCTATGCTACACGGACATATCTAATCTTGTAATGTACTCTTGTTGACAAGATTGAACAATAATATGGGTATAATCCGATCCTCCATTTTGCGCTTAGACACAGCCTTCCATAAGAACTAAGAGTTGGAAAGAGGTGAAGAGATTTTGATTGGGCTTTGGTATTTAAGAATTGTTAGATGCTGCAGGATACTCTAGACTTTTCGATGTCAATGGTGATGGAAAGAGGAGTCTACAAGGACTTCGTCAATGGAGATAGGAGACGACATTTGACAGCGAAAGAAGGATATTGCTGGTGATGGTGTAAAAAATACAACTGGCACAAGATTTGGAGAGACTAGAGAGAGAGAGAGAGCGAGGGGGGGGGGAGGGGGGGGGAGAGAGAGAGGGAGAGGGGAGAGGGAGAGGGAGGGGGGAGAGAGGGAGGGGGGAGGGAGAGGGGGGAGGGAGGGGGAGAGAGAGAGGGGGAGAGGGAGAGGGAGAGGGAAGGGGGGAGAGAGAGTGTTAGAGAGGGAGGGAAGGAGGGAGGGAGGGAGGGAGAGAGAGAGAGAGATGTAATAGGTTAGAACATAAAAGGCTGAAAGAGAACATGGGTTCGAATATAGGTCAGGAAGTAGGCTTGAGATTCACTGATTATATCTGTACTTTTACTCCTAGTTCATGATATCTGTCAACTTTAATCTCGTATTATCATTGCTTCATACATCAATGTGTTATTACCTGTCAGTTTAAACTTTAAAGTACCACCAATGCAATACTTCTTGTCACCTTTTAGTGCCCATATAGTAATTATAAACGTCTCACGTACCTTTAAATATCACTTATTTTGGAGTGGATGGAGTAATGTTTAGTGATTTTGAATTTTGTATGCATTTGTTAAGAAAATTTAAATATGAAGGTGTTATTTGAATTTTATAGAATGTCTTGTCTAGGTTTACATGTCCAAATTGAACATGGAGTCTCCATGTCCTTAAATTGGGTCAGAGCCAGCAATCAGAAATACCAAAATGGTTATCCCATATCTAGGCCTAAATACTTGAGTCCAGGTAACCTGGTCATTATGCATTCTACTAAGCTTCCTAAGTTCCTATCTTGCCTAGTCCAGTTTGTGAAAATTATGGAGTTATCTTGCAAATTGACCACCCTGTGCCCCTTTATGATGTTCAGCACCAATTCTTTCTGTGATTGGTTTTCTTTGAGGAAGATGGGGTTCCCATGAGGCCGTATATGTGTTTACAATGTACTCGTTGCTTGTTTCTTAGATAGTCGACCAACTTTGCTAAGAAATTCTCTGAAAGGGTCCATGTGTGAATTGCCGTTAGGGTTTACTATCTCACTCTGTCTTCTTTATTCCTTTCACCAAATAAATAAAAAAATCAATTACTTCCATTTCACCCTAGAAATTTGAATGTAAGAGAGGTGGAGGCTGTAGAAGCATCTTTTCAAACAGTACAAACGTGGTGTGCGTGATTTTGATGCTGAATAATAACAATACATTGATGAGAGAGATTATTTGTAGATAATGCATCTTGTTCTGATCCCTGTGATATATTGATGCTGAATAATAACAATATATCCGAGGAGTGAGGACGCTTATCTATGAAAAATGGAAAGATATGAGCCAAGTCTGCATATACTTGGAAGTTCTTATCTTTTGATCTTTGTTTTGCTTGCTTTGGATCTACTCATTTTTAGTTTTGTTTATATTTTCAGTTGAACCCAGCTCATAAAACCTCTGTAATGATTATTTCTTTATCTGGCAATTGAATGTCTGTCAATTGCTTTGTGGTATTAAAAAAAGTAAGTTTTCATTGTGCTTAACCATCATTTAGTACACTTTCATGTGATGGCTATATGAGAGAGGCAGAGAGCTAATTTTTATTAGTTCAGAATGTTGAGGCTCTAGGAGATTTGCAGCCTGGATGCTTATTATTCTTTTTTCCCACAATTGGCCTTAATCTCCTTTTGGCCACTATATTTCAATAAATTCTGCTGAATCTGTTGTTCGAAAAGGCGATCTTTGCAGAATCTGACAAGTGACATCTACAAATCCATCTTCACACAGATGTTTTAATATCTACATGTGATGATCACTGTCAAATCTTACACTTGTTTACGACTGGTTTGATAAGTTCAAAAGTAGTGGGTTTTCGTAAATCCTTCTTTGTAGAAGTTCTTGATGGATATGACTAGAGGATGGAATTCTAGTAACCTTGGAGCTCTAGAAGGGGCTTTGATACTTTTTTGGGCCTTCTCAAGTCCTTTTTGTCATTTCTTGAAATGTTCATCTCCTGTCTCTCGTAGTAACCAGCCACACTTAGTCCTAATCAACTTTTGCCAAATTGCGTTCAATATATTGCTCAATGTTGCAACTGTCCTACCTGGGGCATTCATGTAGAATATTTTGGGCATTACTATTTACCGCCCGTATTTACTAAAAATCGCCTGTATTTTTTTCAAGATTTTCCTAAACTACCCCTTCCCTTTCACCCACTCTTAGGCTCTATTCTTTTGGACTGAATAAATGGAAATTCATTTCAGTTCAGATCATTTCAGTTCAGACTTATTCATTTCAGTTCAGATTATTATTATTATTATTATTATTATTATTATTATTATTATTATTTGGCAATGTCACTTTTTAAGCTTTTTCGAGGTACTTTTTGACCCATTGAATATAAAATAAGGGAGACAAGTGATAAAAAAAAAGTAATTTTTGGTGAAAGAAGCGAAAGATAGAAAAGTAATACTCCCTCTGATTTTTTTTGTTGTTCCTATTTTGAATAGTTTTGTGAGAGGAAATTGGTTAAAGTAGGAATAACTTTTGGAAACGGAGGGAGTATTACTTTTTGGTGGGTGAAGAACTCCAAATAAATGAGTTTAAACAATGTATCATATTATCAGTATTAATAATATTATTATTATTAATATTACTAAATTCATAAGAATATTATTATCATTATGTATATTATTAGTAATATTATTAATATTAATATTAATATTAATATTATTATTAATATTAATCAATTCATAAGAATATTATTATTATGCATATTATTAGTATTAGTATTAATATTATTATTAATATTACTCAATTCACAAGAATATTATTATTATGCATATTATTAGTATTAGTATTAGTATTAATATTATTATTATCATTTTCATTATCATTATCATTAATATTATTAATTATTATCATTATAAAAATATTATTCTACTTGTAATTATTAATAATACTCAATTCAGTTTAGTTCATATCAGTTCAGACCAGTTCAGTTCAGATTTATTCGGTTCAGACTTATTCAATCCAAAAGAACGAGCCTTACTCTCTCACCTCTCATCCAACTTCACCTCACATCACCACTACCACCACGGGACCACCACCACCACCGCCGCCGACAGACCACCACCATCGCCACCTCCAGACCACCACCACCGGCAGACCACCACCACCACCACCGGCGGACAACCACCATCGGAGCCACACTCGCGCACCACCACCATCAGTGTACCGGTGTTTTTTCGTTTCCTCCACCGAGAAAACGAAACAAAATTTCGTCCCTCCATGGAGGAAACGAAGATCCGTTTCGTTTCCTCTTATGGAGGGAACGAAATTTTGTTTAGTTTCCTTTGTTAAACGAAAAAACACTTTGCTTCCATTTTTTTTTTTTTTTTTTTGAATTTTTCGAGTGTTTTGAAAAAACAATGGAACCAAAGTGTTTTTTCGTTGAGGAAACGAAACAAAATTTCGTTTCCTCCATGAAGGGAACTAAATTTTGTTTCGTTTCCTCGGTGGAGGAAACGAAAAACTTACACCGGTGGTGGTTGTGTGGCTCCGGTGGCGGTGGTGGTGGTGGTGGTGGTGGTCCTGCCGATGGTGGTGGTCTGTGGTGGTGGTGGTTTGTCGGTGGTGGTGGCGGTGGTCTGTCGGTGGTGGTGGTCCCGTGCTGGTGGAGGTCCGAGAGGTGAAGTTGGATGAGAGGTGAGAGAGTAAGAGTGGGGTGAAAGGAGAGGGGTAGTTTAGGAAAATCTTGAAAAAATTACGGGCGATTTTTAGTAAATACGGGCGGTTAATAGCGAAAGGGAATATTTTAAGTGAACATAGGGATGGTCGGTTTCAAGGAATTAAGAAGGGGGAGGAATGCACCCTTATATCCCTTTGTTGTTAGATGTTTGGAGCAGGTACTGTTGTGTTGTGAGTTAGAAGACTGTGTTTGCCAGATAAGAAGGGCATGAAATGTGGAGAGGAAGAGAGATAAGGAGGGGTTTGAATGTTTGATTAAGAACACATACAGAACATTTTGGAGGAATTTGAAAATCCTTTTCTTCTCTAACCAAACAATAGGGGGGATAAAGGGGTTTATGTCTTTCCTTTCTATCCCTTGATTTCATTCCTTTTTCTCTTTTTCACCAATAAGCTTTTTCTGCATTTACTTTGGCACTACAAAAGAAAATGTGTCAGCAACTGTAGCATGGTAATCTATCAACCACAAATTTGCTTTGGAGGTTATTATACGTAAATGATGTATGAAATGGTTTTGAATGTTTTCGTTGTGTACTAATTCTCTACGGCGATGGGGCTGGAAAGTGAAATATAAACAATAGAAATTCTTAGTCATGTCCAGGATGTGGAGAAGTATATACTTGCACTCATGTGTGTTGGCCTCTCTATTCATGTTATGTGATTTTGCCTATGCAATTGTCATTCTTGATATTTTCCCATGAAGATTTCCATCCTTCCTTGAAGCACTGAGAGCATGTCGTAGAGCTTTCATTCTAGCATTTAACACCATCCCCACATTATGAAAACTACCAAGATGTCCATAAGTTTATGAAACACCAATTCCCAACATAATGTGACTGTCAATTTAGCTAAATAGAATCTCAGGGAAGGAAAAGAGGGGAGGGGGGGGGTTTCTCCGTGCTGGTATCTCACTGGCTTCATTCCAGAAGCACATACATAATATGTCTATTTATTCCCCGTTGTAGTGGCTGAATTTGAGACCTACAGGAACGAGAGGTTCGTAGTTTGTACTCAAAGCTGACAGTCTTAAAATATAGGCTGATCAGAAGTAATTTTAAAACTTGGATTGCAGAAGCAAATGAAAGGACTTTTGATGAAGTTTTTCAAGAGGCCATGATCTAGAAAAACTTGGAGATTTAAAGTTTCCTATCAAGAATTCAGATGCACACTTTATTGGGGTTGACAAGCACCCTTTTTGTTATTTCCTATGCTCATATCTCTTTCCATGTCTTTCCTGTAAGATGATCCTCTAGGTAAAATACAAATCAGAGTATTGACGATTCCAGATAGTCGTTATTCTACTGGAAGAAGCTTCCACATCCTTTTCATCTTTGACTTGTTTGTTTTTATGTTTGAATAAGTTGGGGATAAACCAAATGATGTGTTCGCAGCAGCTGATTGCAAATGGTCATAGCCTATTGATTACTACTTGACCAATCGACATGTGACCCATGTTGTATTTTTTTTAAAAAGAGAAGCTGTCTATGCAAGCGGTGCTAAGTATTCTTTTGATTTTAGTTCTTTTGAATTAATGTGCTGCAGTTGTTTGATGACGTTAAGATATCAGTAACAAGAGACGGCATTGTCTTTGGTTAAGTAACATTGCTTTTCCGTTTGCTGGCCAGATATGAAAGCAAGTTTTAACTTCTGATTGCTAGAAAACTAAGGCTCGGGAGAACTGATTATGGGGTTCCCTATCAGATGTACATCAAAATTTGAGAATAAGGTTGCTATGAGATTGATGATTTAGGATGCATGTGTCATGTGTATGATTATCTCGGTCCTTATTTTGTGCACCAGGTAGCTGTCTCACATAGTCACACTGTGAACTTGGATTATTTGTGTGAAGTTTCTGCTATCTGCATTAAGTCACTTATCTTCGCCATGGTAATAAACATTTAGTTGGCTAGTCTGCTGTTTTGTTCTGAAAAGCATGCCTCAGGCAAGCCTAGGCTCACTGCACATGAAGGTATCAACCCCTGTGATACATGAATTTCTTTATTTGAAAAGAGTTAGCTTATTAGTTAAAGTAGAACAAACCTTGGTTGGTCAATGTATCTATTATTGCAAAATAAGCATTCTTGCGGAACTTTGTACATTGAGTTTGTGATGCATGTGCTTCGACCTCGCACGTGGAATTATAGGACCCGTTCTCCTGTACCTTTTAGAATGTAGGGGTTAAGACTGCTGTTTATATGGACTCCTAAACACAAATGAAAATTAAGAAAGTCATAAAGGAAGGAAAGAAAGTGAATAAAGTAAAAAAAAAAAAAAAAAAAAAAAAGAAGAAGAAGAAGAGATGTGCTTCTTTCTTTTCTTTGTCTAAAGGTGGGCTTTATGATTTTTACATGGTACATGCCTTACTTTACTATCCATTTTAATGCTTGTACTCTCCTAAAGTTTTTTCTGATAATATCAGCTTACACTGTCTGTCCAGCCAATGTATGATGTGTTGGTTCTGAATTGGAACAGCAGATTATGCATGCATAATGTTTTTTCTTGTATTTCATGGAGACCCAGTCAGTCAAAGTTGACTACTACTGAAAGGTTCTATTGTTTCTCTATCAGGAAGCGTCTATTCAGTATGATAAATGAACTGCCAACTGTCTTTGAAGTTGTGACCGAAAAGAAGCCTGTAAAGGACAAGCCTAGTGTGGATAGTGGTAGCAAATCCCGAGGAAGTACCAAGGTGAGAATAATTACAGTTAATCTTGATCTGTTTGTCTTCATACATTCTGATTAGAGTTCTTGGGTAATCAATAAACTCTTGTCAATCTTTTAGATGATACAGATACTTTATGGCTTATACCTGTTGCTTTATAGTAATAAAATATTATTCTGAATCAGCCACTATGACAACTGAACCTGCAAAAATTATTACCTCGTAGGCTCGTAGTGGATATATCGTTGGTTTATGTCATATAAGGTCATTGATAGCTGTTCCAAGACTTTTGGAAATCTTAATACTAGCTTTTATATGGCCTTATTGTAAAGTCTGGATATTACGTATATGAACCATTTTCATGAACTGTTACTGTATTATTGAAAGATCGAAAGGTCAGAGTGGTGCAGAAACAAGAAAATTCATACAAAGTGTCAAAGACCATTCAGAACATGGGGTTGCATATATATGTTCTAGTTTCAGTAGCTTCTGGGACTTTATATATGGTCAGGTTTCTGCTTCCTTCTGTAATAGAAGTTTTGCTACCCATGGAACCATCTATTGTCATATGCATTTCCCAATTTATAATGTTATTCGGGTCACTGCACTGCAAGTGTCACCAAACAGCCATTGCGCGGGATTAGCAAGGGTCTGACTCATCCACCTAATTTGAAAAATTATGAGATTTGCAGTTTACGTTTTGAAATTTATGAGATCTGTAATTTACCCCACGTGGTGCTGCAGCTGACAATGTATAGCAGCAGGAATAGTAATACTGAGGCTTTACATATCCTTGGGCCTTTTCTTTCTCTTTGAAGAAACAGTTTTATGTTGATTTTCTTTCGTTTCATCTATTTAATCGAGCTTTTATATCCGCACATCAGAAGTTCATTGACTATGGCTGTTGAAAATCTTGTCTTCAGATATCATGTCTCTTGGATAAATATATTCTGTTTGATATATTGTGGTAAAGCTAGGGAGAGGTGTTGATTGGAGATGTAACGGCATTGACAAATTGGTGAAGACACGGGGTGGGGGATCGCAAGGAAGAATAGAGAAAAATGAACTCCGTAGAATTTTTGTTTTGCTATGTCTTTTTTACCCTGTGCTTTACTCCTTCGGAGTTGCAGCAGAGCCAAGAGGTCTACAATCTCAAGAAGCCTTTACTGAATATCAGGACCCTGTAGTTGAGGCCTGAGGGATCATGAAATTACATTAAAGACTACTTCTACAATGATTGGCGGATGGCAGAATATCATCATCCTCAAGAAGAGCAAAGTGAAAGGAGTCAAAGTCAGGGCAAACCATAGCTCAATATTATGCATTGAAGCTCAAAAGAGGAATAAACTAGTGCATAGGAAAAGCGGAATTTTTCTCTCTTTTTTTTTCTACTATTATTTTTATCTTGCTCTAGAATTTCGTCAAATTTCATCGTCTCTGACTTATTTTGTATTACAGTCACCCCTAATTATATCACTGCCACCCCTAATTGAAATAAAACCACCTGTACAACTATACATCCTATATTTTCACCTTGGGTTGCTATTAGTAGTTGGAATCTCTGTGATTTTGTTTTCTACCTGACCTAGACTAACTAGGCATAGAAGTAACATTGTACATTATATATGAGGAAATATGACAAGGGAAAGAGATCTCGCCTTTTTATAAAGTTGAGAGCCTGATGATTGGTTGTTTAGATTAGTTACTTTTTATGCCACAAACCTGGTTGGAGCATTTCCTTGAGTCAATAATGTCCTTGTGTATATTTGCAGAGGTCGAGCGATGGGCAGATCAAGAGCACCCCAAAGCTGGCAGACGAGGGCTTTGAGGATGATGAAGATGAGCAGGGAGAAACACTTTGTGGTAGCTGCGGTGGCAATTACAGTGCTGATGAATTTTGGATCTGCTGTGATATCTGTGAGAGGTGGTTCCATGGAAAGTGCGTGAAGATAACTCCAGCCAAGGCCGAGAACATTAAGCAGTACAAATGCCCATCTTGCAGCTTGAAGAAGGCAGGACGTAGTCACTGATGCTGGTATAAGGTGATCAGAAAATTTTTACCTGGGTGGCTGACATAGTATAGCAAATACTACTATCTTTAAAGTATGAAATCTGTAGTTAAATTTGTTGCCAGCTGATGTTTGTTTATACACAGCACCTGTGATCCAAGTTTTCTAGTCTGGGAGTCTTGTATTTTCTTGTATCAGACAGTCTGGTTTATGATAAATGTATTCGTATCAGTAGCGTATAGCCAATCACCACTTGATGTTTGTCAGCAACACATAGGTTAACAATCTAAAGCTGAATTCATTAAGCTTTGCACCAGAAGTTCATCTTTTCTGTTTATCTATATGTTCGCATGTCTTAGCACTGCTACTAGCAGGTTTGTGTTGTCTGTAAAATTGCTTTGCACTAATCTCAAATTAGAAGCAGATACCTATAGTAATTGTTTACTAGCTCCTCCAAAATTCACTCTAATTTGGTCTTTGTTTGGATTTGAGCATGGCCGTCGTTGTTAGCATGGCCATTACATTGATAGTTATTGTGGCTGTTGGGAGTCTTTATTAGATGGCAATAATGGCATTGGTGGTGGCGTATCAGAGTTCCATAGGGTGGGAGATTGAAAAGGAGCAACAGTGAGTATGAATAAATTGCGGTAATGGGAAAGAGTAAAAGATTCTTAGGTTGGTGTCTATGTTAACATTAATCAACATTTTTTTTTCCTTCAAAATTGGTATTGAATGTTAATAGAAATATACTAATTACATGCTCTATTTCCAATAATCTTGAACTTGCAACCATCAGTTGAATGTAATATTTTGGTGAATGTCATTAATAGTTTTGACTTAATTATGACAGTAAAATAAGAAATTGGTAGATTCAAATAAATATTTTACTGTATAAGTCATATTTCACAGTCAAACAAACCAATAACTCATCTTCAAGCAGGATATAAGAATCAAGGTTGACCTAGTCGGTTGGAGGCTTTCTTTCCACCCTTGTGATAAGGGTTCAATTCTTGCCCCTTGTAAAGTATGGTTCCCGATTTTTCCCCCTCCCCCCTTTGCAAGGGATCTTTATCTTATTTTTTTAAAAAAGCATCACCACAGGATATAGAACTTGGCACAAGATGACATGCTTCCACTGACACAAACCCATTAAACCGACTAACTCATAAAACGCAATCCATGTCTGCATGAACCACTCATAAGTCATAACACGATAATAGATTGCATGAACTATGGAAACTATACAAAGAAAACTGCGTACAAGGGAGACACTCTCGCTTAGGCCGAAGCCCCTACACTCATGATAGTGAAATATTAACCGTAAAACAAAGATGCATCTTGGGTACACAACTTGATTATTGTGTCTCTCAGTGTGATAGTGATCTTAATTCTTGGACGTCAATCCAAAAATAAGCTAGCATTGTCAGTCTCAATGATCACATAAAAATCAATATCATGGGTGAATTTCTCAAAATGGACAATAGGCGAGGCAATTCATTGAACAACTCTTAATAGACATCACAATATACTTTCCATTCCAATTTATATACCACATACTACTTCTAGTAAAAAATATATATATAATATTTTCTCGATACACAACCATCTACTTGTTTCCTCTAACTTTTTCACTTGCCTAAAAAAATTGAACACAGAGTGTTTGTGCCAAATAAATTGTGACAGAGGGAGTAGTAAAAATTCAAATTGCGGTCGTTGGGTCACCCCATATAGACTCATCTTATATTGTAGGCCTTGAACTTGAGGAGGGTGCCAGATTTTGGATCTCTTTGAACTCCAAAGACAGAAGGTAGGGTTTCCAAAGAGGGAATAAAGCTCAATAACATGAAAATGCATCATATTACACCATGGGAGCATCCCCATACATAACAAAGGCAAAACTTGTTGAAAAGGTTATAAGCAAAGATAAAGCATAGTTCTATATAACAAAAAAGACAAGGCATAAACTATGATGAGTTATAAAAATTCTGTAAGTTCTATGGACACACTATTAGACTATTAATCTCATTTGTACATGGGAAGATTCCTCAATTACATTTGTAGTTTGCTTTTCTTTATTGCTCTTTCTTTTCCCTTTGAAGGGTAATTACTATTGGAGGATGCACATATCTTTCAATTAATTAGCTCAATCCTAAATCTCCGACTCAGAGCTGTAAAATTCCCAAATCTTTGAGCGAAAAATTAGATACTTAAACGTTTGCTTAGAATATTAAGGTGTAATAGGATCAAGTATAAAGGAGACAAGAATAAAGAAGAGATAAGCTGATGATACTTTGCCAATAACGATTGCACATTGATGTAGCAGAAAGAGAAACATAATCTTACATTCGTACCTAAGGCCAAAAAGGCACAATCTTTTCATTGATATTTGACAAGAGATTATACAAACATACCTCTGATTCAGCCTCGCAAGCCAGAAAACACTACTAAATCCAATCAGCAGCCCCCAAAAATCAATGACATGATTAAAGAAAACAGTCCAAATATATGCAAAATGACCAAGTATTTGGCCGTTTAGATGGGGTCAAACACAAACCTAAACCTGTTATTACTCCGCCCCCAATTTCAAAGAACCGTCCTTCAAAAGCTTCATGCTTAGGTTGTTAAATCTTCCTCGTGAATAATGTCGAGAGGCCTTTCTCCAATCAGTTCCAGTTTTCATCATGGCAACAAACTCATCAAAGCTTATTTTTCCATCCTGCAAGCATTAAATTGCATATTAGGTAGGAATTCCATATACATCATTGAATCTATGAGAAAATAATGAAGAATTCAGAGGCTTTTTACCTTGTCTGTGTCCACCTCCTGGAAGATGTCATTGGCAACATTAATGCAATCCTCGACTCCATCTTCCATCAAGGCATTTTGGAGTTCTTCTGGTTCAATATAACCATTTCCGTCCTTGTCAAAGTAAGAGAATGCTTTCCGAAGGTGCTCATCATTGCCCATTCTCTGTAAATGAAGCGAAACGGCAAGAAATTCTCCATAGTCCAGTGTTCCTTTGCCATACGTGTCAACCTGCAGGCCAATAATGTTGCTCAGAAAGCCATTGACTGACTGGTAAATTTATTCTAACCCAAAACTGTTGTTTTGTCAGGCTCACACAAGCAAAAAAATTCAGAGGGGACAAAAGAGAGATATAATGATGATGATGAGAGACTTTTTTTTTAATACTATGTACTGTTATTTACTGCATGACAAGGAAGTCATTTTAACAACCGGTTGCACTGGTCTTGAATTGATATGGTCTGTCCTACTTTTCAGCAACTAACTCCACCTTGGGTTAATTTGGAGTTGCGATGGTCATTTTGGACTTGTGTGGCCATTTTGGACTTTGTTTCACAGACAAGGATTAGAGATCTTGACGATATTGCATATTCACAATAATGTTTAGTTTCTTGACTCTGAAGAAGTCTGAAGGCACAGGTGGTTAAGACTCCATTAACTAGATCTTTGCTAGAGAGAAGCAATAGAGCTAACCAAGCAATACTGTGGACAAAAAATTGCAGCTGAGCAAGTTGATAAACCACCCTGTTCGGCCAGCTCTCGAAACCTGTTCTTCAGCAAGTTGGTAAACCACCCTGTTCAGCTGCAGTCACACAGTACCTAGGCACATTCCACTCCAAATGGAGGGAGGTAGGGAAAGAAAAAAAAAGAAAAGGATGCACCATATGCCGACTTTAAACTAAATTTTGCAAGCATACAACCTAAGAAAAGGCAGAAGCTCTTAGATCAAAGAAGTTACGCAATCTAACCAATCACCCCCGCAAAACCCATCCCCTTTCCAAAATGAAAGGAAGAAGGTACTCCCAGAATCTAATAACAGAAATCTATATCTGCATAAACCAGTCATCCAATTCATCTTGCCTACACTGAGAAAAGAAATATTTGAATACATCATTGATCGACAGAAAGGTAGGCAAGAGAACAGAATACTAGAAAAAGAGGCACTATTTAAATAGATTGTAGGAAACACAAAGGGTCATAAAAGCAAACACATGAAACTCACCCTATCAGGGTAAGGGGAGGGGGGAAAGACGGGGTAGATTGGGGTGGGGAGAGAGTTTGAGTGGATGGGTGCTTACAGCTTCAATAAGCAATTGTACTTCAGACTCTCCAAGTTGGGAGCCATACTTAAGAAGACCAGCTTTCAGTTCTTCAACTAAAACAATTCCGTCATCATCTGTATCTATCTTTTTAAACATTTCCTTGATATCTTCGACTTCTTCAGCAGACAAAAACTCAGCAATAACCTGGATTAGAGTGCCCGTTGAAGCTGTCAATACCTAATAATACAACCAAATATAGCCATAAAGAAGCTCATTAGTCACAGAAGCAGCATACATACCCTCAAAGCTTTCCTCTTGAATCTGTTCATCATGGCAAACTGCTTGAGCCTTGATTTTACAACATCTCCAAGAGGAACATTTGAAGCCTTTTTGGCATTTTGTACCCATGAATGCTCTGCAATGCATGGAAACCATGTAAGATTTACAGTGAATATCATGCACCCAACCGAGACATAAGAACTCATTTATTGATGAAGCTGAATCACACATGCACTAAGTAAAAGCTTCAATTCTTTGTGAGCTATTTACAGCGATTAGATGCAAGAGCCTAGTACTAACGCCACCCTTAACAAAAAAATTCCCTTTCACTTCTCTTTTGGAAGGCGGAACTATAAAGTTGTAAAAATACTCATGAGATAATGTATAGACTGTGACCCAACACACAAGCCAAACAAAAGTGCCTTGTCACTTGAAGAAGTATGCAAAGTTCAAACAATTAAAAACTATTCAGAAACTCCATAGCAAATTCTTCGGCGATCATAGATATCTTCATGCGCACCATGCAAGGATCAAGGAAGATTTACTATCTTCTTAGGTTGCATGCTGAAGGTAACAGATAGATCAGTTGAACGGTAGAGGTCAAGGCAATAAATTTCAAAAATAGAGATGAAGATCTTGCTATCACGTCTCTTCCCTCCCTGTATTACTTTCTGTTCTGGCACCACTTAATATGAGTTTGCTTTTGCTTCAGGCAGCTTCCAGGTTCCCATCGATCAATTGAACAGATTTCTCACTTCCGAATACAAAGATGGGTTCAGCCACCTCATCATTGGTCACTCGAAAACACCAAGATATTCGTGAAAGTTTATACTTCATACCTTTCCAGTAAATCCTTCTATTTTCGAAATCCAACTGTCCCAACTATTCACTCTTTTAGACTTTTGTTGTACCCGTAATCCAGAAATCAAATTTTCAGCAACAAAGCCACCAGCCAACAGGTCATGTGCAGTTGAATCAACTAGAGATAGATAGATAAGACAATTCTCCAGTAGAATACCATAATTTCTTACGCTTTGTCTCTGCTAAGATCCAGCAGGGAAGGTTTTCTAAGATTCTTATCCAAGTGCAATTTCAGTAAAGAGATAAAATAGAACAAAAACAAGTAGAAGCCAAGTTACAATGGGGACTTAGCTACTAAATTACACATTTTACCAGAAAAAGAAGAGAGGAACGCCGGAAACATTTAAGATCTAACATTCTAATCACTACATGCTGCTTGGAATATATGGCTCCCATGATTTGTAGGAAGTTGGCTTGTCGCAATACTTTTGAAACTAAAAGCCTCAACAAAAAGGGCATTCAATTACTTTGGCAATAGCCAGGTTAAAATTTTCCAAACCTGCCCAAACTGCAACCTTTTATCAAAAGAGCATAATCACATCTAAATCAATACAAAAGAGTGGTTCAATAAAGTGAACCAAGTTCCATTGTCAGCCACACTTTTTGCAATCTCATTCTTCTTTTGAAAAGGTAAATCAAGGAGTTATACTTCTATGAAGGCTTGAAAAATTCTATGAAAGTATGTAATGAAGATTTTAAAGAAAGATATGAGAACAACATAAATATAACTAACAAACAAAGCCAACATTCACATAGCGTCAAAAGGAAACCCTTTTCCAGAGGTTTTCTCTCTGCACTTTCTCTTCCAGCGCCAATCTCCACTTCTCTCTTTAAGAGTTCTGCTTCAGGGAGCTTGCCATGACGCTCACCGGCGTCCGGCGAGCTCCCCTCCTGTCTTTTTTTTCTGGTTTTGTTTTGTGTTTTCAATAACAGTCCGTCCATTGTGATGGCTTTAGTTCCCTTGTTGGGGTTTGGTTGTTCCCTGTTATGGGAGTTTTTGTTCCCTCTCTTGTGGAGGTTTTCTCCTCCTCATATGAGGGACCTGTATGTATTGTCGGTGGTTGTTTAGTTTCTCTAGTTCGTGGAGCATGGAGTTTTGAAGATATGGGAAATTGTACTCTGTGGTTGAAAATCAAGAATATCAAGATGAAGGTCAGATTCCAGGTTAGTATTACATCAAGCTTAAAAGACGTTGAGTCATCGAAAATCGATTATGGTTGGAATATTACCATATCAAGACAGCGGTCCCGAAGCGTTTATATTAGTAGCTTGGATGAAAACTCTCATGTTGATGTTTTACATTATCTTTTATGTATGGGTTATTATTGTTGTAGATGCCGTATGGCGATTTATTAATGATAATTTCCCTCTTCCCATTCAAAAAAGAACAACATAAATCAAGTTCGGGAGAAGAAATCAAGCTGCCAGCAATCTCAGGCTCTCAGCATCAGCTTCTTTCTATCTTCCACTACCATTTCCCAACCACTAATGGTCCAAAGGACAAAGGTAGATAGATAGATAATAACTTCTCTGTTACTTTATCCAGTGGAAAACAAGAGCCTCCAAATGCATTAAATGAGATGTGAACAAGCAGTTGTCAGATCTATCGCACGAGTCACAGTTCAGGAAGTTAGATCAAGTGCAACTTAAAGCATGTTACATACCTCATATTTCTACTTATAAGTTCCTCGAATGAGTGTTCCATTTTCTAAATCTTATTTTTTGTTTATTTATAGTTTTTGGAACTTTTCAGAATTACTTCTAAGTAATTTTAGACACAACATTGGAATCCTATGAGCACAGGAGGGTGGAACAATTGAATCAATAACCTCAATATTGCCCATATCCACAAAGCTCCAATCAGAACTCCCAGTAATGTATTTTTTGCTTTTTTCCTTCTTTACACAAGTAAATATGTTATATGTTTTTGCCAAATCATAGTGCATCGGGACTAATTCATCAATGGAAGATATACTTATGGTCCAGTTTAACATGCATGGAATGAATTCCAAGGAAGCTCCAATTAGAGACAATTCAATAGGACTATTCATTTTAAAAAGATAATCAAGAATAGGAGAACACGTGAGAGAACCCCAAGTGTGTAATTACCAAGTACTTGTTTTGCTGTTAGTCTTTTCTTTGGGTCAGGTTCCAGCATTTGTCTGACCAAACTCTTAGCACACTCTGAAATGTTAGGCCATGGATCCCGTTTGAAATCTATTGCACCGCGTAGGATGGCCTGTGCTACACCTTGTTCAGACTCTGCAAAAACGTTCAAGTAAATAAATGCAAGGGTAATAACTCAGCAAAATGCTCAAGGTCATAGAAAAAGTATGCATTTCCCAATGCGGCAGAAGTTCATGGTACTATAAGACAACGAAAGGGGGCATATAACAATGTGCAGCAACAAAAATAAAAGACAAATACCTGCCCAAAACGGAGGAACTCCACACAATAATATATACAGAATAACACCTGCACTCCATATATCAATTTCTGGACCATAATTTCGCTTGAGCACCTCTGGAGCCATATAGTATGGACTTCCAACAATTTCTGAGAACCGTTCACCTAAACACATAGGACCATTGAGAAAGGCAACTTGGTTACTTTCACAGTCAAAAAACCAAGGCTTGCAACTAAACAACATCAAACAAGAGTCATAGTGACGATCACATCGAAAATAGCTACGGCGCATAACAAAGAAACTTATCACCAAACAGACACAACAAAGGCTTATAAAAAAGTGTGAGGATAAACTTTCTAGGTATATGACGACTCTCGAGTTGCTCATCTCAATAGTTTGACCAGAGATAAAGTGTGATCCCCTTTACCTATTTTGCCCATCCCAATGCAACCACAATCAGGAACATGCTAAGCAGTTCGTGGTACAACCGTACAAGGTACATTTGTACACACCGGTTAAACAGAGTTAGGTCATGAACTGTATTCTCAAACCTATTATATATTCCACAGCATATGGCTTTCCGATGACACCGAATCTGATTCATGGTCAGACATCAAAGATTAATATTTCCTAAAAATGATCTTCTATGTATTCGATATAATTCCACTATTTTCTTTCAAATAGAAAAACTTCAACTTTCACACTCCAACACACAACTTTGATTAATAAATTTAATTATCTATTAGTAATTGTTAAAAGTTGATATTTTGAATATCTACGGTGAGATGAATCCAACATCTTACGTACTAACATATTAAAAATATTTTAATTTTTTAAAAAAAGTACTAGTATATCAATTATGATAGTGCAAAAGTCAAAGTATTGGTATTAAAGAGAAATTAAAAAATCTAGGTGTAGCAAACCACAAATACAGCCATAAATGGGATTATGTGGAAAAACATGAGTACTACCTATCGTAATGCTGCATCATCCATCCATGACAATAGCGGAGAGATATTTAGATAGACATAATATAATGTTTGCCTTACAGGACGCAGGCTAATAGGCAAGAGATAATTCCACCAAATATAATGATTACTACGTTATCTCCTACTCAGAGCACCAGTCACTTGTATGCAAAATGTACAGTTGTTCACCTGCTCAAAGTAAGATATCTGTCATAGCTAATTGATGCAATAAGCAAATTTGTTTAAAACCTTTGGAATTTAGCAGTCTTTCAAACTTCCTCCAGAGGTAGATATTTCATTATAAATAACTTTATTTATAGGTACGCAAGTTGCGAGTCCACTATCTCATTTAATTAGAACCAAACATTTCAGTAGAATCAGTAAGTCTTCAATATTCACAACACAACAATTCGGTCTTTAAACTACATTGACGGACAGATTCATGATATAATGCAGGTTCATTTGCTTGTGAAATCAACCATTATCTGCTCATTAAGGAAGATGGCAAATTTATATTAACTTTTCAGAAACCAGTTAAATTCTCAAATCCCCACTTAATGAAAGATAAGAGACCCGGGTTCTTCCCCTCCACAAATCTTGTCCTTCCTCTCCAAAGTATCTGTCTTGAATACTAAAGTAGACCTAACAATGTACCAAATTCCCCTAAATCCAGACTCTTGACTAACATTGAATTAATTGCAATCGAAACCTCGTATTCAGATTCTAACAAAGCAGAATATCCCACTCTAGAACACTAAATTAAACTAGTTATAGCAATACAAAACAGCATTTCAGAAACCCATTATAGTCTCAAATCCCCACTTAATGAAAGATAAGAGACCCGGGTTCTTTCCCTCCACAAATCTTGTCCTTCCTCTCCAAAATATCTGTCTTCAATACTAAAGTAGACCTAACAATGTACCAAATTCCCCTAAATCCAGACTCTTGACTAACATTGATTGATTGAAGTAATTGCAACCGAAACCTCGTATTCAGATTCTAACAAAGCAGAACATACCACTCCAGAACACTAAATTAAACTAAAAATAGCAATACAAAACAGCATTGTCCATTCTTTCAACCAAACAAAAAAAAAGATACAGTAATATACCTGGCTGAAAGAAAATGGAGAGGCCAAAATCAATAGCCTTCAAAGGCGAATTCTCCTTCTTATTAGCAAACAAAAAGTTCTCAGGTTTCAAGTCTCTATGAATAACCCCATGCTTATGACAAAGCTGCACAACCTCAACAATAGTTCTAGTAACACCCGCCGCAGCTCGTTCCGTGTAATGCCCCCTAGCAACGATCCGATCGAAAAGCTCGCCGCCTTCGCAAAGCTCCATAACCAAATGCACCGCATTATCATCCTCACAAGCCTCCTTCAAGCTCACAATACTACAACTCTTAGGCAAATGCTTCATAATCGCAACCTCTCTCCTAACATCATCAATGTCGACAGCAGTACGAAGCTTCCGCTTAGAAATCGACTTACAAGCAAGCAAATCTCTACTACTTTTATCAATACACAAATAAGTAACACCAAATTCACCTCGACCTAACTCTCTATCAATCAAATACTTCTCTTCGATTGATTCTTTAGATACGTCTGGTAAAACTGTGATCGATGATGAAGATGACGACTTCTTCGCTGATAAATGATGGTGATTTTTCTCTCTCCTCTTATTATTGTCTGATTGCTTCGATTTTACATCCTCCCTTGCTACTGCCGCCGGAGATCTGCAGCAATTCCCCATTGATTTGGGGCCAAATTTGAAGTTTTTCTGGAAAAATGTTAGGGGTATAAACCCTAACCCTAACTCATAGTATTAGAAATTTGGGGGAATGTAAAACCCTAGAATTTGTTGAAGAGGAGAGAGAAAGTAGTAGAGAGTGTGAAAATGGAGGAGAGAGAAAAGAGAAAAACTGAAGTGATAGTGAGTGAGTGAGGTGGTAACGGTTCAGACTTCAGATGCTTTAGCTTTCCTCTTTTTGAAATTTTTTTTTTTTCGTTTTTTTGATTTTCCCTCTTTTATCTTTTATTTATTTATTTAAATTTTTTTTTTTGTTTATGTTTTTTTGGGGAGGGTTTGATTATGTTGGGGTGTGACGTTTACGCCTTAAGGTGGGGACGAAGTTTTTTTTTTTTTTTTTTTTTTTTATATATTTGTGTGTTGATGAATATCTTGGATTAGAATGGATTTTACCAAGTATGAACATTGCATTTAGACAAATGGGAGTTGCCCCTATAGTGCCTAGATATGTGAAAAAATAACTTAGAGACAAGAATTGGGTGTGGAGAGTATGTACCAATCATTTATTTATGAGAGTGAGGGATAGCTCAGTTGGTTAGAGCTTCCCTCCCGATTCCAGGTGATCCTGGGATCGATTCTCATCCCCGCCCTTTTGGCTCATTCGCACCAAAAAAAAAAACAATCATTTATTTATTATGAATTTTCGACCCAAATAATTTTAACGGTTTTTTCAACAGATACCCCTATTTTTTTAAAAATGCACCAGGTACCCTTATTATTTCATTAAAATGCATGAAATGCCCTTAATTACTAACGGTGTCAAATTTCCGTTAACTTTATTTACCATTTTGCCATTGTTAACCCCTAACCATAACCCCATAAATTCTAAACCCTAACCTTAACCTCCCCCCACCACCTGCCCCCTCCCCGACCACCCCAAAGGCCCCCATCCCCCACCACCGGCCCCCTCCCCCCCACCACCTCGTGGAATTCCCCTCCCCCATCCCCCATGATCCCCACCCCTCCCCACTCTTCGTCAATTTCCTCCTCACCCCCTCCCTCTAGCTTCTCTCTCCTCCTCAACCACCGCCCATGACCCCTCCTCAATTGCACAGGTTTTCCCTTATTTCTCTTCGCACAAGCAACCACCGGGGTGGTGGGAAATTCGCACAAGCAACGTCACACACAAAGACACAAGCACAAGGAAATTGATGGGGTGGGGGGAAATTCGAAGGAAATCGATGGAGGTGGTGGGAAATTGACGGAAATCGACGGGGGGGGGAAATCGTCGGAAATCGACGGGGTAGGGAGTGGGGAGGGGGTTGCGGGGTGGGGGGTTCTTGCGGGGGGGGGGAAGAAGAGGGGTGTTGTAGGGGGTGGGGGGAAGGGGGCCGGGAGTAGAGGTGGGCATGGGTAGGGCCGGCCCGGCCACGAGCCCGTTGAGCCCGGCCCGGCCCGTTGTCCGCTCCGTGGGCCGTGGGCCTGCCACGGTCAAGAAATTTTATTTCGGGCCCGCACGGCATGAGCCCGCGTGGGCCGGCCCGTGGCCGAACGCTCCTTTCCTTTGTTTTTTAGCCTAAAACTATCAAAAATACAAAAAAAGCAACATAAAACACGGGCCGGGCCCGCGGGCCCGTGGCCGGGCCGGGCCGTGGACAAAACCCGAAAATTTCAAGCCGCCGGCCGCCACTCACGGGCTCGGGTCGGGCCCGGTCCCCATTTCCCCAAGCCCGCGGGCCGAGCCCGGCCCGGCCCATGCCCGGGTATAGGCTGGGAGGGTGGGGGGGGGTGTGGGAGGGGTGGTGGGAGGGGTGTGGGAGGGGTGGTGGGAGGGGTGTGGGAGGGGTGGTGGGAGGGTGGGGTTAGGGTTTCAAGTTAGGGGGTTAGGGTATGGTTATAAGTTAGGGTTTAGTTAGTTAATTGGGTTTAGTTAGTTAATTAGGGTTTAATTAGGGTTAGAGGGGTGAATTAGGGTTAATGACTAACGGAAACTTAACAGTTAACATCGTTAGTCATTAAGGGCATTTCATGAATTTTATTGAAATCGTAAGGGTACCTGGTGCATTTTTTTAAAAAATAGGGGTACCCCATGAATTTTGAAAAACCACAGGGGTATCTGGTGAAAAAACCGTAATTTTAATTTTCAACTATTTTTGTAAAATAATTTAAGTTCTGAAGAAATTAGAATATTGTTGACCTTTAAAGGGAACATTTTAAAATAATACAATTTCATATAATCAAAAGGAATCAACAAAGGTAAGAAAAAAAATAACAATTTGGATTATTTTGAGAAGATCGCTCCAAAAATTGGATTTATTTGTAAATGATGAGTAAAAGTTTGATTCATTCATGCCAAAATTTCCTTTTAGATTTCATGTATGGTGTCATCCATTTCTTTTCCTTTTCTTCCCCTTTTTCATTTAGTCGAGCTAGATTTTTCTAAAAAAAAAAAAATTTATACAAGAGTAATGTGTTTTGGGTAAAACATATAGGTACTTATGCACATATATACTATAGGAACATATAAGTCCAATGCAGAAAATAATCAGGATTAAAGTCGCTTGATACAATAATCAGTCTGATTTCAATTATTTGTGTCGATGACATGTGACTAACCAGATAAAGATTATGTTGGAAGATGTACACGTGCTAGAGGTGATCAAGGGCCGACTAACCAGATGTATATTTTCATATGCAAGTAGTCCGGGGCCAGAAATTTTTGCCCAAAAAATGGATCGGGTCGGGTCCGACCGCGGGCCGAAAATCGTGCCCAAAACCCGCCCATTTTCGGGTCGTGCCCATGTTGATCACCTCTAACACGTGCTAATAATCTTCATGTTTCTCTTCGTACGTGTAAAATAACATAAATTTGAGCTACTTGATATGAATAATGTGAATTGTACTCTTCATTGTACAAAATAATATAAGTCTCACCAAAAGCAAAATATCCAACTATAATAATTTGAAAAACTTCAAGAAAAAAAATTAGAAGAGACAACTCAATTTGACATGGAGAATTCCCTCACAAACTAATACAGAAAGAAGTACTAAATTCTCATTGATCAACCAAAGAATAGTAGTGACTCGATACTCACAAATCCCGCAAATTACAATATTTGTCAGGACTCTTTTTTTTTTTATCCATATGAGCCACGAAGGCAGTACAAAGAAGGGGAGGGGGGATTCGAACCTGTGAATTATCGTTCACAGCACCTCAATCTTAACCACTAGGCCAAGACATCCTTGGTATATTTGTCAGGACTCTAATCTTATGTAATTCCTCCCATGTTTGAATGTCGAAGCAACTTGCTTGCCTTTTTTTTCGGTTTTTTCACCAAATATCCCTGACAAATAAATTTATTCACCAAATACCCCCCACTTTTTTCAAAACAGATACCCCTGGCCTATGAAAAAATTCACCAGATACCCCTCACTTTTATAAAAATTACCCAAAATGCCCTTTTGACTAACGGACGTTAGTGTTCCGTTAACTAATTAACCTAAAAAACCTTAATTAAACCTAACTAAACCCTAAGTAAACCCTAAACACCCTAACTCTCTCTCTCTCCCTAACCCAACCCCAGCCCCCCCAAACCCTAGACCCACCACCACCACCCAACCCCGGCCCCCCCTCCTCCTCCTTCCCCACAACGACCACGCAGCCCCCTCCTTCTCCCCCTCCCGGCGGCCCCCACGCAGACCCCCTCCCTGCGGCCCCTCTTCCCATGAGCTTCCCCCTCCCCCGTGCAGCCGCGCTTCCCCCTTCGTCGCGCATCCCACTCGCCGGGCGCATCCCCCTCCTCACTCGATCCGCCATTAGCGTTTAAGAAATCCGAGTCATCGAGCGAGTTCGAAGAGGTGGGGGGCTCGGGATTCACGATTTTGCGGTGGGGGAGGGGGAGCCGCGCGCTACCGCACGAGTGAGGGTGAGGGAGGAGCTGCGCGCGGCCGTACGGGGAGGGGGAGGGGGGAGGCGCGTTGAAAGGGGGAGGGGGTGTGATTTTCCGGCGGGGAGGGGGAAGGGGAGGCACGTCGAAGGAGGAGGGGGAGGGGAGTGATTTTCCGGCGGGGAAGGGGAAGCGAGTCGAAGGGGGAGGGGGGAGTGATTTTCCGGGGAGGCGCGAGCTTCGAAGGGGGACGGGAAGGGGGTGGTGGGGCTGGGGTCGTTGTGGGGGGGGGTGGTGGACTGGGGGTGGTTTGGGGGGTGGTGGGGTGGGGGTGGGTGGGGGTGGTGGGCTTTTAGGGTTTTTAGAGTTAAGGTTTTAAGGGTTTAATTAAGGTTTTTTAAGGGTTAATGACTATGGTGTTAACCACCGTTAGTCATTTGGGCATCTGGTGAATTTTTTTAAAGGTCAGGGGCATTTGGTGAATTTTGAATAAAGTGAGGGTATTTGGTGAATAAATTTATTTGTCAGGGGTATTTGGTGAAAAAACGGTTTTTTTTTTTGTATTTCTTTTCCTACAAACTTCCCCTTGACTAATTCTAAAATCTTAACAACTGGTGATATCTTAATTGTTTCTCACGCATTGCCCAAATTCTTATCAGTGTTAGCATATTTGTATGTCATGTAAGTCGGTGTTATTATTCGTATTTCATGTCAATTGAACTATAATGAACCCTTAAATATATTTCTTCTAAAATGCCATTTTATTTCGTTTAAAACTAAAATGCCATTTTATTTCGTTTAAAACTAAAATGCCATTGTTACCATTGACAAGCTCAGAAAGATTCTCTCTCTACATATTTGCTCTGACCTCTCTCCTCAAAACTACCTTTCCCCAACCCAAACCCTAGGAAATCGCCGGAGTTCCGGCTCCGCATAAGTCTCCAGTGGGTTCTCTCGCGAGTTCCCTTTCTTTTTCCCTTTCTTTTTCAAAGTTTTTCTTTCGGTTTTCTTCGACCTCTTCCCTAGTTTTTTCCTCGTTTCAGGCGGGTTTCCCGGTTCGGTGTGTCGCCGGCAAGATCAACCCCTCCCCGGTCGTGTCGTAGGTGTTTCCTTCCCCATCTCGTCGTTGTTCCCTCCCCTATGTAAGTCCCCTCTCGCCGTCGTCGTGTTAGTTTTAGTTGGTGTTTCCGTCGCCTTGTCCTAACGTCTATTCTTCACTCCTCCACGCTTCCTTGGCGTCAAATCTCCCCCTCCCCGTTCCCCATTTTAGTTTTAGGTGGTTTTTCAGTTTATGCATCCCCTCCCCGTTCCCCCGTCCTCGTTGTTCAAAGTGTTTTAGGTCATAGATTCCCCTCCCCATTCCCCTTTTCGAAGTATTAAGGGTGATTAGTTCTTAGTATCCCCTCCCCGTTCCCCTGTTTTTAGGATTGAGTTTAGGCTTAGATTTCCCTTGCTCGTCCCCCCTTGTGTCAGTTTGGTTCGGTTACCAAGGAAGCTTCAATATGTACGTGAAGGTTTTACTAAGGTAGTCTAGTGTTGTTGTAGGCGTGGTGTCTGCATATCGTGTTTAGTTCTTGATTGTGGTAGTATGGTTTTGTTGTTTGTTACCTTAACCTGCTTGATACTTTTGTTAATTGCTGGAGGTAGTCTTTTTCTTCAAAATGTTGGATCTGGTTTATGTAGTTGGTTAGGGATTGCGTGGCCCGAGATTTCATGGATGGGGTTTGTTTTATTCGATTTTGAAAATCAGATGGTTCTTCGAGATCTAACAATGGTTAGATTTCAATCTCGCTTGGTAATGATCTTATCAATCATTGCCTTGACAAAACGATATATGAAGGCGGCTCCCCAATTTGTTAATTGGGTTTATAGCGCGTCAACTCATTTGTGCTTCTCATCAATGGAGAAGCCTGAAATACCCTTCCAAAAGGGTATTGAGTCACCAAGGAATGTGACTCTTCCAGGAAAACCGATCGTAGAATCCTATGTGACAGAAGGTCAATGGGATGGATCCTGTTGCGAGTTCCTAATCTCGCTGTTACTGTGTTACCCCGCTTGTGAAGTCAACCCTCTCCTACCTTCGTCAGGGTTATGGCGATCGTCATCCACCAGCAGAAGAGTTTCTCTACGGTTATCTATCAAACCAACCCTCCAGATCGAGCAATTCTATCTTAGTTTAAGTTATCTTTGGTTTTGTAATTGTTATGTAAGAGCGTGTCTCGCTCAGTTTAGTTTCTTTGTGTTCTTTTGGTTGTATTAGTGTTAGGCTGTACTTTCGTTTTTCAATTAATGCACATTTTCCCCGTTGTCAGAAAAAAAAAAAAAAAAGACAAGTTCAGAAAGATGTCCTCACATGCCAAATCATGAACACCATGTGGAACAGTTTTAACTTCATCTTCTCCTCTAGCCACTATTAGCTAGTATAGTACTTCTATATCTTAGAACAGAATTAGGAAGATTCTTGTTAGTGTATATTATAATCTGATAGTGTTAGTAATGAATAAACTAAGCAAAGTATAAAAATAACAAGAAGAGACAAGAATAAGAGAACAGAATAAGGATGAAAAGCTCAAAAGTTTAGTATTAAACAAACATCCATGGCCAAACTAAAGAAGAGAGGATGTCATGGGATGTCTCTTAATTAGAGACCGAGTCAAAAGACGAGCCTATCAATCTTTCAATTCATGTTCATTTTTTCAAGCCAAAGTAGGAATCATATGATGGCAACAATGTCTGTTTTTGCTTGAACTTGGAGAACAAATTGATGATATCTAAAAGACAGAAAACTACTAGACTACTAAAGAAGGAATCATACTTGGTTTGATTGTTATATTAGCTAGACAGGTGGGTCTTTGGTTTCTTTTTACATATTGACAAACAGGAGAATATTTTTATATTATGCATTTTGATTTTTTTTTTTTGTAGATCTCTATCTTTTAAAGCTGACTAATTTGGGGAACTCATGATTTTTGTGACATTTTAGTTGGCCAAATAAGAGATGGGTAGTAGTGAATTTTTTTTTTTATAAAGGTAAGATAAAAAAAAAGCATTAGATGACCCTCCGCTCGAGGGGAACACCTAATGCATCTGTTACAAGAATACTGGAGAGAGGTGGAGCATTACAAAGATCTATAGTAAAAGTGGACGGAACGAGGTGGCCAATATTTGCCACCCAATCCGCCACCCTATTAGCTTCCCTAAATACATGAGAAATCTGGTAGGAATGAAAACGTTGTAGAAGAATTTGGATATCCGCAATGCTTGTCCGGATTTGCCACGGTATTTTCCATTGGCCTTTGATGGCGTTGATAACTAGTAGATTATCTCCTTCAATTAGCAGATTGTGGATCCCAAGGTTGATAGCTGAAATGATGCCTCGATGAAGGGTCGTGGCCTCTGCAACGAAAACGGGGGCAGTGCCAATATTGGAGGCTTCATATAGGGAGTTTAAATGCCTCCCATCAGACTTATGTGACAAAAATTTATTTGAGTAAAATTTAGTCGAATAGCCACACTCATATAGTCATATTGGTTGAGAAGATATGTTGCATGGAAACAAAAATGTGAAATCGTAGAAACGAGAAAACGCAAAAAAAAACACTTGATATTCATATAATTGAGAAATGTGGAAATACGAAAGCTAAAGTATGCCAAAAATGTAAACAAAGAAGGTATATTAAAGTCAATGTGGTTTGAGTGAACTGCGGCCTAGAGTTTCTCTAAAATTATCTATACAAATATATTAAAAGGCGTGCGAAAGAAAGCCTATGTGTGCAAGGTATCGAACACGTGACCTTTGAAATGAAAAGTTAGAGCCTAACCATCAATACACTATGAATTTGTTGTCTAATGTTTCAAATAAAATATGATAATGTCTTGCAATAAGTATACTTAACTAAAAAGACTTAACAAGTATATACATCCCTAACACTCTTATTACGTAACTTACAAGAGAATATTGATGTCATATTCTCTTACCACAATTCCTTTTAAGGTATTGTTTTCAAACTCAAACCTTTCAATTTTTCTTTATTTATCACGTTGTGACGTGAATTTTTCAATTTCTTAATAGACAAAAAATACGAAAAGTAGCAAAATAAATTATAAAATTTAAAAATAATACTCCCTCTGTCCCATAATACTCTTTACACTTTCCTTTTTCATCTGTCCCAGAATACTCTTTACACTTCTATTTTTAGATATGACCCACTATTACTTTAATCATTTTACCTTTTAACCATTGGTCCACATTCTCTCTCATCCAAATAAAATAATACCACTCCTACTACCTACCAACTCTAATCATGGCCCACATTCTCTCTCCTTAAAATAAAATAATACTACTTTTACTAGCTACTAACTCCTATCACATCTACTTTTCAATAAAATAACAATTGATAACCAAATAACAACTTATTTTCTAAAACTACGTGCCTTTATAAGTGTCAAGAGTATTCTGGGACGGAGGGAGTAACATATTAATTTATTGTAACTGACCCGAGGCATCGCCCGGGCAAAAAAAAACTAGTTCTCTTATTAAAATCTCTCTCTTAGACATAGAACATTGTTTTTGTGGCTCATCAGTGATATGAGCATTGAACTCATTGCTCATCATAAGTTACTGGAGCCAATTTTAAACATTGTCTGTATAAGATATGGGGTTTTTTTTTTCATTCTTTTACTCAAATAAACTTCATTTTCTTTTTACAAGATATTTTTCTTTCTACCAGTCGATTGCGTTTTATCTCTCTCTTTGTCAGAGTTGCTATAAATACTTTTGTTATTCTCTTCTAATATCTGATTCATTGTTGGAGATACATATTGTGTCTCCAATAAGATTTTTATTCTTCGTGTATAATCAATTGAATTTCAAGTCAAGTACTTGAATACGTGGAAGGTTTATAGATTTTTTTTTGAAAGAGAGCATGTAGAAGAGTAAGATCTCATCTTTCCGAGACAAGAGTGCTAAACTCCAGAATAGTAAAAACTAAAAAAGTGAACACAAAAAAGGATATGAAGAGATTTTCGGGCCTGATCGTTATTGTTATCGCATTTAGTTTTCAAGAACCTCATAAAGTAGTTCCATATATTTGTTGTTAAGCTTTAATAATAAACATGTTGAGTATAAGTATGACTAAATTTAAGTTTACTATATTACTTATGACATATCATTCGTACGAGTTTTATGATCATAAAACCAAAAGTAAAAACTGACACTAATATTAACCGAGTCTATAGCCTTGTATTAATAAAGTGATTATTTATACTATAAAGACAGCTAAAAGAAGAAATAAAAGGTGATGAATGCAAGTGACAATATGCAAGAAGTTGAGAACAGGAAAATTGATGAAGAGATGTTTGTCTAAAAAATTGGAATACATAGTCCCCACTTGCATGGCCATGAATAAAAGGCACTTGAGTACTTTGGAAGAAAAGGAAAGTTTTGTATGGAGTGAAGTTTTGATGCCTTTGCTCAATGCTCATATATCTTTGACCACTATAATCATATGCTGACTTCGATCCATTGCGTGGTTGGCAAATGCATGCTACTTTTGAAACTTCAGCTTTGCAAATTGCAATCACTCTTTCCTTGCGAGTTTTTCATGTCATCTTGGTTTGTAAATTATATGAACTCTCCTTTACTTCAAATCCATTAGAATTATTTGGTAAAACTAAGTAGTGGATACTTCTTCTGTCCTATGGTATATTATGTATTTATGTGGATTTACTATTGTACTCCCTTCAACCTTTTAAGTTTGTCTCAATTTCTCTTTTCGATTTGTCCTTTTAAGTTTCTGTTATATTATTATTTTCGTATATTGTTCCCACATAGTGACTCGTGTTAGTTATTCTTTAAAAATATGGGAAAAAGACAAAAGAATTGCGCCATAATGCTCTCCGTAATCCAACTCTTAATAAAATGAAAAGTATTCTTTAGATCAGACTTAAAAGAATAGAGGGATCAAAGTATCGTGCATGTACTACGCCATGGAGCGTGGAGTACACAATTTTGTCTTTTTGTGAAATTTTACCATTCAAACTGGTAGTATATATCTCAAAGGTCAATATTTTTTTAATTACAAGTCCAAACCTCAGGATTCCTCCATATATATGGAAAAAAATTACTTCAACGTTCGCTACTTCGTAAAGGTATCCGTTGGAAAATAGGAGATGGCTCTCAAATTCTCTTTTAGCTCCATAACTGGTGCCTCGATGAAATTCTAATGACCACCTTAAACTTAACTGAAAGCCAGGTTGATATTAACCTTCTCCTAAAGGATTTCATTCTTCCAAATAGATCATGGGACCTTATAAAATTAAAGACTCTTCTTCCTGCTCACATTATCAACTACTTTAAAGGTATTCCAATTCCTTTCTCCTCGATTCCAGATGAGCCTATTTGGGGTCCTAGTCCCTCGTTCACGGTCAAATCAGCTAATTGGCTGGCTCACAATCTCCCTTTTAATAAGGAAAAATGGCCTTATCGTTGGATCTGGAATCTTGATATTCCTCCAAAATTTAAGATTTTTCTTTGGCAAATTTGCCATAATAGCCTGGGGGTTAGAGCTACCCTTGCCAAAAGAAATATTATTCCTTTTGGCTAGTGTGCCCTCTGTAACACCCATGAGGAATCTCTAAACCACCTCTTTGGGGACTGTAGCCTGCTACTTCCCCTGTGGCAGCTTAAGGATCTCAAAGATTGGCTACCACACACGTTAACCATCACTTCTCTTTTAACTGTACTTTCTAAAATTAGGAGAGATAAAGCCTCCTCTACTAAGTTTGTCTTCCTCATTTGGAGTATTTGGAAAGAGAGAAATAATATCATATTTCATAATGATTCTCTTAGTATTTACAGGACTGTTCATAAAGCAAAATTCTTATTCTCAAAATGGAGTCTTAGGGATGCAGTGGATATCTGCATTTCCTCTGGTTCCCCGTTCTCTCACTCCTCTCTTCATCCTTCCACTCCGAAGTATCCTTCTTCCATCCTGGTTGCTTGGGAGCCACCTCCACCATCCTTCTTCAAACTAAACTTCGACGGTTCGGTTCGTGATACTTCGGCTGCAGCAGGTATTATCCTCAGGGATTCCGATGGAGATCTCCTTAAAGCAGCAACTCTCAACCTTGGTTCTTCTATAGTCTCCGTAGCTGAAGCCACCGCCCTTCAGCAAGGAATCTGTTTCACCCTACAAAATAGGCAAAATTGGCCTCAACACTCTGAACTATAGCGCAGGTGCACGCAACACCACCAACTACGACTTATAGCCAGAATGCCACGAAGTACGGACCTGGGTGCAGTGCGTACCATAAATGAGGCCAAAGACCAGAATTCTCACCTCAAAATAACTCATATAATAAAACAAATGAGGCCGGAGACCTAGGGGAAAATGGAAAATAATAATAAAATATTAAAATTCCGCCGTCGCCGGTGAGAATTCTGGTCTTTGGCCTCATTTATGGTACAGACTGCACCTAGGTCTGTACTTAGTGGTGTTCTAGCTATAAGTCGTAGTTGGTGGTGTTCGATGCACCTGCGCTATAGTTTAGAGTGTTGAGGCCAATTTTGCCTACAAAATAATATTCACTATCTCCACATCGAAGGTGATAACCTCATGGTCATCAATTCAGTCAAAGGTATTTGGTCTCCGTCGTGGCAGATTGTTCATATCATTCAGGATATTCAGACTTCTCTTCATTCCTTCGCCTCATGGACTATTCGGCACGTCTATCGGGAAGCAAACAAAGCAGCATATTGGATTGCCAATGTTGGTCACCTTGTTGATTCCCCGTTTAATGTAGAAAATTGTACGCAGTCCGCTCTTTATTATATACTTGTAAACGATAAGGTTGAAGCTCCCCTCGTGCGGAGGGTCTCCTAACCTTCTTTTTCCTTACCTTTATAAAAAGAAAAAAATACTGGTAGTATATATCATAGTGGTTCGGTAGTAAAGAATCTTTTGTATAAAGTATCAACTCTAAGGTTTGAGATCAGATCTTTAATCGATCGATTATTAAAATTACCACATCTTAAATAGTATTACGATTTATCAGATATTTACTATAATAGGGTTTTTTTCTCTTCTGTCTTCACCTTACTTAAAAAAGGGGATAAACTAATTTAGATAAGATCCAATAATTAAGTTTCAATAAATCAAAAAAAGTTCCAATATATAAGTCCAAATTACCTCAATCCACACAAGTTCAACATATGACAAGTGAAGAGGACACACCCTATGCTGGTAGTATACAACGAATCCCACCTTGGAGCGATATAGGGCAGTAGGATCAGATTTGTGAGAGCATATCATATGATAGTAAGATCAAGTAAATAGCACAAAGAGTACCTGATAAATTTGATAGAGCTGAAAATGGGTCTTGGCAACCCAATACGGAGGAGGAGAGTTTGGTCCACATAACAATCCCAAAAAGGAGGTTCCGCACTAAAACCAATCGGCAATAGTAGGAGTAGCTCCTCTAGCTTATATTATGGTACTTTCTCTCCTTTTTTTTGCCAATGTAGGACAACTCACATGTGCAAAACAAACATGGATTTCAATAGTTTCCACTCTTTATCCCAATTTACTTGTCACATTAACTTTTTCCACATGTTCTAATTAAATAGATCGAAAAAGTAGAGAGAAACAAGTAGTTTGGTAGGTGTGACTGAGGCCTATTCCCTTGGTATTTTTTTTAGTATGCCTATTTTGACTATGTACGTTTGAAAATGCACTTCTTTGACCTTAAATATATTTTATTACATATTAGTAAAAAGTATAACACTTGAATATAATAAATAAATTACTTATTAAAACGAATCAAAAAAGACTCACATGACTATATATTTTCTTATATATTGAGAAAAATTTAGAAGAGTCTTTCTAACTGTGAATAGTGTCAAGATTCCAAGTGAGCAAACTAAAAAAAATAAAGAGGGAATACCTTTTATGAAAAAAAAAAGTAAAAAATAACTTGCCAAAAAATGTAGCAAGTTATTTGAGACATCTATAAAACGAATTTGTAGCAAGTAAATTTGTATGGGAAATTTCTAACAAATTTGTCAAAAATATACCTTTTATATGTAACTTTTTGCGAAAAATAACCTCTTAAAATTTTTCTGCAACTTAAGACCTTACAACAATTTCTTTTGCAAAGACAACCTTAGCCTAAATTCAAGAAGGAAAATGCATGGTGGATATTTATGTGCCGAAATGGGAGTGAAGAAGTTGGAAATAGAGAAAATAATGTCACATGTCTCTTGCACATTTTTTTTTTGCTCCAAAAGAGGTACAAAGATACCAAAAGAAAACAAAAGAACAAGAAACTAAAACAAAGACAGCTACACTAAGATAAGAAACCAAAATAAACCAACGCTAAACTAAGGTGGAAGAAGACGAGGGATGGACACCCCTCTGAAATCTTCATCAATGATGGAGCTAAGCCCCGACGGTGTCAAAGAATGGATGATGATTGGGAGGAGTTGAGAGACTCCCTGATTGGCAAGCCAATCTGCTGCTCGGTTTCCTTCACGATAAACATGTATGATCTTAATTTCCCAATCTTCTTGTTGAATCAGATGAATGCAATGGTTGAGCATATGAGTGCATTCATTTCTTCCCGCTTCCTGCTTTTGCAACAATTGAACACAAGTAAGATTATCAAGTTGAACCATAAGTTTACTTATTTGTAGCTCACGAACAACCTCTAATCCCTTAGTCAGTGCCATAACTTCCGCCTTAAAAGCGTTACAATGCCCAAAGTTCAACGAGAGTGCTGAGATAAACCCTCCACAGTGATCTCTGAGAATCGCGCCACCCCTGCAGGCCCAGGCACCCCCTTCGTAGATCCATCCGAGTTAAGGACATACCAGTCCATGGGGGGCTGTTTCCACACCACCCCGGCACCCCCAACTCATCACGCACTCTTAGTTGCAGGTGCTTCATTCGGGTAGAAGCAGTACGATCAATACCTCGACGAGCCTCATTGTAACGCACATGAATGAACCCCCCCTATATCTTGTGGTACATCTTGATTTCTGCCAAAAACAATGCTATTGCGCCACTTCCATATCCACCAAATGGTAACGCAATAAAGAGTCACCCATATTGGGTATCCATCTTGATCATTATGCTGCAAATTGGACGTGATCCATGTCTTCAAAGCTTGGTTGTACATGTCTCTTGCACATGGTAGTATTAAGTAAGCAACACCTAAAAACGTTTGGGTTTTTCTATGATTTACCCCTGTGTTTTTTAAAATTCTATAATGTACCCCTAATGTTTTTTTATTCTACACTGTACCCCTATGTTTTTTAAGTTTTCTACATCGTACCCCTACGTTAAATGAACGTAACGTTTACCGTGATCTTTGCATTTACGGGCTTCTCTCTTAGCCCTCCCACTGCCCGGCCACCCAACCCGGCCCCCACCCTCTCCCTCCACCCCCCGCAACCACCATGACCGCCCTAGATCGCCCCTTCGCCACCTGCCCTCCGCCGCTAATCCTAAACACTCGCCTTTGCTACCCCGACGTTTCATTGTCGGTGGTTTGGGTAGTTCGCTCCTCGCCTCCCCTGTCACGAGACCCATCAAACCACCGCCTCTTACGTCTCTTATCGGTGCAAAGGTTGGTGGTTCGATGGCTTGCCCCATTTTCGCATCTCTCTCTTCGTTGGTGGGGAGATCTTCGTTGGGGGATGCGGGAAATCGAAGGGAATGTGGTGGGGGGGGGTGGGTGGGGGGGGGTGGGGGGGTGGGGGGGCTGCGGGGTTGCGATGGAGGAGATGGCGAGTGTTTAGGATTAGCGGCGGAGGCGGATCTAGGGGCGGTCATGGTGGTTGCGGGGGTGGAGGGGAGAGGGTGGGGGCTGGGTGGGCTGGCAGGTAGGAGGGTTGAGAGAGAAGCCCAGAAATGCAAAGATCACGGTAAACGTTACGTTCATTTAACGTAGGGGTACGATGTAGAAAACTTAAAAAACATAGGGGTACAGTGTAGAATAAAAAAACATTAGGGGTACATTATAGAATTTTAAAAAACACAGGGGTAAATCATAGAAAAACCCAAAACGTTTTATGAGTGCTTAAAAGTAGGCCAAGGTTGTCTCTCGCAAATAAAATTTCTTTTGAGGTATTAAGTTGCCAGAAAAAATTTAAAAGGTTGTTTATCACAAAAAGTGATATACTATAAAATATTTGTTTTGACAAATTTTCCTTTCAATTAACTAAAATGCTCAAAAGCTTTCAAAGACAATTAGTCTTAAAAAAACTCTCAACCCTAAACCGAGTTTTTCTCTCTAGCCGCTTCCCTTTTCCCCCATTAACCTTCATCAGTTAGGGGCTGCCATGGATGATCTCATCCATGGTGAGCCCTTTTTCCTCTCTTGTTTTCACTTTCTAGTTTGTCCTTTTGTTTTTTTGAATAAGTTAGTCTCTCTTTATGAGAGTTTCTAGTCCCCTAATATGGAAGACTAGTCTTCTCTGTTGTGGAGGTCTCCTTCTCCCCTATGTGAGTTGTGAGTCTACTTTGTTTATTTGTAGGTATGAGAAATTGTTCTCATTGGTTGAAGTTCAAAACTATCAACATGAATGTATTGGAAACTCGAATGGGTCAATATGGGTAGATCAAGAATGTTCTTCTCCAAACTATGTCAAAATGATAGATATACGGTTCCATTAATAGTTGCTTGGGACAACAAATACAAGGGACTTGCGCCAAAATATTCGATATGATTCATTGTAGTTTCATCGAAGACGAAGTTGATCTAATCTTGTTTGATTATATCTTGTTTTTCTTTAATACTTATTGTAGATGTCGTTTGGCCTTCAATTAATGAAATTTCTCTTTAAATAAAAACAACTAAAATGCTCAAAAATATTATTTTGCTCATATAAGGTCAATGTGTAATTATCATAAATTAATAAGGGCTAGTTCATAGGTAACCCTAATACTTTACTTATATTAAAATATTAATTATATAGTGTAAAATTTCTTAGGTACCTCCACCTGAGCAACCTACCCGACTTTTCCAGCTTCTGCAATGCTTTTTCTAACGGGTGGTTGCTGAGCACTTGTACAGTGTGAGTGTATAGGGCCTGAGCTTCCTTGCGACTATCATGACGGTTGGACCACATTTCTTCCTTGATACTTTTGTATTCCTCTTCTTTGATTGTATGGGCACCCCCACTTTTGAAGATAGGGCTAGCTCTGGGGGTCAAGCCATCGCCTCTACTTTGATTTTTTTGGCCCTTCTGAGGGGGTTTGCCTTGGCCATAGCTTATTTTGCAAGGGCCCTCGTTACGGAAGAAGTCTTCGAAATAGTGGGTCTTCGGATGACACTATTAATTAATACTCGAGTAATTTAAAGTCTTTAAGTAGTTAAGTGTCATAACACAAGTCGTAATGGATAAGTTATGTGAAAGGTTGTCTTGACTCTTGATTAGGATTTTACTTATGATGAACATCAATATATACTAATATATTAAAAGGTGTCAACAAGGAACTGTGTTATGTGGCGCTATGCATTAAAGTTTTGACTTCATGTACTCTACATACAATAAAAAAAAAAGATTATGCATGGTATAACATTTGATCCCATGACCTCAAACTTGTGTACTAATGTCTTAACCACTAAACCAAATTATATTTGGTGTTATAATTTCAATGTAAAATACTAATAAATGAAATACATAAGTACCCCGGGCTATGCCCGGGCCTAAAAACTAGTTTGTAATTGATAAATTGTCGATCAATCAGTAAAGAAAAATCCATAAACATTTTTTCAACTTTTTTTTTCTCGAGGGGACATTTTTTTAACTTATGTTTTTTTTTTCGGATAATAAAAAAAACGCAGAGTCACATATGACACAAACATAATCATGAATCATCCGCAATTGGCAAATACGAAGCTCCACAAGATAAAAGGGTATCTCAATCAATCAAATTAAAATTTCCATCAGCTTATGATAAAAATTGACACCATGGGGCTGAACTATACCAGGTTTTCTTTAATAGGGACCAACATTCAATACTCCAGTGGGGCCCAAGTATAGCATGACCTGGATTTACGTGGACCCAGCAGGTAATTTAACCTGCTACTTCAGGTTACTGGAGTCACGTGATCATTAAATGAACACATGACTTTAAAAACCTCCCCACCCCTGTTTTTTCTTACTGAATCCTCTTTGTTCTTCCTTTCTCCTTCTCTATGTTCTTCATTTCTTCTTCTCTCTTCGTGTCTTCAATGGCTTCTCCTAATGCATCTGGATCTGGGTCAGTGACTACAAGAAGTTCTGGGCGGGTAATTGTGAAGTGTAACCATGACATCCCTACGAAATTGCGCACTGTGAAATCTGGTGGACATGTTGGAAGGAAATTCTATGGGTGTGCTATGTGGCCAGTAAGTGTATGTTAAATTAGGGCAAAAATTAAATATTTTTTCTTTTTCTTTTTCAAATACATGACATTCCATGACTACTGTTGTTGTTCATTCTCTTTAATAGGCAACAAATTGTGGATTTTTTAAATGGGAAGTTAATGAAGGGGATTCAAAGGAATGTCATGAATGTGAGGAGTTACAAATGAAGTTGTTGGAGCAGTTCACAACCATTGCTGAGTTGGAGTTGCAATTCAAGATTTTTGAAGAAAAGGTTAGCAAACTAAAGATGAAGAAGGACAAATTGGCTTTTGAAGTTGAAGAGATGAGGATGGAGATGGATAGAATTAATGCTGAATTAGCTAAGAGTAATGGAGGGGAGAGATTGGCTATAAGGGCGTTGTTGTTGTCCTGGATTTTCTTTGTTGTGATCATTGTTTGACTGAACTGATCATTATAGTATGTTTAGGGTGGGGATGTTAGTATGATGCAAATGATAAGGGTGGGGATGTTAGTATGATGCAAATATTAAGGGTGGGGATGTTAGTTTAATGCAAATGTTAGATGGCTAGAATAATGTATTTTGGAAGCTTTTGACAATGAATGAAAGTTTGCATTTTGTTTCAAATTCAAAGCCTACTTACAATTGCTTACAAGTAATACTTAGAATTCATAGCAAAATAACATTGCTATCCTTCACAATACAAGTACTTAAAATTCAAGTACAATAACATTGTTAGCCTTCACAATACACCCATTGTTTAAGGCAACAAAACTACAAAACAAGTCCAAAACAGATTGATGAGACTACATTTATTACCCTAGGAATAATGAATTGGCAGAATTAGTTGATGCTTGGCTGCTGTTGAATGGACCTTTTGAGGTTGAAACTGTTGATTGAGAAACCTTCCTAGGACGACCTATTTGATAAGGGGCCTGCACATTTGGTAAAGGTGACACAGTTAGCTAATTAACACTCCAATTGAGCTTGCAATCTAAGCTAATGAACAATGAAGACTTACATTAAAAAATGTTAAGCCATCATCAACAATGAAGACTCCAACCCCTTTGGGAATCTGTATGGGTACCAAAAAAGTTAGAAAAGTTAGAAAACAATGTCAATTATTTACACAATTTAAAAAAGAGAATCAAGAAACCTTACCCTTCCACCTCTAGATCCCTTTGAACCTGTGCCACTACTTGATGCACCCCTAGCAGCTCCTGCACCCCTAGCAGATCCTGACCCCCTAGCAGCTCCTGCACCTCTAGCAGATCCTGACCCCCTGGCAGATCCTGACCCCCTAGCACCTCTTGCACCTCTAGCACCTCCTGCACCCCTAGCACCTCTGAAACCTCCACCACCTACTTCAGTTGATGAACTCCTGCCTCCCCTAATTACCCTTCCTCCTTTCCCTACCTGCTTGGTTGGGCAGTTGCTTTAAGGTGTGCTCCATGGTTGTCAGAGTCAGTTGGTGTAGGCTAGAAGATACTCTTAGCTTTCTTTTGAGGTGGTTGGGAAGGTTCACTCCCTTTGTTTGGACATGTTCTTTTGTTGTGAGTTTTTAATTTACAAATGCTACAACTCATTTCCACCCCATGTTTAGTTAACCTCCCAGGTTTCTTAGGGTTCTTATGGGGGTCCTTCCTTCTGTTTTTTCTAGGTCTTCCAGGTCCAATCTTGATAGGTGGAAGGACTAAAGGATACATAACCTTGGACCGGTGCCTTTCACCAACTACCGGGGGTATGGAGCCTGCATAAGACTGCAGATATGTGGCCCTTTTTGTAATACTCCGTATTTTTAGGAATTATTTTGCTAAATAAGAAAATATAAAGTAAAAGCGGAAGTATTTTATAATATAGTTTAGGTAAGCCTACAGTTATAATTTAAATTTACAACCGACTTTCGTACCTAATTATATTCTAATTCGGTCTTTGTTAAATAATAAATCAGAATTCGATTTGGAAACAAGTCCTGATAAACTAAGGTTTCTCATACTATAAATATGAAAAGGGAGAAAAAAAAAAAGAAAAATTAGAAAACCCTAAACACTCTCAATTTTCCTCTCCCAGCCGTTTTTTTTCTCTCTCCTCTCTCTCCTTCCCCCTCGTCGCCACCTAGGAATCTCGTCGCTCTAGACGAGGCTGTGCGAGCAGTGGTGCGCGCAGGTTGTGCGTGAGTGTTCGAGTGTGTGTGCGAGTGAGTGTGAGGGTCGAGGCGAGCAAGTGTGGTCGTGCGAGTCGCGACGAAGACGGGGGTTGTGCGAGTGCTGTAGGCGTGCGGTGGTGTGCGGTCGAGGCTCGAGTGTGGTGTGCGGTCAAGGCTCGAGTGTGGTGTGCGGTGGTGTGCGGTGGTGTGCGGTCGAGGCTCGAGTGTGGCGTGCAAGGCTTCGAGAGACTCGCGTGGGCGTTCAGACTCGCGAGGCTGCTCGCCGAATCGAAGCACGCGTGTGTTGGTGAAGTGCTGCCGGAGTGGTGTTCAGTGGCCGCCAGTTGTGGTGGTCTCCGGTATGCTTTTAAAAAAAAAAATTCATTCTTTTCTTCATTAAACTAAACTATCAAACCTGATTTTGGTATTCTTATGCATCCTTGATGAATTTCTATAATTATAATTAAAGTATAGAATTAGTAAAAGAAAATCAGATTATAACTATGTTTTAATTCTCTATGTAACTTATTTCTCAAATCTGATTTTCATAATGCTCGTATATATAATTGTTTAAGTTTGTCGCAGTATGTAAACAGAGTATAAAATAAAGTTAAAGAGGAATCAGATTTATAAGCATATTAACTAGTGTCTAAATATGTTAGCTTTATTAAATTTCATGAAAAGGAATAAGATCGGTTAATTTCAATATCCAAAACATCATATTTTGTATAGTTGGGTAAGCTGATTTTATCTAATATTAGCAAGGACTTAGCACTGAAATATTCCTTATTATTCAATTAGGTCCCAATTTAATAACCGGAACGTCTTAATAGTCAGCAAAGATTCTTCGTTACAAGGTACGTACGCGTACTAGTTCAGTTCGATATATTAGTATCATGTTTAGGTTGTGATTGTTATATTGGAACCTAGAACCATGATAGGGAACCGTGATTGATTATGATTGATGAGATTGTCTGGTAACATGAAATCAATTGGAAATATTATGTATTTCCTTGTTGTTTGACTTGTGAATTGGAATGAGTTATTATTGGTATGCGTAATTCTATCGCATTACAAGCATGAAATGAGAATTGGATTGAAAGCATATGATTTATTGTTGTAACAAGGATGTTGCAAGAGATTGCTTTAATTAGAAAAATTGAGCAATGTACCTAAGAATTTAACAATTATATGTTCGATGTTGTATGAATGAATATTATTAAGATGGATATTGGCGATAACTTGTAGTTGGACTCCCTACAAGTAATGAACAATGGGGGGAGTGTTCGACTTGTTCTACACTCCTACGCAGGCCTACTGTGACGACAGTAGTGTCCTTATAAATTTTGATAACTCAAGTAGGCGGAAGGTTCCGTACGATCTTGGGGGTATGCATACTAAGGTGATGGATGTGGAACGGAACGAAACCGTATTTACATTCCATCTAATAGACCAAGTTGTCTATTAAGGATTAAGTAGCCCGTATGATTCTAGTAAGATGACGGTGTTCGTTCGCTGCCAACTAAATAAAAAGTAAAGAATGTAATGCTATGGTAGTATCATGTCTAGGAATGATCCTTATTATTCTGTTTATGCTTTGTATGCACTTACTACTTTACTATGTGCTCAGCATAGCTGATTGTGTGTTATTGTGTTGTTTGTTGACCTGTGATGAACCATTGATGCTTTAATGGGGAGCAGACTAGGTGTGCTGGTGTTGCTGCGTGATGTTGAGCATACGGGGGGATAGATGTTGGTTTTGAAACTTTAAAGTGTTTTAAATTAAGCATTATAAGACTCTTATGATTTACTTATTTAGCTGTGGTTTGAATAAAAGGGGTCCGTGGAGATTCCCGAGTTGTAGTTAAAGTAGACATTTTATTTCCACTGCAATGTAGTTTTATTAATAAGAAGTTGTAACGTTTTGATTTTATTATGCCTTGCGTTTCACCGCGGCGGTAACACTCCCGAAGTCGATGCAACGTAGTCGTAGACGTGTATGGATTTTGGGGGTGTTACACTTTTGTAGTATTCTGACACAAAGTCCTCAACCTTCTTTCTACAAAATAACATGCAAGCCACTGCATGACAGCAGGGGATTCCACATAAATCTCATTTCCTACATGTGCATGACTGTGCAGCCAAGTCCACTGTCAAACTGTCCATCTTATGATTAACTTGGAAAGTTGTGTTTGTGGATGGAATTGCTATGCAGTTGGCAGCATCTGCCTTTTCCTTATTTAACCTAGCTTGTATCCTAGGACAGATCTAAGCCTTAGATGCTTCCATTTCCTGTCTTTTCACCACTAATCTCTGCATAAGAGCTACTCTGATGTCCTCCAACATGTAAATGATATGTTTTGTCCTAGCAGCTATAATATAGCCATTGAAAGTCTCAGACAAATTACTTGTTATAACATCCACCTTAGTGTTAGTTTTCACATGTGCTCTACAAAACACAGAGGGGTTGTGGGCTTTGAAAGCTTTTGTTGCATCAGGGTTAATGGTATCCATTTCATCTAGGGCATCAGTGTAGTATGCAATACTATAAGCCTTAGCTGCTCTTCAGAACAACAATTTCATTTCATCACCCTTAAAATCTTTGTGCCAATAGGAAAAGATATGCCTAGCACAATGCCTATGCTCACATTAAGGAAAAATAGATGCAACTGAGCTTAAAATTGCCTAGTTAAAAAACATGGAGCAGAATTAATATGATTGTGCATTAATATGTAATTATTTCATAACTTAAGCATCAAAACAAATGTAGTTTAATGCATATGTAATTGAAACTTACCAAGTGTTCATCTGAAACAATTGTAAGCCCTATACCTTGTCCTAGGTTCAAAGCTGTTTGAACCTCAATGAGAAATCATGACCATGAGGAGTTGTTCTCACCTTCAACTATGGCCCAAGCAACTGGATACATTTGGTCATTGGCATCCCTGCCAACAACTGCCAATAATTGACCACCCAAAAGGTCTTCAAGAAGCAAGCATCAATACTCAAGAACCTTCTGCATCCCTCCTGCCACCCTTTTTTCACACCATCAAACAGATGAAGAGTCTTTGAAACACTGGAGTTGCACTCCTCCTTGGTCTTTCATCATTCAACAACCTTATAAAAATCTCTGCATCACTATCTCTCAAGGCTTGAAGGTATCTACTTAGTTTGACATAATGTTCTTCCATAGAACCATGAAGCAGTTTTATGGGCTTTGTACTTCACCTTATAGGCCAAGTCATTCTTAATAGCAACCCTATATGCTTGTCTCACTGTCTCAATTAGCTCCTTGGCTAGCTAGTGAGGCCTTGCCTTGAAAATCTCCAAAAACTGCTTTGCAAGCCAAGTAGATGTCATTTGTTTGTTGCCTTCCATGTTCCTTGTGCAACTACGTTCATCATCAACATATTCCACAACAAAGCATGCCCTCCTTGAATCCCAGGAAGCAAACAACCTGAATGGGCACCCTATATTGCACTTCACCTTAATTTTCCCTTGCCTCCTTTTATTACTTATAGCAAAGTACAAGTTTCTCCCACAGGTTATAGCAAACCTAGCCACATAACTCCTAAATGCCTCTCTACTTGGGAACCTCAGTCCAACTTTCCACACAAAATTTGTGAAATTTGTATCCTCAGTAACTAGAAGTCCTCTCCCTCTTCTTCTCCTAATATCCACATTCTCATCACCACTGTCCTCTGGGGTATGGATATCATCCTCATTGTCCTCATACTCACTCACATTTCCTGCCTCAGCAATATGTGTCTCACTTTCCTCCCTGTTAGCAGCATGATATCTAAGGCCCAATCTTCCTTCTGCTGCATCCTTTTGAAGTTGCTTTGCCAACTGAAACAACTTTGAGTTTGTGCCTCTCACCTTATCCCTAACTAACCTTAGCTCATCATCACTACTGTCTACTTCCCCTACTTCTTCAATGTGTTCTAAAAACCCAGCTTAGGTTATTCTTCCCTCTCTAGATCACTCAATCTCTCAGGCTCCAGCTCAGTATCATACCCATCATCTCCATCAGAATCACCAGAAGGTTCATACCCAGGATCTGATTCTTCTTCAGAAGATTCTTCCCCAATGAGCTTCTTCAAGGTCAAGTGGACTCTCTGGTCTGTTGTCATACCACTGATATTAGTCATGTAGAAACATTTCTTGGTCATAAATGAATGCTTCTTCAGGCTCAGTAACTTATTTTTTCCCAAATCCAGGTGTAGGTGAAGGTGGTATTGGTGGTTAATCTTGTGCCTGTGTTTGTGGAGCTGTTTGAGATACAGTTTGTGAAACTGGGGGAGTCTCAAATTGAGCTTCTTGGGTTGACTGTGTTTCATTTAATGTGGAACTAGAAGGAGTTGGCTCAATAGTAGGTATATCAGGGGAAGGCAGATTTGATCTAGAATTGTGGTACGGAAACTGTACTTCTGCTGTGGAATCTTTAATCCTAGAACTTGACCTCGCTGGTATTAACTTCTTGGCAGGACTTTTTTTGTTTCTTATTTTTTGTGTGGGTGAGTTTTCATTTGGGCCGCTTTTTTTGTTTACTATGATATTTGGTGCAGGTGGGTTTTCATTTGGATGACTGGGCTTTTCAGTTGGGCTTTTGGTTGTGTTTTTAACTTGGTCAGTGAGTGAGGTGTCAATTGGGTTGCAAGGTGGGTCATTAGGCTTGTTTAAGCCTGGGTTGCCATGTGGGTCTAATGTACCTTCTAGCCCTTCCAATAGCCCAGCAGGTTCTTCAAGAACCACTGGCTTATCTATGCCATGAACTACATACAAATCCATAAACCTTGTTTTCAAAACCACCTCTGCCATAGCTAATACCTCCTTATCACTGTAAACCCTGACCAACCCATCATCCAATTTCTTACCAGGCAACAAATAAAAGATCTCTTCAATAACCCTATAACTACCACATGTTTTAGCCATTTCCTCAAGAAACCACCAACACAATTCATCTGGGTCAACCGCAAATGTTCTACCACTACCACCAACATACTCCAACCACCCTTTCTCGTGTTTTTTAAACAGTCCCCCATGCCAAAACCTCAAGGTCACATTATCCATTCCTAAGCTAATACAAAAACAAACACAAAAAAATAACATAATTAATCACTCACCTAAATTCACGACAAAACATATCATCAAGATAACTCATAAATTGAACAGTAAAGAAAAACAAAACCTAGTTTTTTAAACTTCACCATTTTTCCCCAAGTTTCAATTTTTAACTTTTAGATTGTTAAATCAGCCTAACTCGCCTATTATCAACATAATTCAGATATGGTACAAAGGAACATTACAAATTTAAAGGAGTTAAAAAAAATCATACCTTGAATCAGAAGCGAATTTTAGGAATGTTGTTTGTGAAATTTCGTAATTCTCCAACTTCAACAGCGATTTTTAAAAATTAAACCCCTTTTTCCAACTTCACCAACTTAAGAATTGAATGAGTTCAGTTGGGCTCTGTTAATGTCTAGCTGACAATGGTGATTAATGGAGGGAAGAAAACGAAGGGTTGGTTTTTTGGGAGAAACCACAATCAGTAGGGGTTATGTCTGAAAAAATGTAAAATTTCATTAAAACTGGGATCCACCCAACGCATTTGATTGCCTAAGCCAGTTTCTAGTAAACTGGGTCCACGCAAATCCGGGTTATGTTATACTTGGGCCCCCCACTGGAATATTGAAAGTTGGTCCCTATTAAATAAAACCGGGTATAGTTCAGTCCCATGTTGTCAATTTTTCCTAATAATCTATCCCTTATGTGTTTACTAAGTTGACATGAAGGACTGAATCCAAAAACTAATTTCCCATACCGCCCCTCTTTACATGCATATTGGTTAGATTATTATGATTACAGTTTTGAAAAAAAAAATCACAAGCACAATTCCAATTGTACTCGATCTTTTTATAATAATTCTTCTTATGAACTATTCTATAATAATCTCAATTGGGGGGATGCCTTCTCCAAACAATCAAGTGGCATAAGAAATCCTATTTTAAAGATCAAACGATGATGGATAAAGCTCTAAATAAGTAGGCAAAGGAAGAGGACAAGAGAGCAGAAGCAAAAAGGTTCAAAAAGAAAACATAATATAACTAGTCAAACAAGTTATTGGTTGCCTGAAATCATTTCGAGAAGACACCCCCATTTATTAGATACTATAGTAAATCATAATTGAGATTAATATGAAAACACCACTAATAATTTGAATTATTCTTGCAAAATTGTCTATAAATTTTCCAGCATAAAACCATGCAAAAAGTATTATTAGGTATAAATTCGGGTGAACCATTCACCTAGGGTTATTTATTTGCTCAATATATATCTATACTTATATATTAAAAAGGTGTTCCTAAATCAGGAACGGTGCCACGTAGCGCTCTCCATTAGGATATTTTTAATCTATGTAATTCACATACAATAAAAAAAAAATTAGAAAATGCATTGTATAAGATTTGATCCTATGACTTCGAGCTCATATATTAAAGTCTTAACTACTAAACCATATCATATTTAGTGTCATCAATTTAAAGTAAATTATTAATAAATGAAGTATTTCATTACTAGGGGCGTAGCCCGAACCTAAAAACTAGTTACTTATTTATAAATGAGCAAAAAAATAAGGAATGCGCAAAAAAAAACATTAAATATACCATACACTCGAGTGTATAATATAAGTTTTGGGAATGGGGTAGGTGACAAATTGCGGCCCAAATAATTCATAGGCATAGGAAATTATCCTACTATTTATCAATGTCATGGGTTTTGGGCTCTTTTAAGGAAAACAAATAATAGAGGCGCAACTGCACGGCAGAAGCGTTGACCAGCCATAATAATCCACGTGAGCAAACACAAAACTTCTCACCACATCCTTCCAAAACCAATAACAAGGTAACACACTAAAACTAATTAGAATTTAGAAGAAGGTAAACCAAATCTAACTAATTAGTCAAATCAAAAAATGAGTTGTTGTTATCTTTAAAATCTCTCTTACCAACTGATTTTCAAAACTAAAACAAAGTCACCCTTAAACTTTTGCTGATATTAAGGCGCAAGAAAGTAAGACAAAATTCCTAAGAAAACAAATTTCTTCTTCTTTAGAAAATCAAAAAATAATAAATCTCACTTGGCAAGAGTCATGAGTTCTTCAGTTACTCAAGCTAACAATGAAGTTGATCATCATTTTGATCACAAGAATCCCACCACACAAGTAATTTTACTTTTTCTCACATCTTCTGCCTTTAAATTTACAACTTTTAATCATCATTTCTTGTTTATGTTTAACACGTTACTACATTTCTTGTTCTTTTTATCTATCTTTTTTGCTTGATTTTTGCTTTAACTTTAAATTTAATCAAGAAAAAAGAATATTCATATTGGGTGTTTTTTCATAGTTGTTATTGTTCTTGTTGATTAGCTCAACAACTTTGAATAAATTTCAAAATTTTCTTAGAGGAATTAATATCAATGCAGGTGGAAGACCCAAGAATTCCAATGAACAAGCCAAAACTCACTGGAAAGTTTATGGGAATTGTTTTTTATCTTCAACTGTTGATAATTTCAGTTCTTGCAGTAATCCTCATCATTAGAGGCTTCCTTTCTTCCCATGCTCGCCGCCATTTTCGCCCATTGGATTGGTATCCACCGGTACTTATGTCTGTTGGATTGTCTGGAATCACTGGATTAGTATGGCAAACTTTAAGTCAGCACCATCCATCAGGAGCCATCAAGTTAGCATTTTGGTTCAGCCCTTTGCTAACCTGTGGCATGGGTGTTCTTTTAATCTCCATTGGCTCAGGAGTAGGCTTAGCGTTCGGAGTATTATCAATTTTAGTAGCTGTGGTTCAGTCGTTGTATGCTTGTTGGGCGAACCCTCGATTCGATCATGCTGTTTCTGTGCTGTCTGTCTGCACTGCAGTCCCTCCTCTGAAGATGATCATACTAACCACACTGTCTGTAGTTATAACAGTGGTGTACTCTTCTGTTTTAATGGCGGGAATTGGTGGTGCCACGGCTACTGGGACACACTATGATAAGATTTTCATCGCGATCATCCTCCTGAGCATGATCTGGACACTGCAAGTGATCAAGAATTTCCTGCAGGTGGCAGTCTCGCGTGTCAGGTATATGAACTTCGCGTGTGGAGATGTGACAGCAGACGCGTGCACATCCCTTAAAGAGGTTGTGTGTCCCACAGTGGGGACTGTATGCTTCGGGTCAGTCCTGGTCCCGATGGTCACTTTCGTGCGAGGTTCTGCAAGGGCAGTCAGCCTTATAGCAGGGGACTCTGACGAATTCCTGTTTTCTTGTGCTGATTGTTACTCAGGGATTGCCTCGAGACTTGTGACATGTGGGAATCGATGGGGGTTTGTCCACGTTGGAGTGTACGGTAAAGGGATCATCCAATCATCAGCTGACACATGGGAGATGTTCAGAAGAGCAGAGATGGAAGAGCTTATTGACTGTGATTTAACTAGTTCATTCTGTTTCTTCTGTGGAGTTGCAGGAGGTGCTCTGAGTGCACTTGCAGGAGGGTGTTGGACTATTGTGGTGCATAAAGAATATGCAACTCAGATTTCGGTTTATGGTTTTTTGGTTGGCTATTGTCTTAGTCGTGTTGCTACAGCTTGGCTACAAGCATGTGTTTCGGCTTACCACGTGGCCTTCGCCGAGAACCCCCAAAGTGCTCGTTTTGATGCAACCATCCCATTTAGGTTGCAGGAGCTTCATAGAGACCGTGCCAGTGAAAGAGCATGACAGTTCTGACAGGTAAACTTCAGTGCAGGGTGGTTATAAGTAGAGTAGGTTAGTACACCATTTGTACATAGCATTTTCATCAGAATTTGGATAACAGAATGAATTTTTTCTTGTACATAATTGTAAACGGGAAATTAGTATTAACCATTTGTTGTACATGTTTGCAATTGTGAGTTTTAACATTTACAGTGGTAAAAAAAATATATAAGGTTTTGTTATCAGCAAGAAAGCTGCTCAGAATTTGGCAAGAATTCGTACTTGTCTATCTTAGAAATGTCATTGCGAAAAACATGAAGTAAATTCATTCCAGAATACTGAAGGGAGAGTTTGTGAAATACTACTATGCCATAGAGGATAAAATTTCTAGGGGAAGTTCACTTTGAGGCAAGTAAATTTCAGTTACATAGGTTGTGCCACAACCCCGTTTTCACAGTTTAGGTAGACGCGCAAGCGCAACAACTCTCCTTTGAGTTCAACATTTTTGGACTCTAAAAAATGGAATTAAATACCCTATTCTATTTCTTCTTGTTTGATTCAAGCTCTCCTCAATCGTTTACCATTAATTGGTGGTAATGGATTCCCCTAGTTTGTTACCTTTCTCTTTCCCCTCAAGTAACAAAATCCATTTTTGGTGATGATGGTTACCTTCTCCTTTCCATTCCTTATTTGAACCAAACACACAATAAAGATAACAAATTTTGTTATCATTCCACTCCTCTATTTGATCCTATTCCCTATCTATTCTATGACTTGAACCAAACATGCTCTATATATACTACTTAGCTTATGTCCTTCTCTAAAAGCGCCAAGCTTTGCTTAGTAAGCTACAACAAAAATTGATTATATGTTTGGTAAATGACTTTTTCATTGGCTTTTAGCTTTTCAATTTGGTCAAACAGTTAAAAAAAGTGTTTGGTTATCGGCTTTTTGGTTGGCTGAAAAGCTGGCTTTTAAGCCAAAATGAAAAAGCTGTCTGGAGCAACTTTTTGGATTGGCCCACAAACTCTCTAATAAACAGCCAACAATTAATTTTGCCAAACACTTTTGCGAACGGCTGGCTTTAACAGCCAATTTAAAAAGCCAATACATACAGCTAATGCTTCCAGCCAGTCAAACAAGCCAACTAAACCAGCCAAAAGCCAACAACCAACAGTTGATTGCCAAACAACCCCATATCTATAAGGGGGCGTTTGGTTCATATGATTCTGGTATGAGATATGAGTTTAGAATGAGCAAAACCCATAGCTAGTGTTTGTTTACAAAATTAATAGATTTAAAACCAATACCTCAAACCTATAAGGTATGGGGTTTAAAAACCCAAGGGGGGAGATGGGTATGGCTCATAACAATACCTCAAGGTATCAAATAGAAGAAAAAATTACATTCCCAAATAAAACCAAACACATGGTATTAGGTATCAAGTTGCAAACCCATACCACCTTGGTTTCATTCCTGATTCTAAACCCATACCACTATATGAACCAAACACCCCCTAAGAGATAATGGACAAACCACTCGTCCATGAGAACATGCAACCTTACAATTATAATTGATAAGAATTAGTACGTTCTTTAGAGAGCATATCCATAGCCCTCTCTTTGTTTTTGTAGAGATTTAGTACTCCAGTTTCTCTAAATTGCTTGTTTAATTGGTAAGTTGTCACTAAATACATTAAGAAACTGTTAGTAGAAATCTTCCTAATTTTCTATCACAAAGACTACAATTCTCATAATCAGCCAACACTTTGTCCAAATACATATATCACCAAATTGTACGTTGTCTGTCTACTAATTGCAATTTTCCAAGTGAATTTTACATCCAATGGAAAGATATAGGAATTCAGATTAAATTCAAATGAATCAAAGCTATACCTGGAACAAAGCGACCAAACTCCAAAATCTAAGGTGTTCTATACAACTCTATTGATAACCTTGAACTTAGCAAAACTTATTAGAATTTGATAAATCAATTATGCTAATATCAAAAAAAGATTCTAGTACGAATATATAGATTAATAAGACTAGTATAACTTTTATATTATCAAATAATTATATTGTTGTTAATATATACTTCTATTGATTATTATAATGGTTTTAAAACTCAAACTTGTATGAACTTATTTTTTCTGAAATACATCTTGAAATTTTAGAGTTTTAGAGATGACTTTTTGACTCATGACATGAACAAAATAATTTTGCAAATTAAACTTGCCGCCTTTAACCCCAACTTGAAATCAATACTATCAACTAGTATCTGATATATCTGATTAGTAACTACAGTCAACACAAAGGATGAAACCATTAGTGGTCTAGCTGATTCTGAATTTCTGATGCAAGAAATTATGAGGATTAAGAGTTGAGGACAATGCAAGAGGAATAAAGAAGTTCGGCATTCAAATGAAAAATTCATGAACCAAAACTTCAGATCTTATCAACATTGCAGACTTCCCCTCGGCTGGATCTAAATTATATAGTCTGTAGGCAGCCGTATTTATCTCCATAAATGAACTTATTCTATCTCAACCGCATCAGCGCAACCGCAAGACCAAATACGAAACCATCAGCAAATCCATGTGAGCTCATAAGTGCTTCCTACTAAGTGCTCTTCCATTCTTGATTCCTAAATTATATTTTGCTGATCTGCATCGACATTGACACTTTGTCAGAAACTCGCTTCACCAATAGTTTCACCAAGTAATCTCTCTCAAACTAGCGAATATGCTATTATAATTGACAAAATTTTCGGGAAAAGAAAACAAAATTGGGTTGTATTGCCTGTATATAAGAAATCAAACGCCAACAATTCACCAATAGTGTCACCAAGTAATCTCTACCAAACTAGCGAATATGGCTATTAAAACTGACAGGATATTTTGGGGAAAAGAATACCAAATTGAGCTCTAAGGAAGAAACCAATAAACCAAAAGCCAACATTATTCATCAGTCTAGCATCTAGATTTATACATATAAACAATTCCTATGACACGAAATTTAGCAGATCCACAGAACTTGATCCTTACGAATAACATAATTCAGCTAACATTTCTTTCAATGATGACAAACAACCAAACTTCAAAACAGCAATTCAACCGTGCATGTCCTGGAGATCAGCTTTACCTAAGCAAGGGAGGAACTGGGAAGAGGGGGGCGAATACATAAGCTTTTATCTAGTAAACTGAATCATCTCTTTCATTTTTCACTAATGCTATTCGCAACAAAGTATCCTTCATTTCTTAGGTTAAATTATAATTAAATCAAGCCAAATCCACGCTGAAGTTTATTTCGGACATTCCAATCCATTCCACTAGTCCTAACCAAACACCTCCCCAATCACACTAAAGTAATAACTAACAACCATAGAGAGGAATGAGAACAGATACCCTTAAAAGCAAGAACTAACAACTAACCTCTTAAATTAAATCAGCCGAAGAAGATTCACTAGCAGATGCAGGTAGATGGCTAACAACCAGCGGAGGACGTAGGGCTCGGTGCTTCTCTTTATTTTCCTTTCGGGCCTTGTACATCTCTTCAGTCTCAACAACAACCAACCTTTTAACCTGAACAATAATAAAACCATAAGATGTCACCCAAAAATAGAACTCAATGAACAGCAACCAAATGATTCTTAGCCACATCATGGTCAGACCTGCTGTATCATTCCCCTAACCGTTGGAGTATTCCATCTCATCACAGTCCGGTTGCACTTGCCAAGACGCAATGCCTCCAAGGTCCGTCTATGAAGTTTTCTGGTTCCCGGCATACCCCTCACCTGTGTAATATATAGGTTGGCGCTCCATGCAACTGGGACCTGTGCCTTGAAAGCTTTAAATGCACTCATCTCTTTCAATCTGTAATATACAAGAAATAAGAGTTAGAGGAGATTAACATTCTTCTGGAAAACAAAAATGGGTACCAATTAAAAAGAAAAAATATATAGTATTTCAAATTCTTCAAAGAACAAAGATTCTTGAATTTAGATTCTCTCAAGGTAGTGAAGCATGCTACACTACAAAGAAAACATACTACCATCCCCAAGCATGTGACCTGTGATGCTCTGCCAAAGCTTTGAACATTGACACAACTACACAAGAGAAACGGACATTTTCCAATAATTTTAAATCAGCTAAAATTCCCGGACCACAATAGAGTACTTGGTTCTATCAAAAAAAATTGATTACTTGTAAAGATGGATGAAATTACTCACAGCAAAGTCAAGAGTCTAAATTAAAAATGATAGAGAAAAGATTGCAAACTTTTTCACAGATCAAAAGCAAAACAGTGTGCATAGCAGAGGCGACCAACTTCAGGATAAGAATAAGATCAACAGGGCTAAAAAGCAAAAAACATCAAACAAAACTCAAAGTGTGTTAATGACCTTGAAGGATACACTTCTTAAGTATTGATCTATTATTTCTTTCTCCATTTTCTTCATTCTTCAAGTTCATCAACCAAAAACTGCTTTGAGTCAGGTCATGGATCACAAAATATTCTCAAGTATAATATCATTCTCTCAACAGTAAGTCAGGTCCAGCTAGAATCACTTTCCATAGAAATTAGATTCTACTAAGTTATCCATTTTAACATTATAAAATAGTGTTAGCTGATTCGTGGTAGAAGAATGTGCACAGGACCACAATTAGCGAAAAGTATACCACTTGCAAGTACCAATTGGTCTTTTCAGATCTGGGCTTTAGTGGTTTAGATAATACTATTCAGAAATCAAATATGAAAACAAAAAGGCCTCATCTTTCCCCAGTCCTACGTAGGGCTGACCAATCCATAACCTGAGCTGATCCAAACAATGGCAAGGCATGGCCTTGCTCAATTAAAATGCCGAAGAATTACCATCTAAAAAATGTATAAAATTGACCTTGAACTAGCTTTATGCCACTCTGTCAAGCACAAGCTTCAATCAGTTATAGATTAACGAGTTCAAGTTTCAGCTAAGACTTTTCTCCATGATAAGTCCCGGTTTTACTCTCATTCTGAAGGTCTAAATTAGTATCTATTCATTTTATATACAACAAAAACATTTGATCAAACCATTTACTTAGACTCATGACCTTGCTGGTCAAACATCAAGCTCTAGCTTGGCTGGTTTAATTATGAGCTTAACTAAGCAGAACTTTGCACCGAGACTAACTAGACCCGTTCCACAGCAATTTGACTAGCGGCTAGCCCTAATCACGAGCTTCCCTGCTCTAACCTCCCTCCTACCAACCAACAAACAAGCTAAATCTCTGTCCACTTCTATACACTTCAAATGGCACATGAGCAGCGCACTCCGACGCTTCATTTTCTCGGTAAACTTCTATATCTTCCCCACAACTTCTATATCTACATATATACAGAACCAAGGCAAAGTGTCCATTTAATATCTTAGACATTCCTAATCGTGTTCTTACACTTTGAACTTAACGAAATTCATTGGATCCATACCTAATTCCAACACTTTTTAGCATCACAAGTCACAACAAACAAATTAGCACAAATCTATTAGATTATATACCGTCAAAATCTCGTACAGCGAAAAACTATCCTCCACATAGCTAATTACATATAAAACCACAAAATTTCAAAACAACACATTGAATTCATGATAAACGTCATTGTTTTGAAGCGCAAAATCTGGATTTTTTTAAAATTTGAGCTAGCATACTAGTGAATAAAATAAAAATTTCTGAACTGATACTCAAAAAATTAATCTTAAACTTAAAATGGTAAAATTAGTCCTAAACAAACCTTCAATATTTTGGAGTCGTCGAAAAAATCCTTCAATTTCTTTCCTCGAAAAGTACTTTGAATTGATGCTGGAAATACGAGATTGGAATTTTAGGTAGAAAATGGAGTAGATGAATATGAATAGATTGTAATTGATAGAGAGAGACGGAAACCCTTTAATCGCAAGATAGGGTTACCGCAAATTCGAAAGATTGAAATTTCAAGGGTTAGGGACTTAGGGTTACAAACTTGTTTTCTATGTTTCTTTTCTTTCTTCCCTTTCTTTCATTTTTCTCTATCCCTTTTCTCTTTGTTAAAATCGGAGTCGAAAATTGGGTCAAGTCGTGTCAAATTCGTGTTGTGCTCATTGGTCAAAACGTTCGGATTCCTCAACTCTAACTCGATTTATTCATTAAACGAGCACAACACGAATTTCACACGACTTGACTCATTTATCGGCTCTGATTTTAACAAAGAGAAAAGGAATATATATATGTGTATATATATATATGTGTGTATATATATATATATATATATATATATATATATATATATGTGTATATATATAAATTGTCGTATAATTCTTAACTCACTTCTTATATATTAATACTAGTCTCATATGCACGCAACGTGTGCGTTAATTCAAAACTTGTTATTCTATTATATACGCCATCTACACTATAGTTATGAATACACTTAAAATGTGAAAGATTAATAGTTAGATGAATTTAGATATATTAATTTGCTAATGTAAAAAACTAATAAATGTTGTGAGTGATTTTTAATATTAATTTTTTTGTGAATGAATTTTGAAAAAAAAAAATAGACATAGTGAGTTGGTTTGACTGAATTTAAGAGTATCAAAGGGAGTGAGTGATTCAGATTTTTGAGGTGCAGGTCATGTATATCATCTTCTCTTATAAAGAAAATGTCAAGATGTTTTATACATTTATTTTTTGATTGAAATATTGATGCATATACCATTTTTAACTTGTTTAGAATGGCAAGTTGAAATGAGAAAGAGTTCTTAAATTGTTTTCTTTTATAATTTTTTTCATTCTATTAGATCATTAAGGGTAATTTAGTATTTTCAGAGGGGGGCACCATCTTCCTCCTCCCTTCCCTTATATAATAGAGATTTATATATCTATACTAATATATTAAAAGGCGTTACTAAGAAAGTCTATGCGCCACGTGGCACCTCCTCTAAGGTGCTAATGCAAGTGCTCCATTTCCATGTCAAACCTCCCAATAAAAAAAATAACATTGTGTAGTTACAAGGTATCGAACACATGACCTTTGAAATGAAAAGTGAGAGTTTAACCATGAATCCAACATTACATCATTGTTTACTATTTCAAAATCAAATATAATAAGGTCTTATATTTATGTCTCATTAAAAGACTTTTATAAGTAGTTAGATCCCTAACACTTTAATGGTAATAACAAAAGATTGTTATAAACATAAAATCTTAGTCTGGCAAATTATAGAAAGTTAAGCTATTGCTATCATCTCAAAACTTTTAAAGGTTTAGTTTTTAAAATACCATGCAAATACTTATCATGTCATGACGTTAATTTTTCCTCACTAGACAAAAACTTACGAAAAGTAATAACCCGGGGCATCGCCCGGGATAATCACTAGTTATCTTGTTAAAATAAGGCAAGTATGACAACTAAAGAATGGATCTTCTATATAAAAAGAAAATATTCAAACTATTACAAGTCAAACTAATAATATAGATAGTATTATAGGGATTAAATGGGTTATCATGTCATGTTCGGGTTCAAGAATTCAACCCTAGACTAACTTGTTTAGCAAACAAGTGGTGTTGGATCAACTCATTTACTTAAACAGGTTGAAAACCTTAATCCAAATCCGCTATGACGAGTCGTATCATTTTTCGCCACCCTTGTTTAAAATCGTTGGGGTAAACAGTAGAGGAAGAAAGATTTCAAGAAAATTTGAATTTGTATTTCCAGTTAGCATCTCTATCAACTCTATTAACAATTTTGCCCAAGAAACAAACATATATGTCAATTAGATAAGTTGGTCAAAATCTAGGGAAAAACTTAAATTTGCCTATGTAACGTTATTTTTCATGGTCGACTCTACAACAAAAATTAATCACCTGTTTTAGGATTACTTTTTATATTTTCCACTCTAGATATTATTATTCTTTTTTTTAGAATATTATAATAGATGATTAATGTAGGACGAGAAAAAAAAATTGATTCTCAATTAAAAGAAATTTATTAAATATCGTGAATATAAAAAACATAGTGCTTCATTTACAATACGGTTACAAAACCTATAAAAATGTTCATCTATAGATGAAGAATAACCGTTTGAAACTTTGAACCAATGCCCTTTTCACCTTTTGCTGTGTGGGTGCCGCCAACAATCAGGCTTTTTAAAGGTCATCTATTAGGAGTGGGTCATCTACCTGATGGGTAGATGTAGTTATATTCGAACGTGGACGGTGCTAGCTACTTTCAGTGGTCATTCAAGGTGTGGAAATGGGTGTGGTTATTCGTGATCCTCACGGTAATGTTGTTCGTGCAGGATGCCAGCAGATTATGAAGGAACATGAGGCAAAAGCTCTAGTTCTTGGTTTGAAGCTATATTGAAGTGGAGAGTGACTGCCAACAAGTTGTCAAAATGCTCCAATCAAAGAAATGTGATGGCTCTTTAACTCTTATCTATGTGTTGTTATTAGCGAAATATTAACTCTTTCTAAAGAGTTTGAGTGTGTTAGTTTATCACAATTCACATACTACATTTTTTAGAGAGGCAAATAAAGTTGCTCATGGTGTGGCTCACCTCACTCCCCTGGATTATTCGACGAGAATTTACTGCTGATTTCAGTTTTAGCCTCTTAATAAAAGTTCATGGCCTAGGCCATTTCCAAAAAAAAAAAAAAAAAAGAAAGACAGAACATAATTTATAACAAGAATAACAAATATGGAAAATAATACAAATAAGATTGAATAAAATAAAATGGCTCAACAAACCTAATGAATTATTTAATGAACTAAATCACCCCAAAAATCAATCCTTACAACTTGAGAGTTGGAACCCATTTAAAGGCCCAAAATTATCAAACTAAATTTAATAAATTGAAAATAACATTAGTTACATGTTAAACCTCACTTTAACAGTAAGGTAAAACCATGCAATTCCGTAAAAAGCAATATAAGGATAGATAACATAGAAATAAATCAACTACTTCTATCATGTTGTAGGAGAAATTGGACTTAAACTCATATCATATACTTAGGTTTGTTGAGAAGTGACAAGATGACCATCAAGCCACAATCTAGGGACATGTTGTATGAGTGGATAATCTTCTCCATAAGGTACTGCACATCTTTCTGACAAGAGTGGGCAATAATTAACAATCAATTCTTGCAGATTATTGAGTTTTTGAAACCCCTTTGGCAGAGCCAACAGATTAGGGCAATCGACAAAGAAAATCCTGCGGAGCACAACAAAGTGTTCCAAGCCATCAAAAAGCTGGTTCAAATTGGCACAGTCTTGAATGCCTAGATACTGAAGAGAAGTTGCAGCTGATTGAATACCATCTGGTAGACGCGTCAGCTGGGGGAGCCCCTCGATGAGTAATGATTGAAGCCTTTTGAAGCCGCTCAGACATTGATTTTCCTCTAGGTTCAGAGCTGGACAATCAATAATGTGCAGTTTCTCAAGGACATCAAATAGCTTCAAGTTGTTTGGAAGCCTAGTCAACAATGGGCAATCTACAATGAACAAACCCCGAATGCAAGTGAGGTGTCCAACATCATCATCATCCCATAATGATACTAATGCCTTACAAGCTTCGATCACCAAGTGACGGAGTGAGCTTAATTTGTTAAATTTGGTGCCAACCAAACTCATTTGACATGTACTAATGGACAAGTACCTTAAATTTAGCAACATGTATATCTTCTTGGGTAACTCTTGCAGTTGCTCACAAGATACAAGATCTAAGCTTTGTAAGTTCAGTAAATTGCACATTGTATCAGGAAGTGATTTCAGGAGAGGATTGTGCGCGAGGATAAGCACTCTTAAATGCTTCAAATTCCCAATAGACCTCGGCAACTCTTCAAACTTACTGTTCCCAAAGTCCAACAAGCGTAAGCAAGTGAAACTGGATATGACACCTTCAAGAAAGGAGAGACGTACATGGTTCATGCGATACCCAAACATAAATGTTCGGGCCTTATTTGCTTTGAGAAGGTCTTTAGGGAAATTTTTATCCCAGTTACTACCAGGAGTCTCATATCCCCAAATAATGTGCTTTGTCAATTCTGAAATTTGTAACTTATCATGAGTTACATCAGCAAACTCTTCCCCCATAATATCTACAGCTAGATCGTGTAAAAGATCATGCATTTTACAGTGTCGTGTAGTATCATCGTACAAAATACACGTATGCTCAAGGAGGGATCTTAATACCAAGTCCATCATAATTGTGTATCCACAAGCTTCAATTTCGTAGTTTCCATCTTGCAGTTCCAACAATCCATGTGCACTCCATATATAAGTTAGAAAATCTGGAGGGAGTTCAGTATTCTTCGCCAGTAGTGCACAGTAAAGAAAGCAGGGTTTCAGATGGGATGGAAGTTTGTCATAGCTTAATCTCAAGAGCCGCAACACTCTTTTATCGTGCTCTTCGTGCAAGTTTGTAACACGATTTACATCATTAATACGCTGCCACTCTCGTTCATCCCTAACCGTGTATAACAGACTACCTATACTCTTAACAACAAGTGGAATCCCAGCACATTTCTTAACAATAGACCTTCCAATAACACAGAGATTAGGATATTTATCTTCCTCTCCTTCCATGAATGCTAATTGGTTAAAAATCGACAAGCAAACATCATCCGAAAGCCTATCCAAATTGTATGCTTCAATAGTCTGAGTAATTAACGCGACTTGTGCACTTCTTGTAGTGATCAGAATGACACTTCCTACTTCCCCAACCTCAAAAATGCTCTTCAACTCTGTCCATTTGGATCTATCTTCCAACCAAACATCATCTAGTACAAGAAAATACTTTTTTCCCTTCAACAAACTTTGAAGCTTTTGCACCAACTGTCCTAGTGTAAGGTTAGATGTAGCATCACCACTAGCATCTTTAATAATGTTCCCTAATAACTTACTTTTATCAAATCTATCTGAAACACATGCCCATAATTTCATATCAAATTGATCATCACCCAAATCAGCATACACTAATTTAGCTAATGTAGTTTTCCCAATCCCACCCATCCCAACTACAGGCAAAACAAAAGGACATTCAACAGCATTACCATGAACTAACAACTTACTAATAACTTCATTTTTAGCCTCATTTCTTCCAACAATAGCTGATTTATTCACATAAGAACAATCATTAAAAAGATCTCTTTCAACACTTGTTGCTTCAACAGGATTTTCAGTCAACCCAAAATCATTTTTTTTAGCTACTACACTTGCAAGTTTTTCAAGAACATCTTTAATCTTGTGACTCAAATGAAAACGAGAAATGAAAGGATTTGAAGAAGGGGAAAAATGGTACCTTAGTTGGGTAAAAAAGTGACCTTTTTTAACAGTTTGTAGCAAAACATCATAAGCTACTTCATCCAAGAGATCATCTAACTCATAAACAACACCCTTTAGGTCTTTCAACCAAAGTTTAATACAATCATTAGTGTATTGTTTTGTCTCAGCATCTTGAAGAACAGTGCAAATAGCAGTGAGAGTTTCTTGTATGATTTTGAGATCTTTTTTAACAGATTTGGTTGATTTGAATTTTCCTGTAACATTTTTCAAGGCAAGATCAACTGAGAAAGAAACTAGCTTGTCTAGAATGCTTTTTGCAAGAGGTAAAATAATGGCTTCTGCCATTCTTTTCGAAGATTATATGAAAGGTTTGCAGATTGCGAATGAAAATATGGGTCGTTGAATAGTTGAAGAATGAAGATGGTAAAATTACATCTACCTCTTTTTCTCTCACTTTTCAGGATGGTATACTATAGGTATAGCTGTAATCCATCCTTTACTCCTGTTGTTTCAAATAAATTAACACTTAAGTGCACTATCTAAATTTATTAGTATTAAGTTCAGATTACCACTTCTTTAGTCATGTACGTAGGTCATAAAATGTAAGAGAGAGTACTACCTCCTGTAAAAGAAAAGTGGGTAAACTTTGTAATGAAGATCACTTCCTCTCGTCTATAATTACTGTAACATTAGCTCTTGACACTTTTTTTTAAGAATGTCATATCAAGAGGAGAGAGATAGAAATAGACAAAAGGTGGGACCCATGTGGATAAAACTTGATTGACCCAGTATGTAATTACAGACTACTAAGTGTCTAACGTAAAGGGGAATCCAACTCTACATTAGCAGATATGTTTTACGTTTTGTTACCAAATACCCCTGACAAATAAATTTATTCACCAAATACCCCACTTTTTTCAAAATTCACCAGATACCCCTAACCTTTAAAAAGATTCACCAGATACCCTTTTGTTGACGGACGTTAGTCATCCGTTAGCTTTTATTTACAATTTTGCCCTAAGTTAACCTAATTAATCCTAACTAACCCTAACCCTCCTTCTCCCCTAACCCTTTGACCCCACCTGCCCCCAACAACCCCAAACCCCACTAGGCCCCCCTCCCCCGTGGCTCCCCCCCTCCCACCTCCCACGTAGCTCCCTTCCCACGCATCCCCCTTCCCCCTCCCACGCAGCTCCTCCTCCCCGATCCCACCACCCCCATCCCGCATCAACCGACGAGATCGAGTGAGTGAGGGAAGGGGATGCGCCCGGCGAGATCGAGGGAGGGGGAACCGACGCGAGGGTGAGGGGACCGACGCGAACTAACGCGAGGGGGGGGGGACCGATGCGAACTAAAGCGAGGAGGGGAGAGTGACGCGAAGTGACGCGATGGAGGGGGGACCGGTGTTGAGCGGCGCGAGGGAGGGGAGGGGGGAGGGGGCCTGCGTGGGGCGCTGGGGGGGGGGGAGGGAGGCGCGAGGGAGGGGGAAGGGGCCTGCCTGGCCGCTGTAGGTGAGGGTTTGGGGGGGCTGGAGTTGGGTTAGGGAGATAGAGTTTTAGGGTTTTTAGGGTTTACTTAGGGTTTAGTTAGATTTAATTAGGTTTACTTAGGATTTTTTAGGTTAATTAGTTAATTAGTTAACGGAACACTAACGCCCGTTAGCCAAATGGGCATTTTGGGTAATTTTTTTAAAGGTCAGGGGTATCTAGTGAATTTTTTTAAAGGTAAGGGGTATCTGGTGAATTTTGAAAAAAGTGGGGGTATTTGGTGAATAAATTTATTTGTCAGGGGTATTTGGTGAAAAAACCGTATTTTTTAATGATCTATTAGGTGTGGGTATCAATGAAATGTTGCAATTTATATGAAACTTTCAAAAGAGGGTAACATTGCAATTAAAAAAACATGAGAAGTATAATATAAAATTGGTTGAACCATTTCAAAAACAGGAAAAAAAAATAAAGTAAACTTATAAATGACAATCCAGAAAATAAAAGTAGGATAAACTAATAAAAACTAAAGGAAAAATTGATACGAGAGGTCTGAACTTTGGCCGATAATTTTTAAAAGGTCTGAACTATTGATAAACCTGTACAGGTCCCAACTATGGGGGGTCTTAACTTTTATTGGACCCAGTAGGTTACCAACCTGCTATACCAGGTTAACTGGTCATATGACATTAACAAAGTCACGTTTTTTTCTTTTTTATTTTTTTTTCACCTGGGTTTCTTTATTTTCCCCTATCTGCTCTTCCAAGTTCCAACCCCCTGATCTATCTCCTTCCACAACTCCGACTAGGCAAGCACCACTGTCATGTAGTTCCTGAATTGCATATCCACCTAATCAATTGTAACACCCCCAAAATCCATACACGTCTACGACTACGTTGCATCGACTTCGGAAGTGTTACCGCCGCGGTGAAACGCAAGGCATAATAAAATCAAAACGTTACAACTTCTTATTAATAAAACTACATTGCAGCGGAAATAAAATGTCTACTTTAACTACAACTCGGGAATCTCCACGGACCCCTTTTATTCAAACCACAACTAAATAAGTAAATCATAATAGTCTTATAATGCTTAATTTAAAACACTTTAAAGTTACAAAACCAACATTTATCCCCCCGTATGCTCAACATCACGCAGCAACACCAGCATACCTAGTCTGCTCCCCATTGAAGCATCAATGGTTCATCACAGGTCAACAGACAACACAATAACACACAATCAGCTATGCTGAGTACATAGTAAAGCAGTAAGTGCATACAAAGCATAAACAGAATAATAAGGATCATTCCTAGACATGATACTATCATAGCATTACATTCTTTACTTTTTATTTAGTTGGCAGCGAACGGGCACCGTCATCTTACTAGAATCATACGGGCTACTTAATCCTTAATAGACAACTTGGTCTATTAGATGGAATGTAGATACGGTTTCGTTCCGTTCCACATTCATCACCTTAGTATGCATACCCCCAAGATCGTACGGAACCTTCCGCCTACTTGAGTTATCAAAATTTATAAGGACACTACGTCGTCACGGTAGAGCTGCGTAGGAGTGTAGAACAAGTCAAACACTCCCCCATTGTTCATTACTTGTAGGGAGTCCAACTACAAGTTATCGCCAATATCCATCTTAATAATATTCATTCATACAACATCGAACATATAATTGTTAAATTCTTAGGTACATTGCTCAAATTCTCTAATTAAAGCAATCTCTTGCAACATCCTTGTTACAACAATAAATCATATGCTTTCAATCCAATTCTCATTTCATGCTTGTAATGCGATAGAATTACGCATACCAATAATAACTCATTCCAACTCACAAGTCATACAACAAGGAAATACATACAAATTTCCAATTGATTTCATGTTACCAAACAATCTCATCAATCATAATCAACCACAGTTCCCTATCATGGTTCTAGGTTCCAATATAACAATCACAACCTAAACATGATACTAATATATCGAACTGAACTAGTACGCGTACGTACCTTGTAACGGAGAATCTTTGCTGATTATTAAAACGTTCCGTTTATGAAATTGGGACCTAATTGAATAATAGAAATACTTCAGTGCTAAGTCCTTGATATTATTAACATATAACACGTGACTAATTATATAAAACTTAGTATTTCGGAGTATATAAAAATAAGTAATCTTGTTGTTCATTAACTTTCTTTTCTTTCATAACTCTATTGAATTTAACGTCTTTTAAGAACCAATAATAGTGGGCAAAGCTGATTTTAGTTAGTTTAATAACATAGTACCTTTACCAACTCCATTTAAATCCTTATATCCAATACTACTAAAATCTGATTTGAATAACAAGGCCATTATAACATTCTAACTATAACTAATAATCTGATTTCTTAACTTTTTATACCACTTTGTATATAGTAACAAACTTAAATAGGTACATATATAAGAACTTATAAAATCAGAATTGAAGAATTAAAAGAACACAATAATTAATAACATGTAATAAATCTGATTTCTTTTAAAGTCATCAAATTTAATCAAAGATACTCAAAGAATAACCAAAATCAGATGATATAACTTAATTTAATTAAGAAAGAAGAGTTTTTTTTTTTTTTAAACATACCGACCACCGACGACCACCACAAATGGCGGACGCGACTGAACCACCGCGGCGAGCCAACGAACCTTGACTGCGTGGCACGACCTCGAACCCCTCGAGTCTCGTGCGCGGCACTTCCGGCAGCAACGCGATGACTCGCGCGACAGAACCCACAACCCCGCTCGAACCACTAGACACGACACGACACGAACCACCACCACAGCCTTGCGCGAAACTTCCGGCAACGTTTGTCTCTCAGGCGACGCCGGCGAGGGGGTTTGAACACACACAGTGAAGAAGAAAGAAAGAAAGGTAGAGAAGAGAAGGAAGAAAGAAGGGTCGCAGGAGAGAAGAAGGAAGGAGGAGAGAGAAAAATTCTCTTTAAAAAAAACGGCTGACCTATCAAGTGAGTAGGGTTTCTAATTTTTTTTTCTTCCTTTTGTTATTTATAGTATGAGAAACCTTAGTTTATTAGGATTTGTTTCCAAACCGAATTCTGATTTACTTAACAAAACCGAATTAAAATATAATTAGGTACCAAGGTAGATTGTATATTTAAATTATAACTGTAGGCTTACCTAAACTATACTATAATTTACTTTCACTTTTACTTTATATTTTCTTATTTATAGCAAAATAACTCCAAAAATACGGAGTATTACATCAATAGGGCATAATCCCTCACTTTTCTCCATACTCCATTTGCAAAATGAAACCATATTTGTTGTTTTGAACCCCACAGAAGAGGATGAGTTGTATATACTCTGGTAGATCTAACCAGAGGGGTAAGATAAATGTAATTTTGGTGTTGTTTGAAGTTTGTGGAATCAGTGGACGTGTGAAGGTGCAAATTAATTTGGTATCCTACTAAAACTTTCAAGAAACTCTATTTTTCTTCAATGTTGACTACTTAAACCAGTAATGGAAGAAGGAAAAATCAGAGAGGTATATGAGAAGAATTTCCATAGAAGATAAAAAGAAAGGAAATACAGAGGAAGACCCCAGAAACGAAGCCACGAAGCTAGGTAAGCGAAAATTAACCAAGCAGCAGCCCAGACAAGTAGGTCTGTCCCTTCATCGCCGCACGCTGTTCATTTGGTTTCCGGAGCTGCGACATTGCCCCGTGTTTCTCTCTCCTATGATCTGTGGATTTGTCCGTTCGCTGCCCCACGCAGGCGCTGCTGCTGGTGATGCTTTGGTGTAGTCAGCTCACAGCCGCGCTCTAGCGTTGCTAGGAAATAACAATTATGTATTATACACTCCTTGTTCTTTGTATTTGTATAAAACAACATCATTGCTGAAATTAGTGGTGAGAAAATCATCATAATACTCTAAATGAAAGGAAAAGTAAAATCATAATGTGAGAAAATAATGGTGTTTGAAATTAATCAAGATAATTAAAAAGGAAAAAACTGCAAATTCTTAAGAGAAGAGTAAGCTGGAGAGTGGGAGTAAAGTAGAAGAAGTTCTGCAGGTCCCACGCAAAAATAACCTGCTGAGCAATTTGTAAGTCATCTGGGCCTAATAAAATTTAAGACCCCCCATAGTTGGGACCTGCACAGGTTAATCAATAGTTCAAACCTTTTAAAAATTATCGGCCAAAATTCAGACCTCTCCTGTCAATTTTTCCAAAACTAAATTAAGCATATAATTATCAAATGGCTGATACATCCTAGTATTAAAGAAATGGAGTTGATGTAAAACTCTTTCAAAACGTTACACCCAACGGCCAACGCCTAACGGCACTGTCTTTGTTTCAAAAATTTACACCTACCACCACTATATTTAAATATTATCCTTCTATTATTAGTGCTTAGTGGTGGTATTCACAAAAAATCGAAACCGAAAACCCGTACCGAAAAATCGAAAAACCGGTCAAAATGGGCGAAAACCGAACCGAAAATTTGGAATTAAATGGTTCGGTTACGGAATCGGTAAAAATTACGGTTAAAAGTTACGGTTACAGTTATGATTTTTAGAAAAACGGTTAACCGAAAACCGGAAATATATATATATATATATATATATATATATATATATATATATATATATATATATATATATATATATATATATATATATATATATTATTTTATTATTAGAGTTTTTTGTCAGAAACAACCTTTTATAAGTGTCATTTTGTGAGAAACAACCTTATAAATTTTTTTTGTGAGGAACAACCTTTGAATGCGTTTTTTTTGTGAGATCAGGTGGTCATTTTCCGGCATTGACTTCAATTTTCCGGCCTTGACTTTTTTTACCCCCTTTTCCCTCTCTTTTTTACCCACCCACCACCCCTCCCCCCAACCCCTTTCCCCCCGCCACACCCTGACCCCCTCCCCCTACCCCGCCACCACCACTCGAAGCCCCCTCCCCCCTTCCCCTACCCCCCGCAACCCCCTTGCGGCCCTCCCCCTCCGTCAGCGCAACCCCCCCTCCCCTCCCTTTCTTCGCAATCTTCATTATTCTACACGCAATTTCTCCTCGATTTCTTCTTCTTCCTTTCACCGAGTTTTCCGACGACGAATATCGTCCGAGGAGAGAGAGTTGCGTGAAAACATTACGGTTTGTTGGTGGATTTTACAGCCTAACACCCATCCCTCCACCCCCTTCGAAAAGAGAAGAGCAAGGGAACGGAGAAGAGAAGGCGGCGATGGAGGGACGGTCAGCCGGGCTGAAGAAGAGCAGAGGGGAACGGTCCTGCTGCACGACTACGGGGGAGGGGGCTATAGGGGGTGGGGCCGCGAAGGGTGGGGGGAAGGGGGAGGGGGCTTTGGGGGGTGCTGGGGAAAGAGGGAGGGGAGGGGGCTGGGGTGTGGCAAGGGAAAAGGAAAGGGGTTGGGGGGAGGGTTGGTGGGTGGGTAAAAAAAAGAGAGGGAAAGGGGGTAAAAAAAACTCAAGGCCGGAAAACTGAAGTCAATGCCGGAAAATGGCCACCTGGTCTGATCTCACAAAAAAAAACGCATTCAAAGGTTGTTTCTCACAAAAAAAAAATTACAAGGTTGTTTCTCACAAAATGACACTTATAAAAGGTTGTTTCTGACAAAAAAAACTCTTAATATTATTTAGTAACGATCCCGCTAACGAATGCCCCGGGGCGCTAGATAAGAAATATATTGTTCTATTTAATTACTCATATTTATACAAAATAATTGAATAATTTATAATTCCAATGCAAAGCATTTAATGTTTTTCAATAGGAAAGGGAAAAACATTTAATTCCTATGCAAAACATTTAAATGCATTGCATTGGAATTATATATTATTATATTATTTTATATAAATATGAGTAATTAAGTAGAACAATATATTTCTTATCTAGCGCCCCCGGGGAGTCCTTTAGCTTTTACCTTTTAGTAAATGCAGTAATTTAGACTAAGAAATGTATTGTAGAGTGTAGACTGATTTATGAGAAAAGGTAAGTCAGTAACTAAGTAACAAAATGTGAAGCCGAAAAGTCCAAAATCTGAGAAACGGTCATGTGAAGCCCAAAGTCCAAAACCAACACAATAATTGACTCTCATCACTCATCACTAGTGAGTCATCAGTCATCAATCATCAATCGTCAACTCAACTCTAACTCTCCCTCTTCAAATTTCCCTGAGAATTTTGAGATACTCTCTTCAATGTACCAGTTGGTGTGTGTGTTGGGCTGTTGGCCGGAGTTAGGTGTTTAGATTTTTGTACTTGTTTTTTCTTAGAACTTTGAGATATGTATTGTATGGTGCAAAATGTTTTTAGATATGATTGTCTTTGATAGAGAATCTTGGTATTAATGGTATATTATTATTTATGTTAAGAAAAATTTAAAATCTAATATATAAATTTAGTAAAATAATTTGATAAAACTTGAGTAACGGTTAATGGTTAACCGGAAAATCGTACCGAAAATCGGTTAATCGTTTATGCGGTTACCGGTTTCAACGGTTATGGTTCGCAAAAAAATGGTGAACCGATACTTCCGGTTACTGAACCGAAATTTTATTTCGGGACGATTAACACCCCTAGTGCTCAGTGTTCACCATGGATCCCAAAATTCTCCCCTTCTCATAAGGTAATTCTCCTTACCAGCAAAAAGAGATTTATGTAATTAACCTATAAGGCTATAACCATCATAGAATGTTCTATTTAAAATCAACACAAATCACCTTTTTTTTTTAATGCTTTGCAATTACCTTGTCTTGACTCTTGATATCAGTTTTTGAATAGTTAGTTTAGGGGCTTGTGTTAATCGTGTAGATTCATGCTACCTTAATTTGTGTTTTTGTTATTTTCTTGTGTTGCATTTAATTGAAGGGAGATTTTGCGGATCATAAATGGGAGAAGAGGATGAAGGTTGTTGGTTGATGTGAAACTGACGGTTCTTTTTGCTGTGTGTTCTATTTAATTTTTTCTTTTTGCGAAACTGGTGAAATGAATAAGAAATTGCGATGCAGTTTGTTAGTCACCCCTCCTTTTTTTTCTTTTTTCTTTTTTCCTTTTCTTATTTTTTTGGTGTCACCCACTGGTTAATATTAAATTGTAAAACAATTCTAAAAAAATAAAGGGCATTTATCTCTATTATATAAGTGAAGGGGGGAGGAAGATGGTGTCCCCTCACAAAAAGTCTAATATACCCTTAATGATTTAAATTGCCATATATATATTAAATAGTCTTTTCTTCTTCCTACTTCCCATATATATTGAACAAGAACAAGTTAATAATAGAATTGAATTTCAAATTTCAATTAAATATTAAATTAAGGAGAATGATTCCTCTTCTTAAATATGTGTGAAAAACTCTTATCAAAAATTAAATTGACAATATAACTTGATTGAAACAATCCGTACAAAAAATAAAAAACTTGAATTTCATATTAATAATTATAATGATAATATTTTAAAACCTAAATATTGATTATTGGGTAAATCTCTATTATATAAATCAAACTCTTCCACTTTATTAATATTCAACTATTGAATTTGATAAACGAATTCTTCCACTTTACTTGAGCACAAATTTTCTTCTGCTTTGTATTTCCTTCACTTATATAATAGATATTTGAATAATGATGAACAAATAACTAAAAAAACCAACAAAACATTGATTTAAGAAATATATATTAAAAAACAAATTAAAAATCATTATAAATGTCTGTTTGAATCAAATTTTTTGTAGCACTGATGAATAACTAATTGAGAAAAAGAATTTTAATATGACACGCACGCATAGCGTGCAAAAAATACTAGTATATAATACTTCAAGTGGACACCAAACTCTTCCAGAGTTTCCATATATAATAGAGTGTGAAATAGCCTTAGAAATCGTTGTCAAAGTTAAATTAATTGCATAATAGAACTACATAATCAATTTTAACGCAGTTATTATGACATTGTGATATTATTTTGCTTTTATATAGTGTTGTATTTGTAATTTTTTTAATATGAGTAGCCATTATTGATAAATTGTGTTGAGTCATGTAGTCATTGTAGTGTTTTGATGATTGTAAACAAATGATGATTATCTAACTAATATGTGTGTTTGAGATGTGCATATTACATTAATATGAAACAAGTCATGGAAGGTTGAATATATCACATCATGAAGGACTTCCAACAAGTGAAGTTCCTAAAAGAGTTCCTATAAGGAACACAAACAGACCGGTTCCGAGGTACATCCTAAGAAGAACATTGAATATGAAGTTCCAGAGCAGTTCCTGAGTGGGAGTAGCAAGATGACGTTTCAGAGTTGAAACAAGAAGTTCCTAAGCAGGAACTATGAGTGTGAAGTTTCTTAAAGGAACTAGCACACCGAAGTTCCAGAGGTGGGCTCTATCAACATGCGATTCTTGAGTTGGAGCAGCATGGAGCATGAAGGCAGAAGATATGAGTTTATTTTCTAGGATTCATGTAAGTATGTGGAAACGTAAAAGGTAATGGAGCAAGGTCAAAAGGAACTCGTAAGGTCAAAAGGAACTCGTGGAACTTAGAGTCAAAAGTATTTAAGAGTCAATATGTCTGATGCATATTACTCCCTCCGTCCCAGAATACTCTTTACACTTTCCTTTTTCATCTGTCCCAGAATACTCTTTACACTTCTCTTTTTGGATATGACCCACTATTATTTTAATCCTTCTACCTTTTAAATATTGGCCCACACTCTCTCTCCTCCAAATAAAATAATACCACTCCTATTACATACCAACTCTAACCATGGCCCACATTCTCTCTCCATAAAATAAAATAATACTACTTTTAATAACTACTAACTCCTATCACATCTACTTTTCAATAAAATAACAATTGATAACCAAACAACAACTTATCATCTAAAACTGCGTGCCTTGATAAGTGTCAAGAGTATTTTGGGACGGAGGGAGTATTATCTTAATCTATGAGAATTTATTTAGAGTTTGTTTCTTAATAAATATCTACTTGGTTAATTATCTATAGATAATATGCATTAGTTGTTTTAGGATAAGATTTAGTGTTTCAATAAAAGATAAGTTTTAAATAAAATAGTTTTAAATAAAATCGGTTTTAATTTAGGATTCTAATTTCAATATCTTTTATTATATTTTATATTTTTAGTTTTTGGAAAATAAAGAGCCTAGATTTATAATACGTATAATGAGTTTTGTAAAGAAACTGTCTGTATGTTCCTCTCTAAGGAACAACGTGTTGGTCTATTAATCTAAAGTTAAAGGAACGAAGTAGCAGTTAAAGGGACTAGGCGTGTAAAATATTGTGCAACGCTTAAAAGGAATTTGTTGAGTTTTTAAAGGCTATATTTTAGGAAAATGATTTTATGTGGTTCAAATATGATATTAAAGGAAAGATCTTTTATGGAAGAGATTTTATCTTTATTCCAAAATAAAATAATTTTCGGATTTAAAAGAAAATCCTTTAAAGATATTATTTGATAAAAAGATTTAATTTTGGTGTTATTAATTAAAATAGTTTTTAATTAAAAACCAAATTTAAAATACTGTTGCATAAGTAAATGCTAGATTTTAGGAAGCAGTAACATTTCCATCTCCCACGCTCAACTGAGATCGTGGAGATCATGGGTAATAAAAGGAACGTGTTCCTCTAGTTGAGGAACATCATGGGAAAATGGTTTACCCACTAACACATGATTAATCCCACGTTTATTCTAAATGACTGCTATAAATATACAAGTTCAATTAAGTTTCAAATTGTCTGACTGTTGTCATTCCATAGGGTATGACTAGTGTCATTCCATAAGGTCTGGCTTTAGGAATAATGTTACAAAAGAATTATGTTTTTCTATTCCTTGTTTTGGGTCAGTTCCTATGAGTTTCGAGTTCCTACGAGTGCCATGTTCCTATACAGTTCTTTAGTTTGTACATAATAGAGTTAAACTATATTATCAAATGTCTGTATTTGAGTTTGGGGTTAAAGGGTTTGAGTGATCAACTCTTGTAATGGGGACTTGGTTAAGAGTTTGAGTGAATTCTTGTATCAAGTTCGAGTTAGGAACTTGAGTAAGTTCTTGTTGTGTACGCATAGACTAAGGGTGAAGTCTATCTAGAGGTGAAGGGTTTGAGTAAACCTTTTGTAAATAGTCGTGGGAACTCTTGAAAGACTTAGAATTAAGTCTAGAGTATAGAGTGGAGATTGTGAGAGAGTTAAAGTTCCTAGTGGAACTTGTGAGAGAGTTTGAGTTCCGAGGGGAACTTGCAAATGTAATAGGTTGAAATAGAGGAGGTTTCCTATTATAGTGAAGAGTTTAAATCCCGAGGAGGTCGTGGTTTTTCTTCTTGTATTGAGACAAGAAGTTTCCACGTAAAAATCTATCTTGTACTTTCAGTTCATTATTGCTTATGTTTTAAATTCCGCATTATTTGGGCAATAAGTTCCACACTACAATTCACCCCCCTCCTCTTGTAGTGTTCCTAGTAAAATAACAAATTGTTTATCCCATTAACCCATTTTTAATAATTATACTTTTACATATGTCTAATCCTTTTTATTTTTTTAATCTTTTTGCACGCATCACGTGCATATGGAGCTAGTTACAAATATCCTACCACTGAGCCGCACAATTCTTACTGAAACAATGCGTTGTGGTTATGTGTAATAGCCTAATTTTAAGCAGGTTATATAAAACCCTAATTTATAATCATTTTCATAAGACAAGTTTGTAATTTTGGTTTATAAGAGTTTTAAACAAAATCTAATTTTTTCGGTGTGAAGAGTAATCACAGTATTGTCCTTGAGTTGTAAAGAGTACCAAAAAGAAAACTAAAACCCCGTTTAGTTCTCTCATTTCTCAAATTTCTTTCATACTCCTCTTGATTTGTGTCATGCAAATATTAAGCCAAATCACCATTGAGTTGTCAAAAGCTAAAGTTCATTCTTAGCCAAGTGTGATGATATTCAAAGTCTATAAATTGTGATTCATGAAATCAAAATAAGGGATGAAGTGGTTGGGTTTGAGAACCCCAAATCTTTTTCTCACCTCTTCTTCTGTATTGTCGCCTAAGTTGAATTGTTGTACCTAGTACTCGAGACCCCTCTCCTTCTTCGCCGGGCGATATGTGACCACCAACGCAGCCGGTGATGTTGTCGTCTTTGCTCTGTTCTTCTCTTTCTTGCTGCGTGTATTGCTTGGGTTCTGCTGCCCATTTCCTTTCTCCTCTGTTTTGTGGAGGTTGCTGCCACGAGTTCGTGTGGTTGTCGCAGCTTCGGTGAGCTGCTGTGGTTGACTCTCCGGCAAGCTGCGAGTGCCGCTGCTGCCAAGCTTTCTCTCTCCTGTTCACCGCCGCTGTAGTGGTGGTTCGACCACCACCGGTGGTGCTGTATCATTGTTGTTGGCTGAATTTCTTTAGGCAGATATAATTTTGGGTTTAAGTTGTGACTCCTATTTCATCAATTGCAATCTAATTTATATGCTATTGATAGCTAATGATTTCCACAAGTCTAGTTGAACTTGTTATTGATTTCCAAAATCAATTGAGATAATAGTTTGATGAACTCAAAGATTGATTCTTTTATTTTTATTCAAATGGATTGGATTGAGGTTTATAACCTGTATTGATATTTCTTAAGTTAGTTTATAAATCAGATTTCAATAAGTTATGTCATTGAATATATTCTCTATAAATTAGAATGGAGAATTAGAGTTATCATGGAGATAGAAAATGTGATTTGGGCAGTAAAATAGCTTGTATATAAAGGTTTATAGTTAGTTCATAAAAGAGTTAGAAGATATAAGCAAGTCAAGTCATTTATCTGAATTAGAGTAGGGATGAATGTTAATTGCTATTATTATTGTTCTCAGGTGAATCATTGTGGAGTTGAAGATCAATTGGGCCCGAATAATGGATTAACGGAATAAATTTCAAGGCTTTGGCAATGTTTGAAGGTTAAGTAAAGCTACACATTGTCCCTCCACCTTTGAACTAAAAGTTTGGTGTTTCATATGATTTTGTGAATCTATACTTACTATAAAAGTGTTATATCAATTGAGTTATTGTGTTATTATTGGTATAATGAAGGTGAAATTATTGAAAGTGTTTTGAATATTTCAAAGTTTGACTAAAGATACGAACTTGTTATGTATTTATATTTCTTTTTGCTAAATTTTGATCTCTGGATACGTTTGTGAAAATCTTATGAGTAATGATTATATGTCTTAGTACTATCATTGGTATCTAAATATTATGAGCAAATTATGGTTAGTTAAGAATATCTATCCATGATGTATTAAGTCCATTTTGTCTCTGGAAGCAGATAGTATAAAGTGTCTATGGCTCACATTCTGATATATGGAAGTCTTTGTAGGCATTCAGTTAAAAGTATTGAAGTAAGTGTTCACAATATATATTTGTCAATATGATTCTGGGTACAAGTTTTCGAACTGGGTGATTTGGTATGTTTTGCGAGAAGTGAAGAGCTTTATTTAAGAGGAATTGATGAACTTATAGAGCCTAATTATGTTTTTCGCTGAAATTCATCTACATATAGCTCCAAGATGTCTAAATGTACCAAAGTTTCACTTATGGAATGTTATGGAAATTTGAGTGTATGGGAATCATAAAGTGTTTCCAGATTCAAGTTATTATATAATTCTGAAATATCTACAAGATACATAGGTTTCAAATATATTGGTTATCAACTTGAAGAACATGGACTTGACTTTTGGGAGTTTGGATTTGAAAGTCTGGCTATGATACAAGATTTCTGGATATATTTTATTAAGAGTTTTGTATGTCTGGGGTTACTTGGGTTATGAAAAGTTGAAGGTTAGAGATTTCAAAAGTGAACTGTCGGTTGGAGATGTTATGTATAGTACACCATATGACTTGTGGAAGATCTAGTTGTATGATGAATTTATGATAATTATCGGAATTAGCCTAAATCCTCTGGGATATTAGATGGAATGTAAGTTGGTAAGTTATAGATTAAAGTAAGCTATCTGATTCTGTTTTTGTAAAGAATAGAAGTTCATTTTTTTTTTAAAATAAAAAAATTAATTAAGCTACACTATTTAAAAGTATCTTGGAATAGTATTTGGGATTGAATTTTTTTTAAGATTGGAAATCCATGTGGAAGTGGTTGTAAGATAAGTTGCTTGTTTGAGGAGTCCTATTTTGGAATGTGGTTTGTTATCTGAGAAAATTAAGTTGGTCAATTAAGGTTGTATAGTTGAGAATAAGTTCCGGAGTTTAAATGTCATTTAGTAGACTAATAGAGATTGTTAGAGGAGCATCATGGGTCCTCAAAGCATGTTGAGTAAAGTAATTGTAAATTTTGGATAAAAGAAATCAAGTAAAAAGAAGTAAAATCGGATATGTGAGATTGTATTAGCGATATAATAGCTCAAGAGATATGTGATGGATTGAAAGAGTAGAAAATAGTATAATCTGTTGTAGTATCTAAGTTGTGAGGAATTATATAGGAAACAGAAGTCTTTTACTATGAGTATTGAACGGGGAAGGATAAAAGGCTATAGAAATTAGAAATATTTTTTTTATGGAAGGGTAAGTTAAAGAATGGAAAGTGGAAGAAGTATAAATCTTTTGTAATATGAGCATTAGTGATAGGCTTTAGTAATTAAATAAATATGGAGTTAGGGTTATTTCGAACATTGAGTTCATATAAGAAGTATCATTATGAGTTATAAATATAAGATTAATGTGGAGTATGAGTTTAAGTATCTGGATTCATAATAAAAGTTATAGACGGATAGTTGAACAACGATATATATATTTATTCATGACTTGGAAAGATGAAATAAGATGTTGACTTATAATAGTAATTGTAGACTGTAAAATATGGTATAATACATTAGTCTAATTTATGCGAGTTTCACCTAAATTATAGAAATATGTCCTATGGAGTTTTATATTATGAGACTTAGATAGACACAATACGGTTTTATAAATCTAGATATTTGAGCGATGTGGAAATTGATGTTATTACTTTTTGAATTCAGGATGAGCGTGAATAACATGAGTTATACTTGGGATATGACAAGAATATTAAATTAGTATCATTGAATATAAGTATGAACATCGAGATCGGCTTAGCTGTAAAAATTGTTAAATAAGATTAAATGAAAAGTTATTCCTAAGTAAGAGAACGTTTGTAACTAAGATATTAAGTTATATATGTAAGATTAAATTCTGTTTTGACTTTCTGAGTAGTAAGCTACGTTTTGACCTTCAATTATAATCAGCTTGAACTATATTTTCCTTAAAGACCGTATTTGAAAAGGATTTAGCCAATGAGTTTTATAAAAGGTTGATTTATATCAAGTTACTAGAAAACAAGCAATCTATTTGGGTATGTTAAATACCGAAAGCAATTCTGTTATGAGAATTTGAGACTTATGAAACTGAGTTTTCGAAAATACGAAATTATGATTATGTATTCTGATTCTGTTTTGTGAGGGGAAGAAGCTGCTAAAGCAGTGACAAACAACATTCGTAGAGCGGGTATTGCTCATTATGTGTTAGAGCGGGTATTGCTCTGGAGCGGGTATTGCTCCATTATGTGGGGTCATGACCTAAAAGTCTTGCAAGCAGAATATAAGAAAGGTGGGGAGACGTCTCTCAAAAGTTTGGAGAGCCGGGTTTGCCTCCATTCGTGTTCCTTCCCTGAGTAAATATTTAGATGCTAAAGTATTACGAAAAATTTGAGTTATGTTTGATAATGATGCTGATATAGCAAGATAATTATGGAAAGTTTTTGGAAAGTTGCTCAGTATATTCTTTGACATATTATGTTTGTATCATTGGTGTCTATTGAGGAATATCTTTGTATTTTGAGCAAGTATGAAATGTTTGAGAAATATAATTATATTGGTTATGCGGAATCTTTGATGAAAAGATATATTTTTGCGATTTTGTTTTTAAGTATATTGATCCATGAGATATAAAGGTTTACATGTTAAGGTAATTTCTTTATTACGCATTTATTCTCTATAAAATCACACTCAACAACTCGAATGTGTTTTAAACCACCAAAAAGAAATTCTGGTTGGACATTGTGTACTCAGTTTCACTGATTTTGTTCTTGGAACCTATCCTATGGTGGGGGCAGTGTTCATTGCGAGTGATTTTGCAGGTATTATGAGAACTCTGAGATGGATAGTGGAAATGGATGTAAGTGTTATATGAAATAGCTTCCGGATGAGCAGTAGTGGAAATGATATAGTTTAGTTAAGAAAATTTTTATGGTGTATTATTACATAGTTTAGGAGACTTGTTAGAATAATTCTTTGTATACATATTTTGGAATGTTATATTGTGGGCTCGTAACCCACAGGTCCAGGATCGCGAAAAAGGTTATGTTCCACTCGCAAGATAATATAATTCGAGGTTTACTAAGTGTAAATTGAAATTGAGATTATGAATATTAAGTGTGATTAGCTAGCGGCTCGGAAGTGCGGGTCGTTACATTATGTATAGATTTTAATGTATTTTTGCCATTTTTTTAGCCTTTTTACTTTCTTTTTTTTCAGATTTGTGTGGGTTCATTTGAACCGAAGCAACCCACGATGGATCTGTCCCTGCAAGTTATCACATGATTTCTTGATTGTCAAAAAATTAGGGTTAGGGTTTTTAGAAAGAAAGGGCAAGATTAGCTTGGGAAATTTGGGGAAAAGAGAGATTTGGGCAAGATGATTGTGAGATTTGGGCAAGATTAGATTGGGGAAATGAAACCAAGATGGTATAGGTTTGGAACTTGACACCTAATACCATGTGTTCGGTTTTATTTGGAAATGATTTTTTTTTCTTTCATTTGATACCTAGATGTATTGGTATGAGCCATATCCACCTCCCCCTTAGGTTTCTAAACCCCATACCTTATGGGTTTGAGGTTTGGGTTTTAAATCTATCAATTTATTAAAGAAACACTGGGTATGGATTTTGCTCATTCTAAACCCATACATTATATCAGAATCATATGAACCAAAACACTCCCTTCTATCCCGGCCCCAAATTCAATCTATCAAAGTCCCATGCATTAATATCAACCCCTAAAAAATGTTCCATCAAAACCTATTAACCACAATTAAGCTCTTTAAGGGTCTGTTCTGTTCAACTTATTTTGTCTTATCTTATATTATTTTATCTTATCTTATATTATTTTATCTTATCTTATCTTATCTTATCTTATAAAATCTTATATAATCTTATCTTATCTTATCTTATCTTATCTTATCTTATAAGATAGTTTATTGTGTGTGTATAACATCTTATTTTATCATATTTTATCTTATCTTATCTTATCTTATAAAATATTATATAAGTTAAAATAAGTTGAATAGAACGGACCCTAATTGGGACGATCAATCTTTAAATTCAATCACATTCTTCCATTCATTCTCCCTAATTTCCTATATATGCAGCACATAAGATCAAAATTTTTTACAAAGATAGTTACAAGATCTACAAATACAATATACAAACTTTTAGACCGCGTAAAAAATTGATGATTGAATAATTGACAATTTGTGCAACTACAGCGAGCTAGCAACCCCATAATTCTTCAAAGGTAATAGTTATTAATTTTATATTAAATGATTTCTGTCAAATATTCTTGTAATTCTGGATGATAAAATTGAAACTTTAATTGTTCCATTTTTATATGTTGTAGAGGTTAATTTGATGATTTTAGCCAACTTTGCAACAACCTTGGAGTCTTGGACTACTGGAGTATGGTGTAATTACTCTAAACATGAGTCAAGGGCCCAAGATTGAAAATTTATGTAGGGCCCCGATAATGGTAGCCCAGCCTCTGGAGAGTAAAGAGAGAGTGGAGACAGAAGTTAGAGGTCGATGGTACACTGATACTTGTACCGATAACAGGGCAATGAATTCAGAAGAGTATGGGCTTTTTTGCAACTTCAAATGACTAGTTTTTAGTTGGTATATTAGAAAGGGAATTTCCACTTGGTACCACTGAACTTTCGACTTTTTATTTGGTACCAAATTATTTTTTGAATTCTATATGGTACCCTTTGTAGTTTGAACTTATTCTCTACCATAACATTATGTTAAAGAAAACGTTAGTTTTGGGGTTAAATAGCGCTAGGGGTTTGTCTAATTTTGCGAAAATTAAGGTTTTAGGAGTTATTTTAATCATTAACGACCACATTTAATGTTCAATTTGGTAAAAAAAACAAGTAGGCATTTCTTGATACGTAAAACGAGGTTCTAGTCGTTTTTCTCCAATTTCGACTTCAATTTTGACCCATAAAAGCCAAAATGACTCCCAAACCTTAGTTGAACCATTTACGATGCACAAGGCATGTAAACAAGGCAAACTACTTATCATATTTGACCCAAAACTAACGTTTTGTTTAACATAATGTTACGGTAGAGAATAAGTCCAAACTACAGTGGTACCATATAGAATCAAAAAAGAATTTGGGTACCAAATGAAAAAGCCCAAAGTACGATGGTACCATATAAAATTTCCCTATTAGAAATTTCAATAATGACATACTTTTAGTAAATGGATGGAATTACTTTAAATCCAAATCCAAATACTTAAGATTCCCCAAACAGTTAAATTAGGCCAAACTCATCATTTCAAATGAAATGACCATTTCAAACAGGCCGTTAAGGAATTTCAGATACTGAAGAATTTAAAAAATCAAGATCTCAACTAACCATGAAACTATCTTACAAATTAATTCACTAAATTGTTTATTAACCAATTATGCAAAGATGTCTTAGAAAGCGACTCAGTAACATATATAGACATATGAAGTATATAAAGATCTATGCTATCAGGGGCGGACCTACTAAGGGTCGTGGGTGGCACAGTAAAAAAAAGAAATTCAATTTTCTTTTTTTTAATGTCGAACAGATCTGACAATACTTTAAAAGCGATATCCGCGCTATTCAATTCATTCACATAATGCAACTTGCTCTATTGCAGTGGCAGAGCCATGATTCTCAAAGTGGTGGGACAAAATCCGGACGTCGGAAATTTGGAAAAAAAATTAGAAAAAAAAAAAACACTACAACACAACTTGACATTTTTTCTATAATATTTATATGGCTTTCTACAACTCATTTTTTGCAACTGTCGAAGATCGGTTGTTTTCCCTTAGCTTTGGACTTGTTTGAATTAGGTGAATGTGAACCACTTGACATATTTACAATTTCCAAATTAGAAATTACAAACTACAAACTACCTAAATCCTAAAACATGAATCAACAAGTCAATAAATCATGGCCAACATTCCAAATTTCCAACTACAATTCATTTCAACTAATTAATTCAAGTATTCAAATTTCATCCATAATCACAAATTCACAACCAAACATTGATATATATTACCTCAAAACAGTGAAATTAAAACTTATGGAGTTAGGGTTTAGAAAAAAACAACTCACTGATGACTGGACTGGGCGGCTGCCGAAGTGGTTGGCGGCGTAATTCCGGCGGCAAGCTGCTCGTCGTGGCTGAACGACTCCTTTCTCTCCTAGTCTGCTTCCTTCGTTTGAACTTTTAATCGCTTCCTTCTTGGCTGGGTTCCTTACTTCTCCAGTTCTCATTCGTATTTCGTTTCGGCAGGCTGCTCGGCGACAAATAACACACAACAACATTTCAGCAAAACGAAGAGCACCAAACATACTGCCATTGAAGTGTAAATACAAGATCACAAACGAAACAATCACCTACAAAGAACAACCATAAAAATGCATCAAATCAAACGTTTCTAAGAAAAATTCAAATTTCATTCCAAAATAAACAAAAGAACAGAAAATGTGAGATATAAATAGACACCAAAAGAAAAACAATAGTGTAGCAAAGTATGACATTAAAGCTAGATCACAATAAAAGAGAAGAGAAATTGAGCACCAGGAGAGAGAAAGACTGAAAGAGGGACGGCGCAGGAGCTAGGGTTTTGAACTTTCTCTCCTCAAATTCTCTCTCTTCGGTTTTCTCAAAGGCCTTATGTTTGTGTTTTCACGCGTCCTGACTCCTGCGAACTCCAGTCCTTCGTTTTTCCTTCTTTTTTTTTCCAGAACCGCGAAATCATTTTTTTAAAGTGGGGGGACATCTGTCCCCATGTCCCCCCTGCTGGCTCCGCCCCTACTCTATTGACTAACAATTTCTTGCATGGGGCGCGGGTTCGACTTCCAATATGCAATTCCCAGCTTTATTTTTTCTTTTTTCTTTCTCCATTGCTTGATGTCTTGTTTTTTGTTTTTTGTTGCTCTTTCTCTTTTCTATTTTAGTCTTTTGATTTATATTGTGGGTCTTCATTTCAACATTTTGCATAGTATTTATCTCTCTAAATTCTAGCTCTAATATTAGCCATTTTCTGATATGCAATTAATTCTCTTTTTGTTTTCAAATAAATACAACAATTTGACTTTCTACACTATTAATTAATAAATATGACCATATTTTATTTACAAATACTTAAAAATAAATTTTAACCTCTCATTCGTACATTATGATCATTAACTATTTGCTTGGTTTAATTAGGACCCTCCAAATTCAAAATCTCAGATCCGCTTCTGTATACTATATACACCTAGATAGAAAGACCCTATAAAGCTTTACTGTTATACGAAATTGGTTGTAAGACTTTTCTAGCACATCTTAGATGGAAGCCTAAAAAAACTCCCTTCTAAGAGACCCAAGTCATTAGTGAGATACCATACCATGATACATTTGATAATTGATACCACTATGGAATTAAGTCGGAGGAATTACTAGATACCATATCACGAGACTTTATTATATATTTGGATTCCTCAAGTGAGTATAAGATGTTTTCTAAGCACAAAAAAAGTCAGGTGTGAAACACAGAAATGGTGGAGCCACCTTTCTTGCGCAGCAGGCAATCTAATTCTGCCGCCTGCATGATGGCCACGTAGATAAATAAGGTTGGCGATCACACGTGATGTAGGACATGCCTCAAACAAATAACGCGTAGATGATTATTGCTTAATTTCATATACTTATATCGGTACCATCTTTATTTACTTCTACATAATTTAAGATATAACTAAATTTAATTTCGGGTTATTAATATTTTCATGTCAAAAGAAAGATATAATGTTACATAGTTTTGCTTAGAAGCTATCTTATAGTCGAATCTTGTACGAAACATGTTTCTATTTTTTTAATGTATGTTGATGACATGGAACGAAACAACTACAGGGAGAGTGCCATGTGGCGTGTATACTTGCTTCAGAACGCCTTTTAATATATTTGTATAGATTTTAGGATTATTTTATTAAATTAACTTAGTTAGTAATTAATCAAGCTAAGAATCAAAAGTGGAAGGGGTCTTATACAAGTGTAAGGACATTAATGTAAATTCACTTAGCAACTAAAAGCAAAACAGCTCAACTTTTTACTCGCATATTGCGGATTTGATTCTAATCGTAAAGGGTAAATCATTTAGGGTAGATTATGATGTTGTTTTATGATCTATTAATTATAGTTTTTGTTTTAATATGGTAAAGAGAAATTACTCTATCAAACAGTAATACTTCTATTTTACAAGTAAATCTAGTTCAGTTTTCCAGGTCATGAGTATCGCTTGTTGAGGGGAAAATGTGAGAATTTCGCCCTTAAGAATCGTAGTTGAATAATTGAAAACTCGGCCTATTACTTATAGTATAAGAGTTTGTTCTCTTTAATTTTTTTTCGTAAATTTGCATTGATATTAATATTTATGAAATTTTCTTAACCTTTTTTTACACTTTTCTCAAATTTTCTAACTTTTCTCAACTTTTTCTTAACATATCTTTATTTTATCCGAACTTTTCTTTATTCTTTTGAACTTATTTTCATTTTTCTAAACTTTTGTGAAATTTAGTAAAAAGAAGTTGATGAGGGCATATCCTAAATACCATATTTGATTATCTCGCTTAGGACAATAACTCATTTAAACTCTTCTTCCTCTTAAAAAATTTTAGATTATTCAATTTGCAAAGCAAATCACATTTATAATTTCCCTTGGTCAAGAAATTACTCTATACACATTCAAGTCTTACTTGAACAATTACTTATAGTGGAAAAGTCACATGTTATACATTTAGGATTTTTTAATTTTTGTATTATTTGAATTTGTATCTTAGCAATGTAATTTTCTAAATTAGTCAAATATTATTATTTTTGTAAGGTGGGTTGTAGGGCGGATAGGGTAGATCTTAATTAGATGGGTATAGATAAGGATAATGCAGGTGGATGGCTGGAAGCGGCAATATTTTTTATTTTGTATCTATCGAGATGAAAATTATATTGAAATTTACTCATCATAGCAAATAGAGTAAAGATGGAAATGAAAATTTTAGGTGAAAATGAGAAGGGATACCAAAATCACTCTTAATAACCATTAAGATTCTAATCATATGTACTTCATTTGCACCCCCCTTGCCCATCGACATCCCTATGTACATCTTCGAAAAGAACAAACAAGTCAACAGTAACTTGATTCACTTGAGAATAGTTAACATCAAATTCCAGGTTTACAACTATCCAAAGATTATATTGTCAAATAGCTGGTCCTCCATTCGTATCTATTTGAGAGGTTAGCTGGCACTCCATTTAGAAATTTGTTCATCAATTAGAACTTTTATATGTTTGTCATATTGAGGCGTATACATTAGGGCTTCCTTTGTCGGTTTACGCTCACTGAAAAAACAAAAATAATAATCAAACATCATTATTGGTGGACGTACATTTTTTCCATTATGGGTAAAGAGAATGACCTTATCTAGACCTTAACTCGCATGATGTTTTTGATCTAGCATTTGCGGGTCAGACATTTGAGAGTAGGAAAAAGGGTAAGGGAAATATCCAACCAACTACACCAAGGAAGCTTGATATAGTGTACGTACATAATATACATACTCTATTTGTTACTTACACACTCTGTCTGTTACTTAAGACTAATTCTGGCACCTTTCAGGCATGGAAAGATTATTTCCCTCCAATTTTAGACCCCATTTGCAACCTTTCTTTTGACGCTTTCTTCTCTTGACATTAACCCTCTCTCCACAAAACTCTTTCCCCTTCGTTTCCTGTTGAGGTTAGTCTTTAATATGGTGTTTGGGAAGAGTATGGAAATAGGAATACTTTATATTACAAGAGCCCTGAGTATTTGGAAGAAAACCAAAGTGTACTAAATTAATCGCGCCTTTCCGCTAACCATCACGTCTCTTGGAGATAGATGACAATAACTGTCGTCATCTGCACATATATATACTTATGGGACTCTTGTAGTATAGATTCTTGATCTTTGATTTTTCTCTCTTAAAGAAAAACAGTTCATAGGGAAATCTGATGGAAATCGCTACCATTTGATTTCACAGTTAGGGAAATCCTAGGGGTGTATTAGCCATTAACTCTTAGCAATCTTGATAGTGGGGGCTAATAATACCAAAAGGACAGTGAATATATCACGTCCCTAGCATCCCCAATCTTAATATCTAACAATCTTTTGGTATTATATCCCTGCAATATGAATACTGCAATGGAGAATGCTTTGAAGATAATTGGTGATGCCGGAAAATTGGATCGCTTTGATGGAACAAATTTCACTCGTTGGAAGGAAAAGATGACGTTTTTACTTATTGCATTGAACATCTTCTATATTCTACATGATTATTTGAAGCCACTGCCAGATGCAAGCGATAAAGATACTGAACAAATAGTTGCCGGTCGTAAGAAGAAAAAGGATGAAGAACTTTTGTGTCGTGGCTACATTCTGAATAAAGTGTCAGATCGCTTGTATGATCTATATACTCCAGTCCAATCGGCAAAGGAAATATGGAAGGCACTGGAGGCAAAATATGCAACAGAAAGAAAAACAAGGGGCAGATAAGTTTTTAACCATGAAATTCTTTGAATTCACTATGCTTGATAATGTTTCTGTTCTTGATCAAGTTCACGAATTTCTGATTTTGGCCTCTAAATTTAAAGATCTTGCTATAAACATTCCTGAAAAATTACTTGTCGGGGCTATTATTGCTAAATTGCCTTCGAGTTGGAATGATTATAGGAAAAGATTGTTACATACATCTGAGGATTTTAATTTGGAACAAATACATAAGCATTTACGGATTGAAGAGGAAACTCGGATCCGTGATAAGAAATATAATGAGGCATCTAGCTAGTTCCAAAATAAATTATGTTTCGATTCTCATAAGGGGAAAGAGAGGCCAAAAGAGAAAGGGTAATCATAACCATAATAATCCAAACAATAACAAGAAGGGTAAGAAGAATTGGTCTGATGTTGTTTGTTATAATTGTGGTGATAAAGGTCACATAAAACGATTTTGTAAACAACCCAAGAAAAAAGAAAACAATAATCAGATTAAGAAGAAGAATGATGACCAGAAAGAGAGTGCAAACATGATAGAAAAGGTGGAGAACAATGAAATTGTTGCCATGCTTTCGGAGTTGCAAATCGGTATGTCCAAGGAGATCGAACTTAGACCACTATGTTAAAGCCAGCAACAACGGAAACCCAATCTTTTATAGCACTACCACTATATAAAGGTTCAATGAGGTAAGAACAAGTTGTTGATAACTGGCTAGAAAACTAGCTTTAATGGTTAAGTTAATATATACTTTTGAGGATGAGTATAACACTCTTGATGGAGTTACTACAAGTGTAGATGAACCTCACCTATATGGACATATGAGGCTAGGTGCCGCTTCAAACAAAGTTTGTGGTCAACATTCGTAGATGTCCATGAAATCTAGGATGAGCACATGGCCATAATAGTGCTACCATTCTATGAACAATATCGATCGTAGTTGTGTGTGTGTATTTCATCCGGTATATGCATATGAATTTATGGCTCAAATGCTGCAAGCCGCTACTAAATTCGCTTATACTTTGGTGAGTTACACTACGTAAGGGTTCAAATCGAAAGATACCTTTATTTATACATAATTCCGTTGAGTTTCCGAACACCTATATGTAAAGCCTAGTGGGGGATTGTTGAGGTTAGTCTTTAATATGGTGTTTGGGAGAAGTATGAAAATAGGAATACTTTATATTACAAGAGCCCTGAGTATTTGGAAGAAAACCAAAGTGTACTATATTAATCGCGCCTTTCCGCTAACCATCACGTCTCTTGGAGATAGATGACAATAATCGTCGTCATTTACATATATATATATATATATATATATATATATATATATATATATATATATATATATATATATATATATATATATATATATATATATATATATATATATATATATATATATACTTATGGGACTCTTGTAATATAGATTCTTGATCTTTGATTTTTCTCTCTTAAAGAAAAACAAGTTCATAGGGAAATTTGATGGAAATTGCTACCATTTGATTTCACGGTTAGGGAAATCCTAGGGGGTGTATTAGCCATTAACTCTTAGCAATCTTGATAGTGGGGGCTAATAATACCAAAAGGACGATGAATATATCACGTCCCTAACATCCCCAATCTTAATATCTAACATTTCCTCCATCTAAATAGCTTCACCATCTTCTTTTCTAGTTCTCTCCATATTGTGGGTATTTT